>VYXH01006285.1:140534-204263 GCA_013397275.1 Burhinus bistriatus | reverse complement strand
CCCCCCTTATTTCTTTATCTCCTTTTCATCTGCTCTTGCCTGTTAAGCGTTATCTCTGCTCCTCGTTCTGAGCCGAGTCCCGGGAAAGGGCAGTTATGGTGGGTCACACAAACGGGGTGCAGAGGAATGGCAAATGTTTCAGGTGAATTTGCAAAGTTTTTCAGGGTGTGGGTGGAGGGAAGCAAGAGGAGAAGGTCTCGTCACCTCCGAGCCAAAACGCTGCCAAAACTGCCTTCTCCAGGCCTGGACCTGGGGAGGGGGGATATCTTGAGCAACGCTGCCAGGGAGGCCTGACCCACTTTCTCCAGAGAAATGTGGCAGGAGCTCAGGGACATGGCTTTGCTGAGAGAGGCCGGTGTGCATTTTTGTGAGCGCTGCCATTGGCCCCTGTGCTGGACCCCAAAAGTGAACCCCGGAGCCCAAAGGAGGGCTCAGCGCTGACGCATGCATGCCATCGCAGTTGGGACGTGTGCACCAGGGGCCGCGGGACTCTCCTTTCTGAAAAAGCAGGCTGGGGCTTACCCCGAGCCAGCCAAAGCACTGACCTGAGCACTGACCCCCAGGCACTTGCGCAAGGACAGGGAGCCACCAGGTCTGCAGCAACTACACACCCAGCCCATCTCCTCCACATGCTCTGTGTGTTGAGTGCTTGGTCCACTTGACTGGGGAGAAAGGCATCCCATGGCATCTTCTGGTGGCCCCCAGAATTTGTCGCTGGCTCTCCTTACTCAGACAGTATCATAAGCTCTGCTCCTGGCAGGATGGCAGGCTGGCACTGGGATGGCTGCACCTCCATCTTGGCTTCAGTTAAGGCTTCCAGCCCAAAAGCTACATCCTTGGCACAGGCTGGACCAATCCTTAAAGCAGGCTGGTTGCCAGCTCTCCATCTTTCTAGGAATAGGGGAAAAAAGCATATAATGCCAAAGGTGCTTACACCTAAGGCTTAAGGAACTTTGTCCCGGATAAGCCCAGTGACAGCCATGACCCAGCTGTAGAAACCTTATCACAGCTCACCCCAGAAACAGCCTGGCACATTAACCACTCCTCTGAAAATCTCTCCTCAGGCCCCTCCTCACAAGGGTCCCAGCTCCAGGGTGGGGGGCACAAGAGGCATAAGTGGAAAACTGGGAGAGACCTGTGCATTGGTTGAAAGCTTCATCATTCCCACTCTGGCAGTCTCCACCACAGCTCAGAGGCAATGCTGCTTTGACTGACTCCATGCGTGTGTCCAATTCACCCAGGCAGTTCATGCCGCCCACGCACAAGAGCACGGGTAAGACCATAGAGCTCCTTTGCAAGCACCAAGCAAAGACACTTGGACCCCAGGTAAATGCAAATAGCTCTCCAGCTGGGGAGGACTGTGCCTTGTCCCAGGCGATGCAGTATCAGCTTCAAGACTTCCACTTGCTCCCTTGCCCCAGTTAGATAGGGGCAAATGGGAGTCCAGCACTAGCACTGGTTTCTGGGCTGAAAAAGCGGCAGGGTGTCCATGTCTGTACACAAGCAACAAAACCGCAGTGTGCACAGAAAGGATGGCATCCCTGGTCAGTGTGTATGTGCATTTCCAAGCGCCCGTGCACACGGATGCACATGCACCATCTCAAAAGCCAGAGCAGGGCAGAAGGGCTCTTTGGAGAGTGTGGGTTTGAGCAACGGGAGCAAGGGCAACTTGTGAGCCCAAGACAGTGTGGCTGCACCGCACACAAGCTTTCTGGAATGAGGCTGTATACTGAATTTATGAGCTCTTAAGTCATCACATTTACAATTTCTATTCTCTGGTCTTTTAATCTCAGCAATAAACTTGGACTAAACTTTTGCTGAGGCAGTGTGGAAATTTCACTGTTCCCGTCAGCACATGCACAAGGTGCCCATAGGCAGGACCAGAACATGCTTCCTGACAGCTTCAACATGGGGTCTCTTCTCCAGTTCCCTGCTCCCAGTAAAGTCATCAGTAAGCAACCAGTCCCCCACCGGCTACCTTGATTGCCCAGGCCCCCTTCTTGGATGTATGTATAACACACTGGCAAATACTGGGGGACAAACACTTACAGTGGTCCCCCTACAGTCTCTCCTGTCTTCTAGAGAAAGCCCCTGCTTGTTTTAATCAGGGGGTTTCAGGTCAATGTGTACATCACCAGGACCCTCACCTAAGTTTTGTACCGCTTGGGACACCCCCATCCCCTGCAAACCAGCCCCATTGGTGTGTTTTTACCCACCTGGACTTGCTTTATTTCAGATGTCTGCGTCAGAAGAACAATCTCCAGAAGGTTTCCTGCTGGAGCAGTGGCTCTCAACAGGAAATGATCTCTGAAATGGGCACCTCGTTTGCAAACTGAGACCTAAAATTGAGATGGAATTAGCACTGGTAAACCTACTAATGGAGGCAGGCCCTCCCTGCTTGGACGAACCCCGCGCTTTCAGAAGAGGGTGGCATCATTTCTGCAGAATGCTCGAGTGGCCTCAAATAACACACTGAACTGTCAGGCACAAACCCAAGTGATGGCGTGAGCCAGCACTGAAATAATGAGAAGCTGATCTACAGCTTTTCCCCTCTGGTTTATTAAATGAATGCTCCACATACCACTTCCCACTGACTGGAGACAGAGAGAAAATCCCAGGACAGTAACTCATCATCCTTTCTTCCCCTGAGAAGATTCAAGGCTGTGGCTATGTATGGATGTTGTGAAGTGATAAAGTTGCTGCGGCTTCACGAGTTACCACGCATCAGCTGAGTTGTGCCGTCTGACCGCGCGCGCTCCCGGCTCCCTGCAACTGGGTGGTAAAACATGTTCGCTCACGATGGGGCTGGAGCAGGTACACCGTCGGCGGGCTCCAGATAAGCACGCTCTGCTGATAAGCAGTGCCTCATTAAGCCCCAGGACTCAACGGCTTGCAATGCAATCCTTGGCCTAGAAGTCCCTCCTCTTTTCAAGTTGCAGCCCTCGGTCATGGAACTGGCAACGGAAAACCGCTCTGGGAAAGTGGTCAATATTGAATTAATTCCTGTGCATAGCACAGAGAGGAAGGAGGGTCAGGGACCATGCCAAAGAGGAGAAATAGTAGAAGAATCAGCCCACCATATTGCTGAGTACAACCTCAGTGTAGCCGTGCCTGGACAAGGATAGTGCAGACGACACATAGAGAGGATCCAGGCAACGAAACCAAAGTTGACCTCACTAAGCAGGACCAGGCCTCCTCTTCAGCTTCATACCTCAAAAAAGGGTCATTCTGTGAGGTTCCTGCCTCTTGCCACCACCCAGAAGCTAGGTGTCTTCTTGCCTGAACCTTGGTTTAGCCTCAAGCCCCAACCTGAGGCTCAGAAAATCTGGATACAGACACAGTTCTCTGGATCCTCCTTGAGCTCTGTCTCCAGCCTCTGAGGATCCCTCCCAGCCAGTGCTCCTCAGAGCTACCCCATCTCCCATCCCACAGCCAACCTCTGTGCTGAGCCTGACACACGAGATCAATGCACGGAACACAATGAACCTCCCTCGTGTCCATGGAGGTGGGAATCCATGTTATCTAACTCTTCTCTGCTCAACATTGACAGCTGCAAAAATAGCAGGGAAACTCCTGACCTCCCAAAACTAAACACCAGGGACCTACCCCCTTCTCTTCTCTGGTCCACCCAGATGCTCTCAGGGTGGCAGCTGCACACGTTTAAGACAGGTTCTCCTTATCAAGACATTGCCCGTATATTTCGAGAGGTAAGGGGATGTTCCTTGGGGCAAATTTTCTACTTATTTTTCAATCATCTTCTGAAGTCAGGCTGGTCCCTCTGTTGCACCCCAGCAGAAGGTCAGCCCAGTGCACCCATCCGTGGCTGTGCTCCCCAGGAACATGTCTCGGGGCAGGAACACATCTCGGGAGGTGAGCACAGCCTTCCCTCCAACGGGGCCACCCTGGGGTGAGGCATCTGATGACAGTTTGACTGGTGGAGTGAAGCGCGACTCGTGTTTGTTTGGATAGTCAAAGGACTTGGAATGAATGCCTCCCACTCACATTGGTTTAGATAAAAGGACCCCAGCCTTGTCACAGAATTAACAGAGCTGGCAAGAAACCACTCATGTAGACCCCCTTTGCCCCTGGACCCTTTTAAAACAGAAGACGACATAATAATAATAATAGTAATAATAATAGTGGTAGCAGCAGTAGTAGTAATAACAGTAACAGAAGAAAGTTTTCACAGCTCAGAGACACTCACTGCTTTCTGGATCAGGGCGCGTTGGGGTGCCAAAAGCAAGGTCAGGGATCAGGGCTGCAAGTTTGGGGTCACCAAAACTTTCAGTCAGGGTGACCGAAAGCTTGGGGCATTTAGCTGCTTGGTGCCTCGTGTTCCGTTTCCCACCTGACCTGGCTGACAAGCCCTGTCCTTGCAGACCAGATGCCAGGCTGGGAGGAAAGAGCAGGCTGGATGTGGCTGTGCCTGGAGTGAGGGACTGGGGGGGACACTGCCACATCCGCATCCATCTGGCATACTGAAGCAGCGAATGAAGGAAAAGGAAGGAGGGGGTGGCTAGAAGAGAAAATCCCAAAGATCCTCGGATAATAAGCACCATTAAGGTTAGTCTGTCTCATGATTGTTTCTTATTAAAAAGAGACTGTACTTTATCTGTGCAGGATATGCTGTTTGGATGAGGGAATTAGCAGAGTGACTGCCTCCATATCATCTAATTAGCAAAAATGTTGATAAGCAGATACAATCACATATGATTAGGATCCTTTTAAAAAGCCACTCCATTAATTAAATAGACAGAAAGGCCGCCTCCAGCCCTCGCGTGCCACTGATTAGAATACAAATATTTACACTAATCTCACCTCCATCAGCCATGGGACACTTTTGAGTATTTTTAGTGACATCAGATTACTATTGATTTTCATCCCCAATGTCAGACCATTTTGTTAGTATCTGAGAGTGCTGCCTTCAGTTTCGGATGCTTTAAATCATGTTAAGGGTTTATCTTAATGACGCTGCTGATAACCACTGTTCAGGTCACTCGTACTTTCTCTTCAAAGAACACAGTCTGGGCTGGTTTTTATTGTTTGTACTTGAGATTTAAGATACGAAAAACATTTCTCATTTCAAAGCCTTGGTTTCTAGGGATGGGGTTGCCAGGCTAGTTTGGGTCTAGTTACTTGATGTGTGCACGTCTCTCTCATTTCCCTTTCTCCCTGCCTGTCCTCGACCCTTTCCTTTTTCCTTGCAAACCCTTTTGGCTCACAGCAGTGGCCTTTCTTGAATGGCTGCTAATCTCTTATGCCTGATGCAGGCAGCAGACAGTGAGCATCCTCCGTTCGGGGATGACAGGAGAAAAACACTCCCTACTTTTCAGATGGGTAGGATGCACTAAATCCAATACAGATAATCCACTGCGCCAGCCAGTCTGAGATGGGCACTCATCATCAAAAGCAAGTATGGGAGGAGACGCTTTGCAAAGAGACAGCACAAGGCAAAGTCACCCCCTTCCTTCCATGCACAGCCCCAGTCCCTGCAGTAGGTAACTGGCCGCAACCCTCCAACAGACTTCTCTGACATCCCATTTTCCCTTCTGGGTAACAGAGAACAGGAACGCCAATTACTCTTGAAATTTCTGCCAAGCATCTGCAAATAGACCATGCTGGCAGTGGCTAGGAGCTGTTGGCATCTTTTGGTGGCTTGTGGGTGGTAAGCTTGGATGACCCTCAAGTCCAATACGCAATCATAAAAAACCACTAGCCCAAATAAACAAGTACCCTTGGTGAAGATTCAATCAAAGCACCCTCAGTGTGGAAGAGCACTTTGGGATGCTTTGGGAGTGCAAAGAGCTCTCTGAGTTCAAATGGGCAGCAGCACCTTGCTGCTGTGCCCAGATTAACTTTTGCCATTGCTACAGAAAAATCATTCATATCACACAACCACCCTATAGTTAAGAAGAACTCCTCTGTGCAAAAGGAGGCAAAAGCTAAGATCTCCCCAACGAGGTGAACCTGTGGGATCACGAGCTCCTTCGTTGCTTTGCATTTTCTTTAGCTCCAGCCTTCAGACCAGCACTGCGCTGCCTTATGGCAACTTTTACTGCCAGAATACAAATACCTACCTCCATACCAACCCATCATTGACCAGTGAGAAAACTGGCAAAACAAAGCCTTTCCCTAACAGGCATCAGCTTGATCGCCTTCTTCCTTCCACTGACACGTTGCTTTCTACAGGCTGACACAGCTGCCCCTTGGCTTCATAGCCCCACACGTACAATGTATGTTAGGACAGCAGCCAGCTCATACGCTGCGCCTATGCTCTTTGGTCTGGCTGGCTCTTGACTCCTTTCCAAAGTGTGGGATAATGGAACCAAGGGCAGTGATCTGCAACACATGCTGCCATTAGTAGGTGTTTATGACAGCGTGTTACAGACAGATAAGTTCTTGTTGCTAGCACTTCCTTGGAGACCTCCTTCATGAAATGATTTTCCCCGTGAGCATATTGCATTTCCCATAGGAATGGCAAATCCAGGGAACAGAAACAGATGCAGGATAACCCCAGACTGGATCATCAAAGTTCAGCTCCTAAGGCTGAACTTGTCTGTATCGAGATCATGGGGCGACCCTGTTGTACATGCACACACCTTGGGACAGATATCCAAAAAAGCACATAGAAAAGAGGCTACGGTTGTTAATGAGCTTCATCCTGGGCATTTATTTGGGTATCAACATGAAAGCTAAGCTCTTCTGGAAATGTTAGGTTTGGCTATAAATTCAGAGGAGATCATAAGGGTCATCTTATCATGATTTTAGGAAAAGGGCCCACTCTGGGTTTAAAAATGGCCACATGAGGAGGTTCCAATGATTCATTACCTTCATAGTGAAGGATGTGCAATGTATTTTGAGTTTAAATTTGGCTAATGCCACCTTCCAACTGCTTTGTCTGGGAGCCTGAAGATCCCTGTGCCATTGAATTTCTGTTCCCATGCAGGTTCTTACAGACTATGATGAAGCTGGTATTGAACCTGCTCTTGATACCAAGACACTTTTCCTGAGTATCTCACTCCAGAGGATATTTTCCAAACCCTTAATCACATTTTATGGCTCTTCCCTGAGCCTTCTTCAGTTTATCAACACTCTTCCCTCCAAACTGTGGGTACTCAAACTGCAAACAGCTTTCCTATAGCTGCTACCATAGGGTTATATGCCCCATAGGGGCAATATGACCTCACACCAGCACACTTCCCTGGACTGCACACGAAACCACACCAAGTATCTGAGAATCTCACCTTTCAGCAGGTACAGGCAAAAAATAATCTGACAAAGTCATACGTCGCAGCTGTGACAGCAACTACAACATCACATGTATGATCTACGTTTAAAACCTTAAGGCCAGTGACAACCAACTTCACGCTAGAACGGTCAGGTCAACTGAGCAATGATTGGCTGAGCCCCCTCTGAGGTCACAATCTCATGATTTGTGAAGAACAGGCTTAAAAAGAAAGGACATGGTCAAGCAGCAGTGTGTGGCCTCGTGATGCCAAAGGACAGAGCAGATCAAGGGATGAACTGAGCATCTACCCATCCCCTAAGGAGTGCTGCAGCAGCAGCATTAGGTGTCCAGGAGTCTCTGCATGCTGGTCATCCCTGGGCTTCACATCCTTGGTGGGAGAGAGGTATCGGGCATCTTCCAAACAGCCCCACCTTTCCTTTGAGATGGTGGATTATTACAAAGTCCTTGGACTACAAAAAAGTGCCTCACAGGATGATGTTAAGAAATCCTACCACAAACTGGCACTAAAATGGCATCCTGATAAGAATCCCAGCAACAAGGAGGAAGCCGAAAAGAAATTCAAAGCAGTCGCTAAGGCATACGAGGTTTTGTCTGACCCTCAGAAACGATTGCTCTACGACAGCTCTGTTAAGGAGAGCAGATCCCACAGAGGAAGAAGTGCCACTGGGGGTCATAATGGCTCCTTTGATTCCTCTTACGTATTCCACAACCTCGAGGAGATCTTTAGGGAAGTCTTTGAAAGGATGGATCCCTTTGTACCTGATTTCTGGGACCCCTTTGACAACGGTGAAAACTGGCACAGGACAAGTGGAAGAGGAAGAAGCTCCAGCCTGTTTTCTGACTTTATGGAGTCATTTGTGCCATGGAATTCATTCAGCCCCAGCAAGCAGCCCGCCTCCTCCTTTGCTGAGGACACAGCTGTGCCGCACAGTGTCAGATCAGTGTTAACTACTACTGAAGTGATCAACGGCAAGAGGATCACCACCCAGAAAATCATCGAGAACAGGCAGAAGAGAACAGTAGTGAAAGAAGATGGCCGGCTGAGGTCTGTGACAAGAAACAGGAGAGACCACCTGAAATTATAATGTCCCCCAGCACAAGCTTTAACTGCAAGCTCTGGGACGTGCTCTCATTGCTGAATGGATGGGATCTACTACAAACAGTATTAATAAATGCTGCGTTCATGACACAATCGATGCAGACTTCTCAATGGTTGGGAACAAATACTTCACAGGTAAAGACAGGGAGTTATGCTAAACTCAGGAGTGGGAATCTATTAACCGTGTGTAGGGTGATAGATAGTGCTTGTTCAGTAAATAGGCATAGTAGATATACGTGAAAGCAACCTTGCTGGTTTGCCAAAGAGACCAAGATGATTAATATAGCAAGAGGGGACAGGCTGGTTGGTGGACAGGTAAGAGAGCTCTATGACAAGCTATAGGTCCTCTTCCCACTCCTTGAAATGCCAATTGTGAAATCTGCCAGCTGGGAGAATAAAGACTTTTGTGACCCTCATACACAACCCTGAGGCTGAGTGAAGAATATCCTGCCTTTGGTGTATGAGAAGATGCATGTTCATTGAAAAAGTTTTTGTACCCAGGCAAGAAGGTGAGGGATGTTCAGTGGGTCATGCAGAGCCTAGAGGAGAGGGACTGTCACAGGAAAAAACAAAAGAAAGAAGAAAATGTAATTCCTCAGACTGTAGAAGAAAATAGTGGCTTTCTTGAGAATGCTGTGCAAATTATGACCAGAGACCCCGATGGAAGCACCGTGTAGCTTGGGGTCAGAAAGTGAGCAGGGAGAAGGTGAATTTGGCTCTTGGACTGACACAACCTATGGTCCCTTTCTGCTCTGAGTTGTTCAAACAAAAAGAGCTAAATTCAAACCATGAGCAAACAGATTCCAGGGGGCTGAGTTTAAGCTCCCTCTTTGTGCAAAGCTAGATGTGGGGACTTAGATGGTGCTTTACCATCCTTATTGTCTTGCTCACAGCTGCAAGAGCCAGTTCACAATGCATTTCTTGCACAGCCTGCCAGCACGCTGCTTTCGTCTTCCACTAAGCTAAGGAACGTGCTCCCCACGTTTCTGCCCTCCCCTGTGCTGACATGAACTGCTGAGCCTTGTTTCTTGCTTGGCCAGATCACCTTAGGCGTTTAAAATCTTACACGCCTCTTATTTTTGGTCCCACGCTACATCCCCTTGAGTTTCCCAGCTTGCCCTGCCCACTGATGTCTCCCTGGAGACTGGAACTAGCTTTCAGGGACATTTTCACTCTAATCCAGATTGCAATTGCTGCCTGTGTTTGGGCAGGTCTTTGCATCTGTTTCCTCTGCTGTAAAATGGGAATAACAGAGTCCCATGCTTTGAAGGAGACTGCGAGGTAGTGATACTCATAAAGGACTCCAAACATTAAGCACTAAGTTAAATTAGCCGCCCCTTAGTCAAAACCTTTTACTTTTGAAAAGAAAAATGTACCTTAAGTCACCTTCCTTAGCAACTGATGCCGTGCCTAATGTGGAAAAACAGACCCAAACTGTATGTTATGTTAAGGGCTGTTCAGTTCCTGTAAGACCCTCTCCCAGTAAGAAAAAGACACAGCACTGGCAGGCAACGAGAGGTCTGAGTGCATGTTGGGTTCACAGAGGGAGGCTAGCAGTGATGGGAGCAGGGACAATCTTGATGCAGGGACAAACCGTGTCTGCTGCTCCTCTACGGTTTGGGAGCCATAAGCCATTCCTGCAGGCATTGGGACTCCAGGGATTGCAAAGATTTATGGAGCTTGGTGCAGAAGGATTACTTTGGTCAGAGCAAACACAAGTAAATATTTTTACTGATACTCTCTTTGTGGACAACATATTCATGTGAGATGATCTCTTGAATTTACCTTACGCTACTTCAGAGGAAGTCCAAGGTTAAAAAAACCCAACGAACAAAAAACCAAACTGCACATTTTGGATCGGAAACTGAAATAGTCTTTGATCAAAATAACACGTTTTGAAATCTGGACCAGAGTTGAATTCCCAGCTCCTCAACCTTTCCAGCTTGCTAGGGCTAAAACTTTGCTTCAGTCTCATTGCTAATGGGCTATTTTTATGCATGTCCATCAAGACTTCTTGATCTGTGATCAAGATACGCAGATTTACACACATCTTAGACCTGTACTGCTTTGGGTCACCAATTCCCTCTCTTTTATCAGTATCTAAGAGTGAACGCTTCCTTTTCCCGTCCCTTGGTCAGAGTGTTTCCATTGCTGCTTGCAGCAGCAGAGACCTCCTGGGGCACCTTTGGCAGCTGCATGCACCAAAACCTGCTGTTAGGAATATGGCAACATGGGTCAGGAAGGGACACAGCTCACCCAGAAAGTGTTGAGTCCAGGACGACCTGCAGATCCTCTTCCACATCTCCCTGTGCACTGCAGGCCACAAAACATCACGCAGCACTTCCTGCGAACAAAAGATCTGAAATTAAAAAAAAATAAAGACAGCCATAAAGGTCTGGTGGTAAGAGAGCAGGGTCAGACTGCGTTAGCAAAATCAGTCCTGCACTCCTGCAATAGAAAAATCTGCCAGGTATGCCCAAAACACCCATGGAAACAGGTTGTGTCTGTGTTACAGAGAAAGATAAATGAACCCCACAAACCTTGCCAACATGGCCTTGGAAGAAAATCCTTGCTTGTCCCAGGACATGGGATCAGACCAACACCAACACCTTCAAGAAGTTTTTTTAAAGCTTTTTCTCATGTCATTTAGCAGCTGCAGCGCTGGAGGAGGCAGCACCAGATGTCCAGCTTTGCCTCTCCCAGTTCCAGCTCTCTATTCCTCTTCCAGAAATGCATCTTCCCTCTAAAAAGCTGGATTTTGGGACCTTGCCTGGTCAGTGGTCTGTCTTTCAGGTGTGTTCATGGCTGAAGGCGCTTGCACGTGCAGTCAATCCAGCTCCGAGGACCACAGGTACCTGGGCAGAACCTTTTGCTTAGCTGCCGATGGAAACCAGCCCCTCATCCTTCCAGCCACCGCCAGACATGACAGGCTGATTTCCAGCACCAGCTCTGCTTGTACACATCAGACTGGGGGGTACTTCAAAGCCTCCCGTTTGACTGCAGCACCAAACCCAAGCGCATGGCCCCGGCTGGCCCATGGCACTGGGAAGAGCAGGGAGCGAAGGCGGCTTGAGGACTGCTGCCGAGCCCAGCCAGCAGCCCGTGCGGAGAGGCTGAGTCATTATTTTATTAGCAGGTCCCACAACTACTTTAATGTGGGCTTAGGCTGCAAAAACAAAAACATACATAAAAGCATTTGGAATTACTTCATAAAATACTAAATCACAATATTAACCGACTGACCTTTGCTCTATGCAGACCTGCTAATTTTAGCAATTACAGGCAACAACTTGAACATATCAAGTGGGCAACTGTTTAACAATAATGACATCTGCTTGGAAAATCCAATTATGTCTAAACATCTTTAAATCCCCACTAGGGGATACCTGCTTTCTTTTTGCAACTGTTAGGCTCTGCCTAATAGGATTTTAAACTCGCAGCCTGCTGCACACTGTGGTGGCAGTGGCCCCTCTCCCTGGAGTGGTAACGACAGGACTGCCATCCCATTAAGCAGGGAGCGGGAGTCTCTCCTCGGACAGTGATGGAAGCGGTTTGGTTTTTTGACAGCCTAATCTGATAGACGGGTGCATTAGCTGGATCCCTTCACTCCCTCGTCCCCCCTGCAGATACTGCTCCCCTCCACGGTCCCCCAAGGTTACATGTGCTGGACACAGCCAGGGCTGATCTCCTCAAGCTGTTTCTCGGGAAGGACCTTGCTACCAAGATGGGCTTTGCAGTCGTTGGTGCCTTTTGTGGGGCAACCGACATGATATTTCCTCCTGCAACGTCCTCAGACAAAAAACTAGTTTTGTTTTCTGGGTTGACCTCTGTTTCTTTCCTCTCTTTTCTCCTTTCTTTCACCCTCTACCCCCAGCTACCTAAATCCCTCCCCACTGCTCCCTGCTTCTCCAGCTTTGAGATCTGTTCCTCTCTATAATGGGAACCCCTAAAAGGCAACAGCTATGCAGTGGCTTTTGCAGCCATATTTCAGGCCTGTAGGTTTTTCTTGCCAAGAAAAGTGATGTTAGAAGTAAATGGGACCAGTGAGGAAGAGTGAGCGCAACAAGACCACCCAACTCTCCAATAAAGCACCCCAATGCAGACCAGGATCCTCCACTGTAAAATCGGAGGTCCTTATTCCGCCCCCAGTTAGATTGCTGCAAACCCCTGAGCTCCACTGATCTGGCAGCACTCTACGCTCCACAGTCCCACTCCTGATCACTCAGCACCCTGGGCTGCGAGGCTATTGTCAGATATTTGAATTGAGATACAAGAACAGAATATTTCCGTCCCTTCTCCTCCCTCCCTCTCCCTCCCCGGCCAGCCTGGCTCTCTTCTGATGGAGCGTGCAGCAAAATCACAATCACATGTTTGCAGCAGTAGGAGGCCATTGGCATGGAAGTGGTTGTGATGTCACTACAAGCATTTCCACCCTATCCCATTTCTCCAGAACAGTCTCCGTTTTTATGACCCCATCCTGAGATCTGCAGGAAATCAAATTGTCCTGATTCTATTTTGAGCGCTGGTGTCATGGCATCAATATATAACGATGTGGTGTCAAGCCGGAGAGGCTTGAGAGCTCTGCTGTGGTGTCACAGCCGGTTTGTTTTGTGCAGCTCTACGGACTGGATCGCAGCCCTGCGGATGCCACACTTGCCGTGCTGGGACCGCTCGGGACACGTATGCTGTGCTAATGGGATGAGCCGCAAGGGGCAGGACACAGGGCAGGTCTGGCTTTCATCCATCGGCAGCTCCCACACCCTGTTAGAGGTTACCAGCTTGGGCACAACACTACCAGAGGGCAGAGCGAGCGCATGTGATACGTGGTTCCTACAGAAAGGCGCGCTGGGTGCCAACCAGCCCCCAGGAGCTGCATGCGAGGGAAGAGAAGAGCATGGTTGCAAGGTGCTTGTGTAGGGCAAGGGGAGATGCAATCAAGGGAGAGAGATTTGGGGACAGACAGGCACTAGCAAGGTGTCTGGGGCAAGAAACTAAGTGGCAGTGTGATCAAAACAGGGAGAAGCAGCACCCAGCGGATACAAACTGGGATTATTGTCTAAACTAGGATTATAATCTAAACAGAATGAACTGTGGGATAGACCCTCCCCCAACTAGCCATCTGATATTCAAACAGGGGTTTAGATCCCCACTGTGCTCATGAAACACTTTTCTGATGCTTTGCACCAACACATGAACTCCTGCAGACTGGAGTTCTCCCTCATGCCTGTGTCTCACAGGGAATAATCAGGCCCTGAGATATCTCTTGGCAATTAAGCTCCACTGGCATCCCTACCTGATCTATCTCCTGCACCCAAATCTTACCTTCTCCTCAAATAACATCAGATCTAACACACGGCATACACAAAACACTCCTGAAATGAGATCTCCAACAGAAGCAACAACATCTGCAGCAAAATTTTATCTATTGGCCAGAGAGCTTATCCTGGAAGAACTTAAGACAGCCTGCAGAGTCCCCTGGAGCACAGCAGGAAAAAGCACTGGTTTGACTAAAGAAGCAGTGGGAGAGATGTGATGGTGGCGGCCCATAACTCCTAGCAAGCAAGAGAATACGGGCTACTTTTCAGAAAGTGTAGTGGGAGCTTCTCTACTATTTCTGTTAACATAAGGGACAGGAAAATCCCATAGATTTTGCAGAAGGGCGCAGGTTTGAATCCTACATTAAGATCAGAGCTCCTCCAGGAGAAGCATCTTTTGCAGGCTGTGTTATGGAAAGTTAGAGCCTCTTTGCAAAGGCAAAAGAGAGTTTGAGTATCTCAAAGCTCATATGAAGCTCTCTCAAGGTACCAGAAAATACGCATACTACAATCCCAGATAGGAAAGGGTATTAACCCTTGAGGCAATTTGTTTCTGATGAAACGCCACCATCTCAGCTGAACCTCACCAAGACTGAACATGACCTTTTATTTAACTTTAGCCATAACTGCTAAACTCACTGCATCCAAAGGAGCCAGTGCTGAGACCAGACAACAGCTTTCTAAACTCCTTTATGAGGAACATGGGTAATTGGAGATAGCAGTCCAGCAGACTCAAAGCCTGAGACAACGCGTCAGTTCCCATGAAATTGCTGGGTCATTAGTCATCTTCCCTCTCTGTAGCTTTCATTTTCAAGCCCTCCTTTATCTTTGGCTATGATTAGCACTCAATTGCATTCACCTTTGGTCACCCTCCAAAAAGCACCAGGCAAAGGAGCTCATGGGACTTGAATACCACCCACTTCTGAAGCATTCAAGAAAGTTCTTTGCTGTTTGACTTCAGTATCTGCTTTCCCATCTTCCATGGGGCTATGCCCTGTAACTCTTTCTTCATGGCTGGCAGAACTTTGTGCCCTTCCTTCCCGAGGCTCAGACCTCCCTGGTGCCATTACAGACAGCTCCTCGCTTTCCCATGCCCTTGATCACTCAGCATCTTGGCTCAGCGATGCCATCCACCCTTTCTAGCTCCTCTGCTTCCTCACTTTACCCTGAATTCCTCTCACCTCCCTCCAATGCCTTCCAGGAGCTGCTTTCTTTCCTTCCTCCTGCTGCTTACTAATGCTTTCCTTCCCACTTTGGACACCGCACCCCCATAAATAAATAGTTGCTTGAATTGCTCAGCTGGCCTCTTCCCACCACCCATGACACAAGGAAAACCCTCAATGGTGTTTAAAGAGCCACAAAATGAGGCCCAGCAGCACCAGGTGACTTGGCAAGGAGTGACATCGGTGTTACAGAGACACGCACTCCAGCGTGGTCAGAATGAGGAGCCCATGTGGGGTGATAACATTTTTTTAATCTTATTTTTTTATTTTATTATTCCCTCTCTTGTGGTTCCTCCTGCTCCCGGAACGAACAGGGATTTTTATTGCTGGGGTTAAAAAACACGAATTTGCATTACATCCTGGCTCCCGCTGTAATACTTCAGTCTTGTTTCTCTCTCGTCCCCTCTCCAGAACAACTGATGCTATCACAGCCTGATTTAATTTCAAAGACGGATTGTGATTTGGCAGTCGGGGGAAAAAAAAAAAAGCCAAGCTAATCAAAAGTCACCATCTGCTGCGTTGCCATGGGGATATTCCTCCCCAATAAATGTGCTCTTTGCCAAAATCACAGATAACAGCACTATAAAGGGTGGGAGGTGGAGGGGGGGAATCAAAGAAAGAAGTTCCGACACTAGGGGGGAAAAACGAAAGAGAGAAACAGGAGAAACAAGAGACAGAGAAGAAGTGGGAGAGAAAGGAGCATGGACTACTGAGGAAAAATGACGAATGGACCAACTAGGGAAAAGAGGTAGGAAAACAGAGAGACTAACAAGCGACTGAGGGTGACAAAGTGATGGAGGGAGACAGACAACTGGAAAGGAGGAAAGAGGAGAGACACCTCGAGACACTTGGCTGCATAAGATACCAAAACAAAACAAGTAGAGATAAGAGAACTGCCCTCAAAGCCTTGTCTCAGGGGAAGGGGAGAAAACTGAAGCATCAGTGAGAATTCCCAGGGATGCTGGTTGGAGTTCAAGAAGAGATCCTACCACTGTTTTCATTGCGGTTACCGAAAATAAATCCCTGGATGGGACAGACGGTGACACGTGGGGATGACCAGGGTCAGGTCGCTGGTGCTCCAGCAGCCCAGATGCTGCTAGGGCCCTGTGGTGAGCTGGAAGGGTTTGTCACGCTACAACACAGCACCGGGACCTGGTGGGTTAAAATACAAATTACCTGGAAATGAGCATCTTCAAGCTGTCCTGCTAGAGACGGCAGAGGGGCAGGGGCCAGCTGTTCAACAGCTGCTGCCACTTTTTATTTCCCTTTGCGATACTGGGTAGCAATTTGGGATATGGACTATAAGGGCAAAGAGTGTCTCTGTGCAAGGCATCATTGCTGTCCCCAGTGCTTATTGTAGATTGTCCAGGCTCTCCCAGCTCCATGCATCCCAGGCATGGGCACAGGGCAAGGCAGTTGGCCAAAGAGAAATGGGGTCACCTAACCTGAAATGAGTAAAAGCCGTCAAATTTGAGGTCGCAATATGCTGGCTGCCCCCTGACCCTGCTTAGAGCATGCATGTGTGTGTTGAGTGCCCCTATTAACCCCCAGCAGCTAACAGAGATAGGGGAGGCATCCCGCGCTGCTCCCCAACCCAAGCAGGAGCTAAGCAAAAGGGTCACCTAGCACCTTCACTAGTAGCATGGGATGAATTATTCACAACAGAGGCACCGCCAGCTTTTTTCTTCCTCCCCTGTTGGAGAATAATCCCAGAATAGATCACAGGTTGTGTGAATTCTTCACTGAAAAAATAACTGAATGACTTCTGCATGAACTTGTTTTGCAATTCAGTACTGGTGCTGATAAGAAATGGTCGCTGCGTGTTGACTGGAGGAGCACAACACTACGTTGCCCATCTCCAACAGTCAAAAACTTTGGATCAGCTCTTCTCTCTTCCCTTTGCTCCCACCTCCTTCCCACATCAAGAGGTGCTGTAAAAATCAGAAGTCTTAAAACATAGCATTGGATGTTTTTCGCCATATAATAATTTCAGAGTGCTGGGGTCACACTTCCATCCTTCTCTGCTCAACCGCATAAACATTTGGTTTTGAAGGAAAGCTAAAGAGCCTCCCATCACATGACTCCATGTGCTGGGGTTTGGAAGTGTGCACTAGCATATGTCCCACAAGAGCATTAGTGCTTTTTGAATCTATGTGCATGGAAAGAGATAGGCAGTTAGAGTGAATTAATTTAAAAATTAGAATGGGAGCTACTAAGTAATATTTTTCAGGATAGCTTTAGTGAAGACCAAAGGCATTGGGTCCTCTGAGCTCAAATGATTACACCTGTGTGAATGGAGACAGACGGACTGTCAGAGCAGCACAGTTTCTATACTCCAGATCCCATCCTTCCCCCATACCCTTACCTCCAAGACCCCTAAACCACCTATCCCAAGCCAGGCAACATCGAGGGAGGCAGAGATGGCCATGGTAGTAATGGGGCTCCTCCAGACACAGCATCCTCCCCCATCATTCACTGTGTCAGCACAGTGGTACTCACCCATATGTCTGGAGCTGAGAGAGGGTCCAGTAGGTTATCTAAAAGCCTCTTTATCCTCTGCAAATGCAACATGGTACCCCCAAGGAGCCCTTTGGTGGTGTTCTCCATACAGGATAGCTCTAGTGCTTGGGCCAAGGATAGCCTCCAGCTGTGTCATCTCCCGACAGGGTCCCTGCACAGGGAGGATGGAAGAAATGAGCTTAGAGTGAATGGACCTAAAGACGGAAGAGAGAAAGCATTGATGTGGAAACTGGAGAATCTGGAGGGGGGTGGTGGGGGGAGAAGAAAAAAAAAAGATGAAAAAACTCAAGTAATGCAAATGGGAGAGGGAGAGAAAGCTCTCTGGAATGGGGACTGCAGGGAGGGCTTGTGGGAGAGACAGGCAGAGGATAAAACTACTCAAAATGGAGAAGTGTTTCTGGATAGCATAAACATCAGATACACGAACACCCAGATTTATGTCCCACGAGCATGGAGGGTAGGACACGGAGTTAAATGACAGAGGGATGGAGGTAAGAAAGTCTGTGGGAGGAAAAGCTCCTTGAAACCAAACTGGTACATGGACATGAAAGGCTGAAACTCCAACAGCACCATGTGAGGGATGCCCCATGGGCAACACCATGAGGAGACAGCCACAGCACCTGCCCAGAGAGCCGAGGAGACCCAAAAGGGAGTTGGGGCAATGGCACTGACTGCTGGTGTCAGGCCCCACTGGGGAGGACCTCCGAGGGCATGAGCTGCACTAGAAAGGGATTTCTAGCACGCTTAACATAAATGCACAAACGGCTGACACCTGTGGGACATCCCCTGGCTAGTCTGCAGCACCCAGGGGTTGCTTTCGGTGAGCGGAGGGTGCTGCTGGGCAGGTTGGATGCACAAGCAGCCTCCCTTGGATTCACTGTCCCCACCTTTCCACAGTCAGACAGTGCAAAGGCCATCATCCCCAGTGGAGCCGGGACTTGGTCCCATATCAGCTTTCGGGGTTGGGAAAAGGAGCAGTGGGGACAGGGACATGAGCAAAGCAAAAGGCTAAACCAAGCAGCAACATGAAGAACGGAGCCCCCTGGTCTCCTGCCCACCCGCCCATCCTCCACTACACCTCTCACCTCCCTGTCCTGCCTCCCCCATTCCTCTCGCTGGACGGTTACAACATTTTACAGTGCAAGAAGGAGGGGCGCTCGAGGAAGAGGAGGGACAAAAATGGGGGAGCAGCAAAGATTTGTTTAAAAATAGAGAATTTTGTTAAACAGAAACTTTTCCTAGGCAGTCAGCCTATTGCTACTACCGCTTTTCTCCCCCCCTCCCCAATTAAACAGCAAATTATACTTATCAAAGAAAAAAAGGTAAAGAGAAATCTGAAAGGCTGTAAGAAACCTTTAATTATTAGTACAGTGGCATGAAAAGCTGTTGAGCCCCTTAGAAACGTACATGGCCAATTATCAAAAAATATAAGAGATGCAGAAAGAAAGGTTTGTCTAATAAGTATGAATCGCAGGGCCATTTAGAACATCAGTGTTAAAGCATTAGAGTTAAATGGAAAAGTAAAAAGGGGCTGATGGTTTTAACTATTTCACAGGAGGACAAGAGGTTGATACTGATAAGACAAGCAGTATAGTGAAGTTAATTATCTGCGGCCCTTGGTGCACAAAGCTTTTTGAGCTGGTGATTAATAGAGATAAACCATTCAAACTCCACATTTCTAAGGTGAATGAAGATGGCAGAGGAACCGCACAGCCCCAGCATACTAACTACTCTGACAGCAATGGGCCCAGCTGCTGTGGAGGGCACCGGGTGGGCTTGTTGCACCCGATCTGCTCCCCCTCCTCTAATGGCAGGGAGGTTTGGGAAGTACAAAGGAGGGGTGGCCAAACATCCCCAGGACCTCTGGGTGTTTGCTTCATTGGAGACATCTGGGGCAGCTTCCCTGTAACTAACAGAAATCATCTTTACAAAATGGTTCGGTGCGACCTCTTGGAGAGCAATGCAGCCTGGGGGATACCTATATGCAAGTATTTAGCGCCATGCTGGTCTTCCTTGCAATGCACTAGCCATTTGTCCCAGGCCTGCTTCCTGCTAGGTGCCCTGCAGAGGACCTCTCCTTCAGCTCCTCATCCCGCCCTGCAGCGCAGGTAGAAGTATTGCAACTTCCCTAGAGCAGGGGTCAGTGGAGTAGATAGGGGTTACCAGTGCTTGAAGAAAGCATGTGTCCTAGATATGAATTCTGTTTTATAATCACAGAGTACCTGCATGGAGGATGGGGATTAATTAAGTGGTCCGCCGCTTTTGTGGGAGCTGGGAAACAAAGATGTGAATGCAGAAGGATTGACTCAGCCCTTCATCTTTCTGAGACAGATAAATCAGGCACCGTGAGGTTTATCATGCTTGAGTCTGGCAGATAAGACCTAAAAAACGGAGGGCCTGGATGGACAATCCAGAGAGACAGATCCTGATCTTACAAGATTTCAAGACAGATCTCCAGACCAAAGCAATTTAGACATGCTCCCATAACAGTCCTAACCTCCAAACTCTGGGATTTGGGTCTGACATTTCTCCAAATCTCCTGGAACTGAAAAATGCTCAGGAGATTTCCGATACTTCCTGCTGGGCCCCCATAGATGCCACAGACCCTGGTTTTCTTCTTCTGGTGTTTCAGTGTTTCTGTCTAAAGCCCAGTTAGAACAATGAAGTTCAGAGACAGCAGCGAAAGTTAAAGTAATCAGAAAAAATGGACTTCGTTTCTAAGCTTCACAAACTACTCAGTGCGTAGGTTTTCAGTTCAATTTGAATTCTAGGATGACTTCGGGGTTGGCTGTTATTTTCTCCAAAGTGGTTCCCTTGTCCTTGATAAGTTTGGAAAGGCATCTAAACTTCAGCATCTGCAAACAAAAGAATCTTATATTTTTGGCCAAACTAAATTGAATAAATTTTGTGTTCGTTAATTGCATCCAGGCCAACCTTGTGCAGGGCCAAGTTTCAGCCCAGTGGGATTTGCACATGGCCTGGATACAAGCTATTGTAAATGGGGATCCCTGAAGGAAAAGCTGACAGATGGTGATTCTAAAAATGTTTGTCAGAGCCAGCCTTTGTGACACAGAAAACCCATAGCCAAGGGGGTCCTTGAGTTGGAGAGATGGTTCTGAACTATATGGAAGGCTGGGGGAGTTTGTTGGTGCTGGAGAAGTTTGATTGGGCCTCTTCTTGTTGCTTGCCAAACCTGTTTCCATTAGACCCCCTTCTCTCCGAGATCTGGTTATCTGGGTAAAATGGAAATTGGATCAACATTGCACCTGGTTTTCCAACTACATATTCCAAAACCACTCCGATTTCCATGCTATAAAATGGAACCAAGATAGACATAGTTTATGCGAGCTACATGGAAATCCTCCTCAGCCAGTCCCATGAATGGGGTTACAGTCTGGCCTGTGCATCAGCATTTTGGTGATGGGATCAACACCAAAACACATTGGCCCGTCTCCCTGTTAGTACCACTTGTCTTCTAACTCAGTAACTGCATTAAAAATCTGGCCAAGGAAAGGTCCCATCCAGCACACATAAGCAGTCTGCAAGGAAAAAACGCCTTGTGATTTTCTGGTCGAGCACTGCAGATTCAAATATTTCCAAGCAAGGAAGGTAATATCCAGAAACAAATTTCCAAGTTAGCCCTATTAACAACAGCATCCCCCCAAGACACCAACAGCTTTCCCAAAGGGCTCTGCAGCAAACATTCAGCTTTTGCAGTTAAGATCCATCCTCGGAAACGACAGGTCTCTCCCTCCCTTCCCTTGCTCATCCTCATGAGTGTCAAGTTTCGGTGGCTGCCAAACGAATGGGTTTCAGTAGCTTGATACAAAGCAGTAGGAGAGAAGTTAAAACAGGATAATGCGCCATGACTCATCTCTGCCCGCTCACTCCCTGGGTGGGAGGCTGGAGCGTACCTGGACCAAGTTCTGGTCATGCCAGAGCCCAGCTCTGCAAACAGCCTGGTCACCTGGGGGAGAGGGGAGCCGGCTCCAGGATGGCAGCACCGGCTCCAGGAGAGGTTACGAGGCCCTTGCGATCAAGTTCAAATTACATATCAGACACACGCTCCCACGAGCAGACTCCAGACACCAGCTGCTTATTTTTAGACTAGAAAAGCCTTTTCTTACCGACACAGGTGGTGAGGCTGGAGCGTGCAGAACACCAGCAGCACCAGCAGCCCATGGCCGTCACCAAAGGGGCAGCGCCAACAACCCTCCAAGCACTTTCCGCCATCCCCTTCCCCTCTCACGGCGGAAAAGGATCAGAGCAGTTTGCTGTATTGCTGCAGAGGAGACCACAAGAAGCTCTCCCAACGCCCTTGCACGGGGTGCGGACAATGTCAGCGCTGCGCTGCAGCACGCGTTCCTCCACCACATCAACCAGCCTCGTTTGCTCTTCACCAGTCGGCCCCGATGTTCGGCAATGCTGGTTCAGAAATTTCAGGAAAAGAAAATAGCACCTTAGGAGATTCCTTGTGCTTCCTTCTCAGCCAAGCAGAGAGCAGCTTTCTGGAAAAACCCAGCTCGTCTGCATTGCACTCCTCATCGCTATAGCTGTAACCAAAATACTACACAAGTCCAGACACCCTGTTAGCTCCTTCAGCAACTGGACAAATCATTTGGATCAAATTATTTATTTAATGAATTTTGCCTTTTCCCTGCAAAAGGCAAGTAAAGAGTCTGCAATAGTTTTGGATACATTTTTTAATTTTCTGCAACTAATTTTCATCACTTGCATCACTCATTACAGCATTTGTCATCTGAAAATTGAAATTTAAATCCTTCATCTGGCTCCCAGTGAACATACCTGCCACGTGCTTGTTTATACCCACTTAGGTGGTTGAAAAGTTTAGAAAAACACATTAAAAAGAGTTTAAAACTGCCCCCCACCCCTCAACATCCTCTACCATTAGCCTATTTTATCTGTTGCCAGTCATATTCATATATATACATGCAAGTATGCATATGCCAGGATATTAATGGAAAGTCAATATAAAGAGGGAACAGGCAGAGCAAATACGTTTACCATAACTTCATATCAGACGACTGTTTTATGAAAATGCATGTTCTTTCTCTTACATGTCCACAATTATAGATGGAAAACACAAGAAACAAGAACTTATCTAAAACATAGCCTTTCTGGGGATATAAAAAGCAAAGTTCACAAAATATTTCAGACATGAAGATAAATGTGTTTAGAAAAAAAAAAGGAAAATGGAAAAAGGAAAGGGGAAAAAAAAGGGGAAAAAGGGAAAAAAAGGGGAAAAGGGGAAAAAGGGAAAAGGGGAAAAGGGGAAAAGAAGAGGGCCATTCAAATCCCTAAGTTTAAACAAGAGACAGCATTAAACAAGAAAACCAATCTTTCCCTCTCGGGGCAACTCACCTTTTTGAACTCTGACTGCAACACAAGGCTCTGCACAATTCTTTGGCTCCTGCCATCCTGCAAGATCTTGCACAATAGCATATTTCCTAAAAAATCAGTGTGAATTCATTGGGGATGGGGGCTATTTCTCCAGCAGAAATCAAAATAGATCTTCTTCTAGAAGCTTAAGTTTTATTTATATTTATTTCTGCACAAGACATCTATTCCAGAGACATTTACAAGAAGGCTAGAGATCTGCGCAGCCGTGCGGTGATGGTCACTGCTGTGTTTGGGCTGCACACGTTTGGGGTTTGCACAGGGTCTGGTCCAGCAGCAGAGAAGGGCGCCTGCACGGCGGGGGCTTGGTGCGGAACGGGGCTTAGCAGCAGCTTATGGAGGGCTCACATAGCATGGGATGAGGACCCCAAAGAAGTCCAGCCCGGCTAGGAAGAGTCGCACTTCTGCATAGGCATTGCAAAGAAATGCCTAAAAGTTCAGGAAACGTACCCAGGCCAGAGCATTTTATTTGGAGCAAGAATAACTAAACATCAGGATTTTGGCAGAGCTGTAATGGAAGAGCACAGGGAGAGCCAGGCTAAGTGTCCAGCAGAGCCATTCTGCCCCAAATACCAACAAGATTTTTATGAAGGATAACAGAAACCCTCCAAAAAAATCCAGTGTTGCAAGTTTGCTTCTGTCTACCTGACTGCCTGGTTATACCCTGCAGGCAGGACGCAGCTGCTGAACAAACTCTTACCTCACCTATCATTTTTTGGTGGGCTTGACTTGACCGCACTATTGCAAAGGTCATTTATTAGCTCTTCTCCCTGCGTTACACCTCCTGCCCTGAGTCTTTGCTCTGTTATGGCTGATGGCACTCCCAAGGCAGCCATGAAAAATATCCCAATTGCTTGTGCTGTCCCATTATGGGACGGTCTTGCTCTTCCATAGCCATATCTGGAGAGGAAATGATATAACACAGTGGTGACATCTCCATGAAGATAAAGCGTTCCTCAAAGTAAAATCAGGCTCCTTCATGTTTCTGCTATTTATCTCCCCTGCCAGCCATTTGTTAGGAATTTATGCATGGTCTTTAGTCACTGTTGACTCACCTTTTCTCATTTGCTTTTAATCACTCTTCTTACAGCACGAAAAGGTGAAGCTCTGCTCACACCTAGAGCAAAATTGGCTAGGAAAGCAAACTGGTTAGGAAAACATGGAGTGCATCTTCCTCCTGCAAGCCATATCTC
Organism: Burhinus bistriatus; assembly: GCA_013397275.1. Classification (NCBI taxonomy): domain Eukaryota; kingdom Metazoa; phylum Chordata; class Aves; order Charadriiformes; family Burhinidae; genus Burhinus; species Burhinus bistriatus. The sequence continues at coordinate 180,246 of VYXH01006285.1, read as the reverse complement.
ACACATCGTCCCTTAGCTGGACTACAGACACCTAGGATAGTCTTCATCCCCCCCTCTTCCACTTCAGTTTTCTAATGACTCGTTTATGGCAGTGCAACAGGGGCTTTCCAGTTTTTCGAAGCAGAATAGTCCCGAAGTACTAAGCAGTCTGGAGAAACCCTCCCTAAGCATGTTTTTGTTATGATAAAACCCCTTGATTCAAAGGAACGACCTGGGCACCCAAAGGGCAGGTTTTGAGCACCCTGACTCATGGCCAGCGAGTACTGTGGTTTCCCAGTACCTTTCAGGATGAAAGGCTTTCAGAGAACAATTTGTAGATGTTTTTGAAAGTCATGGAATGCTGTAAATTAGCAAGCAAAGACAAGACACACAAAAAACCTATTCCATCATGAAATCTCTGCTATGGAGTCTTTTTTCTGAGTTGTATTTTAGTGCAACTACTGATGATAAGTCACTACAAAGCCCTAATAAATTTGCTGAATGGCATTTTTTATTTTACATAGGAACCACGTAGCCATATGCTGCTCAACTCCACTCCTTCTCATATAAGTGAAGTTAGGCACGTACTTGGCATCTCCAGACTCTGGGTCTGAATTCAGACAAGCCAAAATACAAATGTGCACGTAACTGCACAAACGGGTAAGTGGCTGGTGGAAAGAAGGAAGGTGGACATCAAACAGATTATACCGTTACTTGGCAAAAGCTGAGCGATATCCTGGTGAATTTTTACACACAAAGAAAAAGAAAGCTTAGTCACAACTCACTGGGACATTTTAATACAAAGAATAAAGTTTAGAAATGGGAGAACTTTAAAACAGCAACTCTAACTTTTTTTCTGACAGAGGTGAGAGTGACCGGTATTGGGGGCAGGTTATAAAACACGTAGATTGGAAAGATGTGGATTGCAGCATGAATGGTCTTCAAGTTAATGACGGGTTTCAGGTTATAGCAGAGATTCACTTAGCCACTATTTGGAAGATATTTGATGGGATCACCTCAAATTGTAATGATTAACTGTTTGATTATTTCTGAAGTACCTAAAGAGAAATTATTTTTTGCTCCAGGTCTTCATTTTCTGTGATGAAATTAGAACGATCAGATTTCTCCTGCTTCACAACACTGTTTCTGTTGCTAAAAACCAAAGTATCTTTTCAGCCTATAACAAAGCTAATTTAGTTCTTGCTATAACACCATGAACTTGCATCAAATCACACAAAACGGATGAATTTGATCATATCTGCTTGGTATCCACAAGTATTCCCTCTCTCTCACACGTGCAGTCATAAATACTATTTTTACCTATACGTGTGCATACATATACACAAACACACATATGTATACAAGTATAACATCTTCTTGCATGCCCAAACCAAGTAGGTGTCTGGTTGAATTCTAATAGTTTCTGCTTGCAAAATTTTCCCATAAGATCCAACAATACATTTCAGACTAAGAGAAAAAAGGAGAGACAAAAGAGAGAGAAACCAGCACTGCTGAATGTATATGGAGCCTGGACTACTTCATTTCTGTGTGTTGAAACTAATTTGTTGCATTATGTTTCTATCTCTTGCATGTCCACATTGCCACAAGGTCTTATTTTTACAAAACAGACCCATCATTCTTTCCCACAGGATGAAAACACGGTTAAATACTTGCTGTAAAAAAACCATTATGTGATGTGCTAGCCAAATGATACACTAATACTCCGACGTAAGTGCTTTTTTGGCAACTACTCAAAGGAGCAAAAATTACATCGTTTTCAACCCCAGTGATGATAAGATTACACAAAAGAAAGCAAAATATACAAAACGGGTTGATGATAAATATTGTACAATAAATGGAGAATAAGCCGGTTTTCTTGCTGTCACACCCTTTGCAGTTTTCTGCAATTTTTCCATCACTTGAGGCAGCCACACCAATTATTTCCATCATATTAGGTGTCCCCTGAAAAAAACCTGACAAAAATAAGGATTTGAAAGATTCCTTTTCAGGAACTTCCTCCACCAACTATTTCCTCCTTTTCAAATGGGGCTTTCAGAAAGGAAGTGGTGGCCAGCAGCAACATTCCCCACGGGAGGGACCCATCTTCCCTTCACATGTGGAGAAGCGAGAATATCCTCTTATGAGGCAGGCAGGAAAAGAAATCATCCTTTCATCGGTGGTGTATTCCGACCGGATAGGTGTCTGGTGCCGTGTCCAAGATGGTACCTTCTGAGGAGTCATTTCCAATTGGCTTCAAGCCCCACATTGCAGAAGAACAGTCAAGAGCCCATTGGCTTATCCTCTACCCTACTTATTTCAGTTGGAAACAAATCAAGGCATTAAAAAAAAAAAGCAACCCTTAATCTTCACTCAGATCCTCCACCACAGCGGAAAGATTTTCTTACATCCTCAGTGAGGTGCTCAAATATTTCTCCTTGTTGCTAGCAGTCGCAGGGTTGGTGGAAATGTTTCTTGCAGCCTTTCACCTTTTTTTCCCCAGTTTGCAAACCCAATTTCCTGCCTTCTGCATATTTCTTTGCTCCTTGTAAGTGCTTACTAGGTAAGTGGAAGGAACCATCCCAAATGCCAAGGCTGCACAGGAGCTGTTCGCTTCAAGTCTTGTTTGTTGTATTTAGGTACATAAATCACTGCTGAGCTCTCTGGGTAATTTTTTAAACAGAGGGGAAAAAATAAAGGAGCACAGTTAGGATGGGGCATGAACTCAGTGGGTCGTGGATGGGAAAGTCTGCAGCAAAGAAGCCATCGTCTCCTTTATCATTCTCATTTGCTGTGGTGTGTTTATTCATAATCTCCAAATGTCCAGCATCCAACAAGAGTGGCAGCTGGTGAACCAAGTAGCTGCTATGACTCCAGCACCACAGCATCTGATTGCACGCACCCCCAGAAAGTGCCCAAATCTCTTGGGAGCCCTACGCACCCTGCTGCCATCCCATGCCGCATGCTTGCAGCCACGCAGCCGCCACATGTGGCTGAGCGCTGGGGCTGCCCCAGGGAGCCAGACGAAAAACAGGCGTTTGCCGGCGGCCCCGCAGCAATATCCCTTTTGCACAGATGTTTGCAAGGGCAGACGGACGGGGCGGGGGGGGCACAGAGAGGGGCACCAACCCGGAGGTGTGATACCGTCATGCACGTTTGCAAACACCATTTAGCGGAAGTCAGATGCCCATTTATCGCTTTCAAAGGGAGACGAGATCGGCTGTTAGTGCTCGCGGGATCAAATGGGTAATTTAGAGGCAGAAAAGATCGCCATTCAGGCTAATGGGATTTACACTCTCAAATCAAGTTACATGGATGCATTATAGGGAGTTCACATTGAGGGGAGCCATTACCCCATTAGCACTAATAGGAATTGCACTAAGGCACCATGTGAGAAGACACATGCAAAAAGATCGCAGCTTTCCCTCACTTATTTGGGATCGTTTTGCTGAAACAAAGCAATAACTGATGGATTTCTCTCCCCTCACACAGGCCAGGGTTTAGATGCTCAGTCTTGGCTTCATCCAGCCACTTCATTCATAAAGCTGGGAAGGACCTTCTTCCCAAAGAGTTGCGATGAGGAGGGCTCAGCTCTTCTATAGCCATCGCCGCCCCTTTTAACAGCGAACAAGGGCATAAACCCGGGTAGGCCTTCTGCTGCTAAGAAAGCTGCGGCCAGGGATGCACCCTTTATCTGTGGTTCCCTCTGCCTCTCTGAAGTTGCACGCTGGCTTTGTTTCGGGTTGCTGCTGTTTATCACTATCTCTTCACTGGCAAGTGCCCAGCGGACACATTTATTCCCTGTGCAGTGCGCAGAGGCATCTTAAACAGATACCTGTAACCCTAATGATGGTTCTTTAATGAAGAAAAGGCAGCAAAATTAAATGCGAGTGGCATATTACCACACTTGTTTTAAATTGATATTTAATTAAAAAGTTAATTATTAATTAAGTTTATCAATTGCACATCAGTTGTTCAATAGAAAAGCGCTCATTCATTTAATTATCTGCGTGCAACCGATAGTATATGCTTTTTAGCCAGGCAAGGTTATCTCTGCATCTCTTCTAATTTAGATCAGTTTAGCTTCTAATCTATCGAGAGTGCTTCCTTTTGCGAGCTTTTGATTTGATCTATAAATGTTTACTTACAGAACTGTTAGGTATTCGAAGCTGATCAAATAAAGGGAAGAGCTGCTCAGAGTTGCACTACGCTCACCAAAGGGCTCCGGTGGCGCTTTCTTGCAAAGGGCTTCTCGGGGTTTTCTTTAACAATGCGCCTGCTGTAAAAGTTTCAAAAAAGATAAACATCCACCGCGAAAGTATGTTAATGGCCCAAACAATGGGGAATCTTCAAAGGGCAAGAGAGGCCTGAGAGCAGAATTCAGCGACAGACGCCACCACCGCCGGGCAAACCTCGAACCTCCTCGCTGTTTTTGCTGCGGAGAGGACGGCAGGGCACGGGCTGCGGCGAGGGCTGGGGGCAGCCCTGCTGCACAGCCCTGCCAGCTCTGGCCCAGGGTGGTGGGGCAACATCGAGGTTCCTAAGGGCCACCATCAGCCTAGGGCTGCTGCTCTCCTTTCTCCCCAAAGCAATTCCTAGGTGCGAATCAACAGCTATTTATAGAGGATTTTTGGATGCCGCATAGTAAACCATGCCATAAACTCCCCCAGTACTTGGACAGTATAACAGAGAGAAATACCCTGTGGAGGCTCTGACTCCAATAGTGTATTCTAATAAATTATCTTGTATTTATTTTAACTGTAAATCATAGTCATGTTCCGCTTCTATTAAAAGTAGCATTCAGTGCACATATTTAAAGTGCTAAAGGGTGCTGGTACGTTAGTACGTTACTGGGGACCAGGCCTGCCTGGTGCTGAGGATGGTGAATACCAGTGAAGTTCATAAGAAACTGAGGGTACCCAGACCTTGGACCCTTGTAGGAGGCTATAGATAGTAACTAATTAGAAACAGCCACCAGCTCAACCTTTGGGGCTTCAGCCACAAAATGAGCTGCAGCACTTGCACGTCCCTAAATACTTCTCATATCCATTGCGCAATAGATGGCTTTTCACAGGCAACCACCATGACACAGTCCCAGCCCCACGACTCCAGCACAAATCGTGAATACGAGACAAAAAAATGCAGCAAACCACAGAGAGTAAGGCAAGGAAAAGGTGAGAGAAAAAGATGCTACAAAACAGAGGGCTGATGGACTGCCTTGAGGGGGCAATGCTGAAACAGATGTGTCTTCTCAGAGCTCAGTTAATCAAGAAAAGGAAATGTATCACAACAAGTAAATAGCTACAGCACAGAGATTCATATAATTCAGGTGAATACCCAGAGTCTGCAGCTTGTATTTGATCTGAAGACAACAAGCCCAAGGCTGTCTCCCATCTCCTGAATGAAAAGCACTAAGGGGAGAGGGCTTTTAAAAGGAAGGTAATTTACAATGCAATATTGCCGGGGGTGGTGGTAGTGTTGTGTTTGTACAACTGGAAAGAGCATAAAAGAAATCTCCATGAATAGTAACTGTATGTTTATAGATGGGTGCCTCTTTGCCAACACTGTATGCAATGTGCATTCATCTTCACCAGATATTCAAGTTGCAGGACTTTTTCAAGCAACAATGTTTATAGAAAATGACTATTTTGAAGCTTTACACACTAGAATTTGAGGAAACGTAAAATCTACATTTACAAACATCATCAGTCACCCTATCTGACAAATCAGAACAGAGGAATCTGGCTTAACTACTATAGATGGGCAGCAAACAGCAGTCTGTTTCTCCAGAGATTTGCTAACATCGGTTAAAATGAGAAATTTATCACGCATCTGCTCACAGATACTCTGAAGGAAGCCAAACATATCAAAGCACTGATTTGTGAGGAATTATTTACACCAGTCCTCTTTCTTGACTAGAGGACAAAACTGGAAACTTTCCTTTCTGCTGTATCACCCCATTCAATGTAGCATCAAGCCACGGGATACTCCTTTCCTTCAATTGCAGAACTAAAGTGAAGACAAAGAAGAACTTCCACATGAACATAAGTTATCAGTGAAAATGCCATATAAGCAAGCAGCTCTGAGAGATGGGGAACAAATAAAGCCTGTTGGTTTGTTCTTTAAGGTGCCACTGCACAATGAGATGGTTGATAAAGTGAGAGTTTTGACTGGAGCTTTTCCACAGCTGGGTGACGTCAGAAAGACCTTTGCCTCCCCTTGACCCAGCCTCTGCTTAAGATCCTCTGCTGTATGATAAGGAATGAATTAACACTGCAACCTCTTCCTAATATGGGTGCTAATTTAGCCTATCGTCCCCATTCAACTAGCTATTCTCACAAAACCTGTAAGAATTTCATATCTCTGAGCTCTTTAGGCTTTGTGGCCAAGTGAGGTTGAAAAAGTTACCTGGGGAGGGATTCAGAGATGCTGGCCTGATGTAGGACCTCACACCATTTGTCTTTGAATTCTTGGGTTGAAAAAAAACCACCTTGGATAATTTAAACAATTTCTGCATGTATTGAGCAGTAGGGCTTTTAGGATGAGACTATTTCTTGTAAGTTACAAGAAAGCGATCAACTCCTTCCTTCCATCCCCAGCAGATGCAGAAATTATTTTAAAAGAACTGGGTTCCTCTCAACTTATGGCCCAAGAGGGTCAACACTTGCCTCTCTGAGTGTTAACTCTGGGTTTCTGCCCCAAAGGGTGAACCTTTCCAGCCGTCAGCAAGCAGTAAGCAAGCCATCAATCAAGGAAGGACCAGGCCTTCACACAACACTCTGATTAAACCTTTGGTTTCAAAGCTGAATCTTCTGTGCCCTTCTGTAGTCCTGGGCTGCACTGGCAAACAAACGCAGAAATGCCGCCGGGGAAAGCATGTTTGTGTGAGATTTCCAACCCAATTTTGCAGACTCAGATGTTAGGCAGTTTAGATAAGGGGATGATTAGAGGTCTAAGCCTAAGGTTTGAAATACCCAGACTTCCTGGAACCACTGGTGCAAATCCCAGCAGGGCTGACTCAGCCCTCCAACCTCCTGATGAAGATAAAGTGAGCTCCATGCAGCAGTGTGACTTGTGAGTCTCCACCGGCCAAGACCCCACTGGAGTGGAGATAACAATGGTGGTGCCTACAGCATAGAAGGGGATTCGCTATGTAGCAGAGGTGCAGTGCCCCGAGTCTGTCCACACCACGGCTCCTACTGGTGCTCTCACTCCTGGGCTCCACCAGAAATGGTTTATGGATCCTAAGCTTTTCTAGAGTTTTGCTCTGTATGTCTTGGTGTGCATGTCCAGAGTCTTGCAGTGCTTCTGGCAAAACTATGGCCCCTCTTATCTTTCTGTTGTGCTACGTATTGACCCCTTCAGAAGAGCACTGTATCAGTATAGTTTGTGACTCACTCAGAGAAAAGCCCTCCAGAAGCGTATGACGTTGCTTTTCTATCAATCAGTGCTGCAATTCAATCATTTTTATTTTAGACAATAATCTAAACTCCCAAATCTCTGGTGTACTCTTCACACTGACATTTGGTTTGCCAAGCACAACTACCCAAAAGTTATCAGCAAAAAACTTTTAATAAACAAGCTGAACTAATCGATTTAGCCTTTCTTTTCCTTTCTGCTACTGGACAATTAGCCAACATGACACAAAATTCTAGCACTCATTTCTTCTTTTAAGTTATTAATAATATTCTCCTTTAATAATTCACGGAGTACTTGCAATTTATTCTTTTGTGCTGCATTCTGAAAATTAAGTCATCTGATCAGGGGCTCCTCAGAAGAAAGATAAGGAAAATCACAACTTCTGTAACCATCAAACACAGCATCGATGACTGATTTCACAACTAAGTATATGACTTGAAATGCACTTTAGGAAAGTATTGAAACAGCAGAGCTAATTAAACCTTTGCTTTCCAGTAGCATTCACCTCATTACAGCTCAGACATTCACAGGGCAGCAAATCTGCACAGGACACACATACTTGAATATTCTCAAGAGAAACTCCACAAATGGACATTGGTACAGAACCAGTCCCACCCTTCGTCATTCCTCATCCCATAGTGAGACCAAAAGATTGATCAAGTTGACCAAACAGGGTAGGAGATATTCAGTTCTATTACTCAGTCCAACATAAAAACAGTGGTAAGAAAATTGTAACTCATTCTCTCTCTAGCTCCGGTTTGCATTGTGGCCAACTGGATGATGACCCATCAGCACCTCCACCTCCAAAATGCTCTCCAGCAGAGGCAAGAGATGCTGTGCTCATTCATGGTTCTTTGAGCTGAAAGAAGCACCCCCAAACTGTCATCCACAAAATGTATACAAGTAAATTAAATATCAACAGGTAACTTCAAAAGAGGTGGAAATAAGGATCCTGTTTTCCTGGACTTCATCTTCCCATGGTTGAATTAGCCTGTGTCTTAAAAGGTACAACTCTCACGTACATGCTGTGATGGAAACTTCTCCAACAGCTGCAGTCACAATGGCTGCAAGAAAGCATCTATCCTTCTTTTCCTCTCTCTCAGATTTTTTATAGACTAGTAATACTGCTTCTGCATGTGCAGCAGCTTTTCTTTCAGTTGAAATAATGGTTTGGTTGCCTCTCCTCCACCTGGCTTTTTATTTTCACAAAACAAAACAGGAACACAGTACCTTTGAGACCTCTGCCCTCTTGTTACCTTTCACTGAACCTTGCAGGTAGGCTTCAATGTTATTAGGGTAAGTAGTGAGACCCATTTCTTTTAGACCAAGGCTAAAAATGGCTCTAGAAGCCATGCATGCACACAAGAAAAACTAAATAACTCAGTGGAATCCTTAGCTTTCCAAATAGAAGTGCCCACCTTCTGGATTTTAATCCCATGCAGCCAGCATTTTCGCTCTGCTTTGGTCTGACTTAAATTGTAACTCCCTTGGGGCAGCGTCTTTGCCTTTCTATTTGCTTTTAAAAACGCCTTGCGTGCCCAGCAGCTCCAAGTATAAAATAATCTCTAGAGCTGCAAGGAGGAATGTCTCCACAAAGACGCGCCTGAATTTTGTAATGAAATTGTCTCCGTGTTGAGATGTCCTGGTGCACAAATATTTCCTCGACAGGGTTTCACTAGCACAATGCTTGCTTTTTGTCATTTCATGTTTGAATACACATGGAGACTGCATCTGAGCTTGGGTAAGCATTCACATCAGAAGCGGCTTTGTAAGTGAAACTCCCGCTCAGAAGACAGAAAGAGGGATTTTTCTTGAACCATCCCAATTCAGCAATAAAATTCAAATGTGGCAAACTAGACCATCCAGGCTTTTATTTTTCCCTTCTTTCTTTCTTTTCTCCATCCCTCACCCCTCCCTTTTTTTCAAAGCAACAAACTTTTTGTTGAATTGTTCTAAATAACGACAACATTTGAAACCACTTCAGTCTGTTTAAGATCTCAGGGGGAAAATTTGGTGAATAAATGACTCAGGATAAATCAAATCATTCTGTTCTAATAACTGTGTCTCTCACTCTCCTTATCTCAATTGCTGTCCCTACTTCTGTGTGCTCCCACACCTCCCTAGCCAACTCTTGGGTATCACCCCTTGCTCTGAAGCCACCCTCTCTGCTCTTGTCTCCAGCACTGCAATGGCCCCCCCATCCCACCTCCTTTCGTCAAGCTGTCAGGATTCTCCTGTCTTATGTTCTATTGCAACTCTTTTCTCCGTGCGGTCCCCAACCTCTGTCCACCAGCCCTGCACACCCTGCTTCCAGGCATCTCCTCTCACCACCCTGTCCATCAAGTCCGCTGTGTGTTGCACAGCTCTCTTCAGTGAGTGAGCTTCTCCCCAAAAACCAACCTCTCACACAGGCATAACTGAACCATCTAGACCAGGCACCGGTACATCTCTACACCTCATTGCAAACTAAGCTAGCGTCCTCCAGTTCTCCCTCTTTTCCCACTGCACCTCCATCCCCTTCCCATAATGTCATTCTCCACCATTTGACACAGTAGCTGTAAAACTTACAGCAGTCCTTTTCGATGGCTTTTGGGTACGGTTTGCACAGGAAACGCTATGCAGCACCATGCTGCCTCTGTGCACCCATGCCGGGAGTGTGTGGTGTAGTCTGAGGAGTCAGGAGAGGTCAACCCTTGGCTTGACCTCCTAAGTCCATCTGCCTTCACGCAAGCGAAGACACATGCCCTAAACATGTATTATCTTTTCAGGACATTTGTTTCGGGAGCGAGCTGCGTTAAGCAAAGGTACGTCAATTGATAATAAACCTGCTCCACACTGTCATTTGTTGGTGATTTGAAGAAAAACAGACCACATAATCAGGTCTAAGGGGTCCCTAATACCAGAGACGCTGGTGCTGTCAGCTATAGAAAATAATTAGAACGTTATCCCTGTGGCAAGGAGAATGTAAATACATCTAAAATACGACATAATGACATTCTCCTCTGTAAGCCAGGGGATCTGCTTCAAATAAAAGGGCCATTAACACAACAATTAAAGCCGAGGGGGCCGGTGAAGTAGGGAGCCGGCCTGGTGCAGGGCAAGGCGAGCGAGCGCCCGGCGTAAATCTTTCGCCATCCCAGCCAGGAATGTGACTATTAGCCCTCTCATGACCCGAGGGCTTCCCAATAATGCATCTGCTCTCTGTCAGGGCCAGGATTTCGTAACGTCCTCCAGCACGAGCCCAGGGCCGACTCCACAGTGCGGCGCCAAAGAGGGAGTTGGCGGGAGCAGGGTGGCTCCATGCTGGACTTTGGCCCATGTTCAGCAAAGCACTTAAGTGCACGCCGTAGGGACACGTCTCCTCCCAGGGCTGTTGGGGCGCTCGGAGGTGAGCAGCGGGTGGGCTTCACTGAATCGGGGACGTTCAGGCTTTCCCAGAGCAGAGCTGGACCCCTTGTCATCTTCAGCACTTCTCCTCTCTGGTCTCCCTTGGGGGATGCACCCCACAAAGCGGGCTCGAAGAACCTGCGAGAACCAAGACATGGACAGCACCACAGAAATTTAGGCATGATTCAAAGGAAATAATGTCACTGATTTCACTGTCCAGGCAGCAGATGCTCTGAACGTGCTCCAGGCAACATGGAGATAAATGTTTTCTACAAGCTCTATAGCAAACTTACGGAAACGATGGACAAACGCTTGGAGAGGACAGAGGTTCCCACCTTTCAGTCAGTCTGGAATAGGTGATGATAAAAGTCCCAAACACATCAGGAACTTTGATTTTGGGCAAAATGCGTCCAGCACACCCCTGCAGGTTCTTGGCAAACGAAAAATATCACAGAGTTGGCAAAATCAGCTTGCACAATAACATCAGGCTCAGACAGAAGTTTTCTTAAAGCTGACAAGTTAGGTCACAAAGGCAGATTTTATTTGTTTCCTTGTAGAGATAAAGGCCTCATCAGGCTCAAAAAGATTGCTGTTGTGTTTTCTTGGGGGTTTTTTGTTGTGTGTTTTTTTGTTGTTGTTGTTTGTCTGGGGTTTTTTTGTTTGTTTGTTTTTAATTTGGTGACTTTTTGTGGTAAATGTAAAATTTTATATGTCCAGTGGAAGTTTGTGAATGCCAGAAAATGGGAAATGATACCAACCAGCCGGGCTGAGTAGCACAGGAAGAGAACAGTACCAGATTTACTACATTGATCCTCTTTTTCAGTTCTACTCACCCTTCTAAAAAGAATGACATAGCAGGGACTTCAAAACAAAAAACAAAAAAATCCTCTGAATTTTACTTTTACGCCACAGTGTTTCAAAATCTGAAGGTAAGATGCTTCCTGTGCCTGCTTTGCGCATATAAGCATTAATATGCCACCCCAAACAATGAATAAATTTGAATAGTTGTGGGACTACTTGGAGAGCTATTTAAAGACGACCTTTAATTTTTTAAAGAAGACAACACATATCCTCCCAACCTTTATAAGTAAGGAAGATCTGAAAATGACAACTACAGAAGTCACATTTCTCTTACAAAATCATAACGTACACTGAGAAAACTATTAGAAAGGCACACAGAGAAGATTTCTTCCTCTGGTGCATTAATGGTTTCTACAAAAGGATCGCTTGTCTAAGAACAGAGGAGCTGATTAATGCAAGGTACGCTACTGAAAACCAGGACTTGACATCCAGAGGCACTTACATCTCATGAAATGAGGCTGGGCTCTGGTTGCCGAGAAGTTCAGACCCAATTTCAGGGGAAAGAGAAAATATCTCATGCACAGCGTGGGCTGTGTGGGCACTCAGTCCATCCCCTACTGATGGAAGCAGGATCAACACCCTCCAGAGGACGGACACCTGGGCTAATAGAGAATAATACGTCAAGGTACAGCACACATCACAGTAGTATCTTGGTATGGAAAAAATTACATAAGAAGTTAGCTACATGTCCAATATAGAATGATCTTTGAAGATTCTCATTACAAGTAAACACAAGGATAATAACTAATGGATAAGCTAATTAGTCATGCAAATCTGATGGATTTTCACTGCCTCCTTCCAGCCACTTACTTCTTTAGAAGGCATTTCATTTTCTGAGTAGTGCACAGCTCAGCATCCAATTCATATTAGTTGGGCAAAAAGACAGTCCTTTAATCTTCTGACACTTTGGTCCTCAGTGTGAAACACATGGAAACTTTCCAACAGAGAAACAAAAAGAGTGATAATATAAAAGAAAATATTAGCAAAGCTCCCATGGAACAAAATGAGGTGGTGTTCTCTGGCAGATCTCATGCCTGAGCATGGTGGACAGCAGTGATTATAACCTGCGAACGCAAGGACAGCAACCAAGGCAGTTGTCACTTTCAATTATGTGAGCTGCCTTATATATAATAGAGCTAGTAAAAATGATCTGAAATAAACAACCGTCAGCCTTTATAACTAAGGTCACACTGGCCAAAAGGGTTGTGAGTGTTCCAGCAAGTTAGGAACAAGTTTCTAGACAGCTGGAGACATTTTGAGCAAACATGGGCCAAATTAAACCGACGTGGGAAGCCAAAGTGAAACCAGTAAAAGCTTGCCTACTCAGATGACTTTTGTTTGAGCTGGAAGCTAAATTCAAACAAAATTCCTAGGATGATACTGCTTCAACTGTGACAGCAGTCACCTGAGTCATGTGATAAGCACTTTGCTTTAAAAATCTCAGTGTGTCACTCCTGAGGAACACTTGCACATCAGAACCATGAGAAGCAAAAAGAAGGGGAGGGAATAAAAGGGAAAATAAAAGCTTTTGTACAAACCCTGTGAACCAAGTCCCCTATGTCTCTTTCCTTCCAGACATTTCTGAAAAAAACAACTCACTGGAACCACAAAGAACAACAACAACTGAGCAGCATTCTAATACGGGACATCCTGCCGGACCAGCCCGAGCCAAAGGAAAAAAGAAAGCCACAAAAGTCAGAACTCAAATTGGACACTCAAACCCAAAGCTTTACATTTTGGGGCATTTTTTTCATTTAAACTAATCTAATCAATTGGTCACCATAATAGAGGGTTCAAGCAGCTGGCTTAGTTAGGTCCATCTGTAACAAACCTTGGAACCAAAGCCATGTGTTCAAATGCACGCACATTTGAAAATGCAAACAAAAGATCAACTATTGTGTCTTAAAATATCTACAGTTGATTTTGTGCATCACCACTAATAAGTATCATAGCGCAACAGTATAGTCCTAATGTTGTTTGTGGAGCCTCCCATCAGTTCCCTAGAAATACAGTTTACACATTATTAAGTCCCAGGAACAGATTTCCTCTCATACTGACTTACCAGGGTGAAGGTTTATCAAGGGTCATTGCCTTGTGTTGATGACCCTATCTTGGGAATGGTTGCAGATCAGAGGGCACGAGAAATAATATGTAATTATTATCAAAAAAGGGAAGACTATAAAACAAGATAGGAACCTGGGAAGAGTGCATTTTTTTCCAGGAAGCAGTAAATATCTGGAAAACCAGAAGGAAAATAACCTCCCTAATTAACCATTAAAAGAATTCCTTAAAAGTAGAACACTTAAAAGAAGATTAGTGGCAAAGCTTACGAGTATGGTAATATTCAGTTATTATCTTCATCTACAAAGTGGTATCTCCTTTGCTTCCTTCCTACCAGCTGCGGAATAAGATTTCGTGGCTCTCCCGAGCAGAGCGGGGGCACTATGTAACATACCATGACACATACCCCACACTGCCCTGGTCCCCTGTTGCCTGCCAGCCTGGAAAGAAAAGGCTTTGAGGATGAAGCACAACTGAGCCCAGTCCCAGCACGGCATCAGATCACGGCTGGACCGCGACTCCCAACACAGAGTCCAGCTTGGACCCAGGAGCTGGAAAATGCTCCTTGGCCCCTATTCAGCCTCTGGGATGTTTTCCAGAAATGAACCAGCTCCAGAGCCAAGGTTGATAAAATGGAGCCTGGGACTGGACCAGGCCTGTTTTTTGGATCCACAACCCCAAAACCCAACAGCTGAGACACCACAAATCCAACACTATGCTTGACAAGTTGGGTCACTGCAGGCACCATGCATTTGAGGTCCACGTTTGGGCCTATCGTACGTTCCAGTATGGTGCAACTCTCCCTTTGATGGCCATTTACCTCAAATAGGACCTACATGTGCTCAGTTTTGCTAGCTCAGAGTTGTCTCCAACTTTGCTCTACTCTCCACTACCACTGCCTTTTTTCATATTTTGCAGCCCTACAGAGATAAACGTGGTGAATAAATGGCCAAGGGATGTTGAGGCTGCTGCAAGAACAAAACCAACCACTGACTTTCTTTTTATCTAGTAAGGCAAAGCCTTAAATTCTCCTAAGGATAAACTGTTTTTTATTGCAAAAGAAAGAAAAATTCCTAGCAACAACAACAAAAGAGATAAATGTCCTAAGAGAATACCATGGAACTGGGGTAAATTGCTTTAAAATGAGATATCCAGGGTGAAGGGGAAACTCCCCAAAAGTGAACAAGTGCTTTTCACATTTTAAACAAGAGATGGATTTCACCCCCACCCCCTTTTTTTTTCCCCTTTCTTTCTAGCAGCTAGAAGTCCCATCTGGTTCCTGTTTCTATCCGTCTGATCTCCCAGAAACTTCTAAAAGCCATAAGCATCAGCCAAAAATTCCCCAGGCATGGACTCCCTTCCAAAATAGCCCACAAAACGGCATTTTTTAGGTGGGTTGGTTTGGAAGGAGCAGAGGGGGGGATGTTGATTTCTGTAACATTCCTAGGAATTTCTTGCATCTATTCTCCCCTCTAGAATTTCTTCTCTGCCTGAATCCCCCCTTCCACTTTCCGCCGGCACGCTGGCCAGCACAGGGACTACCCACTCCCATGCAGCAGGATTCAGCTCTTCTTTTGGAAGCTCACAACAAGCTGCCAAAGGCTTTTATTCCCAAGGAAGGCAAATGAACTTGCAGTTCCCTCACAGATGAGGTCTCCTCTGTTGGGCTGGTGGCTATTTCATCTGGAGGCTGCATAACTGCTCAGGCGTTGTCAAGACAGGACTTTTAGACATAGCAACTTGGTGTAAATAGGTAAGACAGATGAGACAAAGAGGCCTGGATCATCTCTATGTGTTCTACTCCATGGCCTCAGGGATAGGTGGAAGAGCTTGAACATTTCCAACAGATCCCCAGCTCCCATCTGGCTTGGACGTGGAGGCGGCAGCGTGCAGCACCACTGGCTCTCATAGCTAAAGGGAACAATGGCTTTCCCTGCGCGGGCACAGCTGCAAAGGGGTGAGGGCTGGTTGAGACGGGGACACTCGCCTGGTGTTCCTTTATGGCAGTTTTGCTCCATAGATATTTGGATGATCAATAATTGGTCCCTCTGGACCAGTTTCCCTGGGCATTTTACACACCTAAGACTTAACAAATACTCAAACAAAAGGAGCCCCATTTAATTCATTGTAGGCACACCTCTTGGTTGCACCCATGCCTCTTGTAAAGGTGCACAGACCTGTCACGGAGACTCCAAGCATCTTGGTCTCCTCTGCTTTTGAAGCCTCATAATCCTTCACTGGATCAGAATAAACATAAAAGTACAATCTTTCAGACAGTGAATCAGAAACACAGGGAGAACAGGACAGCTCCAGAGATGGGAGATGGACTCCAGAGATCTACACATCCACCCCCCCCCAAAAAAAAAAAAAAAAAAGCAGTCCAGGTCACTGATGACTAAAGGTCGCTACTTTTAGACATCTGAATTAATGAGATTAATTTAACCTCACAAAAGAGTCCAGCTGCCTGGCTGGACCCATCCAGCATTTGTAGGAGAGCAACAGAATAATCTAAAAGGTCACAGCCTTATCTCCACGCCCTGCACGTGCTTCTGCTACTTGTCTTGCTTAAGAAGAAAAGTCAGAGGCGTAACAGAGAGCAAGCAGGCTCCAGGGCTCTGTGGCACAGCTCCATGACACAATGTGATGCTGTGCTGAGTTCAGCACATTAGCTTCAGGAAGCATCCCAGAAACAGCACAGTGATGGCAGTGCAGTAACCGCATCCAGGTTAACCCACCTTCCTCAGCAAGGCCGTCTCAGCGCTAGCTCGGGTATCTGTGTATGTCGCACCAGCTCAGCAGATGCTCCCTGGTGTGGCCTGCTTTGCTGGCAGACTCTGTATGGAGACTAAAGGCCGAACAGACCACAGAGACCAAAATCCCTGCTTGGGTCAGCCTGTCCGGCCAAATCTGAAGTACACTGACCAGGGGCAATGGGCAGAGACTTTCTCTTCTGCTCTCAAATACATCCACTCCACAAGCATTTGGGTCATCTTAGCATCTAGTCCAGTTTAAGAAGATACCAGTGGAGTTCTCTGGCCCTCCTGGCACAACTGTGGCATGTCAGAGATCACCAAAAAATCCTGACATCACCTTGGCCTTCCCAGACGCAAAACAGGTGAGGAGTTCGACCTAGTGAGGTATTTGTACCAGACACCAACTGGCATTTCTAGTCAACACACAGTCCGAGATGCTGCTAAGAACATCTCTCAAACCCTCAGCACAATTAAATACTTCATCAATAAAAAGTAAACACACTTCATTTTCTATTTATGAAAGAATCTCTCCCTCCCCCCCAATGTTTTATTTTAGCAAGTGCACTCAACCATGTTCTCAATCTGCACTTCATTTCCTGCTATTCAGTTTTCTGTGGTTCACAGACAAAAATACCTGGGGAAAAAAAAAGCACAATACCAGATCCCAGGGGGCTCTGATTTACCACAGGAGAAAAAAATGTTGTGTGCTGTATAACAGGAGCCCACTGCCCGGGCTGGCAGCAGGAGACACAACGGATGGGACAGAGAGCATTAAGCTTAGAGGTGGTGACGCCAAGAGCTTCTCAAGTCCTCTCCCAGCCAAGACAGTGGATGGTAACCCCGTCTTCCTCATCTGTCATTGATCCCTTGTAGGAGCAGTGAAGAAAGCAAGGGTGTCTTTCTGTGCAGGGCAATCCTTCAGCTTGAGAAAGAGCAACCAAGAGATTCAGTCTCTGCTCCTGCCAGACCAGGACCCTTCATCATCATGGAAAAAAAACCAGAGAAATGCATTTCTGCAACCATTTCCATCCACGAGGCTCCTAGAGCACTTGGTCTTCTGCAACTGCAGTTAGCATAAGGCATGACAGCAGGCATAACCTGGCAGCAGATCACAACAGAATTTATAGACAGAGATGTGCAGGGTGTCCCCAGGGCTGCAGGCAGGAGGTGGCAATTCTCCTTGTGATTTGGGCAGAAGGATGAGGTTTGGGAAGAGAGATGGAAAGGAGGTTTTGTGTTCTTGGAGTTGAGGTCCTCCCCACCCACTGCAGCACAGACTCTCCTGACCCTGCAGATGCTTCTGGTTCTGCTTCCTGCCAGAGAGAAAACACAGGACACAAGTGAACCAAGCCCAAAAAATAATCCACCAGAAGACAGCCAGCAGATCCACCTCCACCACTGCAGCAGGTCAGGGCAGCCAAGGGAGAGCAGGCGAGACTGGAGATAGAGCTGTGGCCATCCCAGCAGGCACAGTCCCACTCCAGCTGCCCCACCAGTCACAGCGATGACAGAAACCACAGTAGGGAGCTCACTCACACATTTTACCACGTCCCTTCACCCCAAGCAATGCGAAACAAGACACTAAATAGGTGACACAGCGTTAGAAACATCAAGCTTTGTCTATGCTCCAGCTTTCCCTGCTATCCCCAGCGGAGAATTGCAGCTACAGGGTTTGCTGGGGTTGATGTAGCAAAGGGGAAGGAGGGGGACGGAGCCAGGCCTGAGGACATAGAGAGGGAAAAGATGGGGAAAGGAAAGACCAGGGGAAAGAGGGGGCTTCGGGCTGAATACAAGTGTTAGGGAACAGAGAAGAGTTTGTAAGCAGAGAGATGGGAAGGCTGAGAGGGAGAGCCAAGGATAAATTGTTTTGATGAGTGCTCCAACCCTGAAATAAATATAACCACCCAAGGGGGCTGTGTGACTCAGTCTGACATTTTGGCTATTTTTTTTCATGCCACCAGATGTAATCAATTTAGCTGGGGGGCGAGGGGGGAAGCACATGCATATTTTTATTGCATTCTAATGTCCACAAAAAAAAAAGGCGTGTTTTATTTTGTTTTGGTTTTTTTCCTAATCATAGTATATGGCACTTCGTGCAAAACTGAGCATAGGCAGAACTTCCACCTGCCCTTCACCATCACAGAAACAGGAGTTTTGGGGACTGGCGGCAGATCAGTGTGCCCAGGGGTAGCCAGAGCAGCCCCCTCAACTCTGCTGCAACAGGGAGAAAACCTCTGAGCTGAAGGAGGACGAAAAGGATAGCTGTACGACTCTGTTCACATTTGCTTCAATATGCACGAGGGAACAAATATGGCCAATAACATCCTAAGATATTGTCGTGCTGAAATTCTTTGTTTACCAAGAAACGACATGTTGAAAGCCCTTGGCATTTATGAAGCAGATGATTTCTATTCATTTATTTGAAGCATTTTACAGTACTTACCCAGACGCTTGGAGCGATTATCTTGCCAGATCTCATGTGGAGGACTGGGTCAGATGGGCGAGCTCCAGAAAAATCTCATAGCATCCCAGAGGAAATGGTGTGGCACTTGGGTAGGTGGTGCTTGCCCCTCCAAGCCCATCCAGTACCAAGGCAAGGGAGGGGGCCCATCTTATTGCTTATTGCTTTCAGTTGTACTTTCAATTAGGCATATACAAACCTTCAACTCCTGCCCAAACCTGCGGGGAAACGTTTCTGTGCACTGTTAAACAGCTCCTGCATTCCACCCAGAGGCTGATGCTGTTCTGTGGTAGGTAAATAATTCTTATATTTACTCTGTGCAAAATATTTTGGACTTTGGAGAGTTCTTGCTCAGGCAGACTCCTCCTGAATTAATAACAGCTTTGCCTTAGCAACAGCTAAGAAATGAGAAGAGTAGTGCGGAAATCTGTATTTTTTAATTCATCCTGGTGATGGGCTCTGCAGATAAAAGTGCTAGAGGGAAATACCCATGCCCCCTTTCTGCCGTACAACCGTCCACCTCTAGCTCCTGCCCACATATCTTCGGAGGAGCCATCAGAAATTAGCCCAACACAGAACCTATGATCACACATCCAAATACTAAGCAAAACCATTCACTGAACTGGCTACCAAGTCTCCATCCAATGACCAACATAACATCCATTATATCTAACATCTAAGCCACCATCGGCCCTGCATTTTATTTTAAAATCTGCAAGGAGGTAGCATTCCTCAAGAGTTACTTCCACCATGGCTAGACCTTTGGATGTCTTCTCCTTGCATGGCTGTTAGCATGGAAAAGAAGCCCTAGTTAAACCTTCTCTTGCAGAGCTTCCCTTTTGTCAGCTCTCTTAATTAGCCGCGCTCTCATTTCCTAGGAGGCTCTGTGCTGAAGGCCACTAGGAACAGGGGAGTTCTGTGAGGTTGCTCAGTTTTAAAGATGATCTACAGTATCTCTTCATTTTCAACTCTGAGCACATATTTTTTCTCTCCTGAACACATCCTCAGAATCTTAAACTCTACTTCAAAATCAAATACATCACATTTATTTAAAGTGTCACAGCTGCCCTTATCTATCATGTTAATTATAAAGATTTTTCCCCCCTCCTTTAAGTGGGAGTCGTTTGAAATATATATAAATGATTCTATAGCATGACTTTCTTATCACCTATTCTAATGTTTCAAATCAAGCCATCCACCGTGATGCATTCTGGGCATTTTGCAAATTAGCCGTTTTGAATGCATTGCGCATTCAAGGAAGTATTTCATGTGTTCAGTGCATAGACTACACCAATTTTGTACGTGTATATGCATGTCTGAAAGTACCAAATTGATATCTACTCACAGGGACAATCTCTGAACATTCAAAAAGTTGCCCCATCACAACACTGGGGTAGAGAAGGGAATAGAGAAAATTCTACATTTGCACGACAACCTTGTATTAACTTTGTAATACCATTAATCCTCGGACTGGAACTTGCTAACTTTTGAAGATTTAATCAGTTAAGCTTAGTATTTGGTTATCCTAACTTTCTAAGAAAAAAGAAGGCTGTCTAAGGAAAACAATCTTTAAGTTTGAAAATGCGGAGGAAAAACATGTATTGAACCACAAGACTCGTGTAAATGATAAATTCGACTCTGGAATCACTGTTACAGGATCACCATGAATGGAGGTCTCCCAGTTCCCAGAGGTAATTTTCAGTTCTTCAGTCCTAAACAGATTTTTCTGTATTTCAGCTGTCCTCAAAAAAAACCACCAACAAACCAAAAGCCTCCTACCAGAGATACTCTTAACGAAGTTAACACCAGGTTTTTAAGCCTGGCATCCTCGACCCAGATAGGAAAAAAGGCAAGCTGCAAATCCAATACTTGCACTAAAATACCCATTTTAAATTTCCACAACTTTATAACTGATAAAATGCTTTTCCTTGAGCTGAATAATTTTTCTAGCTAAGGAGATGGAATTGAAGTCATGCTAAAAAAAAAGTTGATATATTACACATAGGGAGTGGAGATTTTTGCCTTTAAGTTTTTGAATCAGCCTTAAAAACTAGAGCAGATCAAAAACTAATGATCAAAATAATTTTTTTTTCAATAGAAAGTGTAGTTTTCACAAAATCTGAATGTTCCATGGAAAAACATTAATTTTGCCAGAGCTGTTCAGTTTTCCACTGGGGGAGATCTAAATAAAAGATTTCCTTTTAAGTTCCAGTTGACTGAAATGTAAACTTTTAAGTCACTTTTCCAAATAAATAAACAAGTAAATAAATCAGAATCCATCCTCTAAAGATTTTTTTCAGCCTGACATCTCCTCAGACGCAAAAGATGGACATTCATCACAGGGCAGAGATTAGGAAGGAGCTCCAAAAAGAGGAGTCCAACCAGAACAGTCCATACCTTCAGCAAAAACTTGTCACTGGGCTAAGATGAAGCATGGAAAATTTCAACCCAAAAGGAATGAGTCTGAGAAAGATACGAGCACAAGTGAAGGAGGACAGGCAGTAATAGCAGTTGGAGCTCAACCTCCGTTCCAGCAGCTCTTGCCAATGACTGCGAGCGCTAATAAGTAACAGTCCCCCTGTGCATGCCACGTGCAGCCAAGGCGAGATAGACGCATTCATTTCTGCTGTTAAACAGCCCGGAGTAGATACTGTCTGCGGTTGCATTAGTGGAGATCCACACCAGCATCCTTACACTCAGGGGCAACATCCCAAGGGATGTAATACATTAAGGGCAATGTCCTACTTTGCTGAGACTCCATTTATCGAGTCCTGTAGCTGCCGGTGGCTTGGGAGTCTTGCAAGCACCAAAGCTGGGGTTGGGTACCATCATCCCATACACCTCTTTAGCACAGACTCAGGTCCTTCTGCATGTCTTCCTTGAGCATCAGCGCATTGCCATGACTCCCAGATGACCGTCAGGGAGGGGGTCTGGCGGTAACTACCGATTGCCAGTCCTTTTCCACCTCTCCACCTATCAGGACTGGTTCTGGCCAACCAGGACTTCTCCTGTCGCAGATAGAGATGTTGCTCCTATGGGGAGGAAGGGTTTCATGGAGTCTTTCCTCTGCATGCCCAGCCTCTCCTTGTCCTCCTTGAGGAGCTGGCATGGCTGAGACCCAAGCGCAACCAGAGGCGACTGCAACCTGAGTCTTGTCCCAGCCCAAGAGCCCCACACAGCTTCTCCCCACACACATCTCTCTGCATTCCCTCCTCAGAGCAGGACCGCTGTCCCCAGAAGGCAGCTCTCAGGACAATTTTCAAACAATCCAATATAAACGGAGCTTGCAAACCTATTTCTTCACAGTTTCTTCCTGCCCTGAAGCACCTTTTCCCTCTGTTCACCCTGCTGGGGCTCAGCAAAATGGGGGGGTGTTTTCTTTTTCTCTGGAAAACGGAAAGAAAAACAAAAAAAATATCAGCGTTGCCAACTCTTGCAATTTTAGTCCCACAGTACTTGATGTTTTTCTTCACCCCCCTCCCCAGCTCCTTGCTCCAAAGTATTATGCAAAAATCTCAGATTTCATTTTAAAAAGCAAAGAAAAAGGAACATGGGCCTCCAGTTCTAGAGAAAAGCTGAGAAACACAAGCTCAGAGCATCCTAAAGCACCCTCCAAACCAAAAAAGCAAACATGGGGGAACCAATATTTATCACCTTTTTTTTTTTTTTTGTTCCCCAAGGAGGTGATTAAAAAACTCCTCATGACTTGAAGGGCCTGATTGACTTTTGAGCCCTTGGGGGGTTACGAGTAGGGTCAGCTAGTTCCATAGGTACCACCAATGGCTTGCATTGGCCAAGTTTCAGCTCCCTGTGTAGCAACATGGAGATGAGGAGAGGGTGGCATTTCCCCAGGACATGGGGGGCTTGGAGCCACAACTGCTCTGCTCGCCCACCCCGGTGTGGGACCAAGAATGGCCTGGCCATGCCCACAGCCTCAGCACTGAGAGGCTCAAGGACAACTTCAAGCTGCTCACTCTTTCTACCTCCTGAGCTCATGCCCACCACCTCCCACAGCCTGGTCAGGGCTTCTCCCTGGCTCTGCGAGTTGCCTGGTGCAGGTGATCCCAGGCTGGAGCTGACCCATGCTGCAGCTGGGCAGGGTCCCCCACCACAGATCCTGGTGTGTGGGATCTCATGGGAGCCTGGTTGAGGCAAAAAGGCTGGGGATTGACATTTCTAATAAGAGAGCTGGGACTCATCTACCTGCTGCAGCAGTGCCTCAAGGGAATAACCCCATTCCTCTCTCGCTGCAAGCGTCTATCAGTTTGGAAAATCTTGCAGAGCAAGAGCTCATGCGTGGGTATTTTTACAGTCCTTTTCAGGTACATGCTTTGGTCAGATGCCTTCTCCAAAGATGTTTACTCCTTGCCTGTCCTAAGAGTTGGCAGCATCGCAGCCCCACACCTGCTCATCCCTGTTCAGCACGGCGCTGATGTTTGCCAGAGTTGTCCCTCCTGGGAATGGCTCCGTGTGTAACTGCAGCGCCTGATGTCAGGCCTGGCCAATTGTCCCCCATTGTTTAGGAGCAGGGCTGAGTTTCTATGCCACATCTTGGCCATCAAGAAGCAAAGGGCATAAATCTCAGCTGGAAGGGATGGTGGCTTGCAGCTCAGTGGGGTTTCAAAGTTGCTCTAAGGAGATGGTCCTGGGGGGTCTGTCTTTACAGGAAAATGAGTGCTGATGTGAACCATGGGCCCTTCTGGGAAAAACAAGATCTGAGGAGGTTAAAACACTGTGTGTAGGTAAGGACAGTGAACCAAACAATGCTCAGAGGTGCAGGGTGCACACAGAGAACATGTGCTGGGGGATCGTTCACCGACCCAAGGATGGGCCCCTTCTGTGCTTGCTGGGACTTTCCTTTGCACGTTTAAGAAATGTGCCAAGAGAGGCCATTTCATCCCTGTCTCAGGAACCTGTTTCAGAGGGAGGAGACACACTCAGTTGAGAAGAGTAAGTGGACCACTTAGAGATTTTGCTTTTCTTCTGCCTTGTTTTGGCTTTTTTTTTTTAAAAAAAAAAATATCCAAAACACAAGTCATCCAACCTGAAATTCTGTGGCTGCTGTTTATGTATGGAAAATACTTAACAGTTCAAGTCAGAAAGCCCAAAACTCAGAGACTTAAGGCAATCCAAAACTCCTAGGGTCTTCAAAATCAGACTAAAAATACCACGAGAACAGGCACCCTTGGACCAGATACTAATTTTCTGCAGCAGTGTGAAGGAATTTAAAGCCGTCCTAAAGCACCAGCTGGGAACTGCCCTGACATTTTCATGTCATCTGCTCCCCGGTCCTCTTGTCTAGGCCATGCAGGGGTGGACTGGAGGCTTTCAGGGTCCTGCTGTAATCCAGCAAACCTTGGCTGGTAGAACCAGCCCCAGAAGAGATTCCAGCTGGCTTAAGTTAGAGCAGCCACAGGGCTGCTCTAACTTAAACCACCTGCTGGTTCAGTCCTGGGCCAGCTCTAGGAACTGGGAGGTATAAATGTGGCCGAAAGCCAACTTTGCCTGCTCTCTTCCTCATCTGTCCCAATAGGAGCTAGAGGTCCAAACCCCATTTAGAGATGTCTCTAGAATAAGGCTTCAGAGGGACACCTTGGAACTCCTGGTTACATTTAAAATCTAAGAACGGGGATGCCACCATTTAGCCCCATCTTCCTTCCTTACCTTCTCTCATCACAGTGCTTGCAATCACAATATTGAAGCCCAAACATGAGGAAATGTGCAAGGACATGTTATTTCCTCAAATGGCTGACACTTTCTGCCCTCATTTGACTTCCCAGGCAGCCTCTCCCCTGCAGCTCTGGTGTCTCCGCTCCTGTAGGGAACCAAGCGATATAGATCCGACAGACGGTTCCCCCACCTTTTTTTTTAAAGAATGGAAAATAAGAAAGCAAATTAAAAACAAACAAACAAAACTTTCCCCAAATATTTCCAGAGCTGCTGATTCTGGTTTGAGCTTTGGCCATAAGATCAGAACCGATTCAAACAGCCCTGATTCACCCATATAGAGAGACACACATAATCATGTGTGATGGTAGGAATTACCCTGATAATACAGCCTGCATTGTCCGACTCCTGCCCTTCCTCCTTGCCTCTTGCCCTGCAGCTAGCAAAGATAATGAGTAACAGTGATATTAAACAGGGATTTGGGGTTTTTTCACCTTTTTTCCCAGAAAGTGGATAACACACTACAGTAGATAGAAAAATCCATCCGACTTTATTTAACTGTAACATTTATTAAGAGCAGTGAAAAGGTCAGCACGGAGCTCCCAGCGTATGGGCTAAACTCCTTTCCCCAGCCTTGAATGCGACAAGAAAGCAGATCCTTTAAGATGCAACTATCTTAAGCTCCCCTCCGATGGTTAAACTCTTGGTAATTCTAGGTTTTGGAGACAAACGTCAAAGCAGAGGGCTCTTCCCTTCATTATTCAAGTAAAGGCCCCATCAATATTATCTGTAATAAGAATCTGCTGTTGACATGGCTCACCCCGCAGTTCCTGTTCCAGGCAGTAGTCCCTGTCAATAGGATTAAAGTGGAGGAATGCCTTTGACAAGTCCACCGGCTGCTGATTCATTGCTGCCATCAGGCTGCCGGCTGGGAAAGGCACCGGGCACCATTAGCCAGTCCTGCCGTGGCCAGCTGGGGGGCAAGCAGCCCCGAAACTTCGATTTCTGGTGCTGGAGGAGACATCCCTGGAGCTGCAGGTGGAAACCGGGAGAGGGAAGGTCTGTGAGTGGTCTGCACCACTCATGCCCTACCATGTTGCTTTTAGGTGAGTGATGGGCGCATCAGCTGATGGGAAGTTTTGTGGTGATTTGACGAGCAATGCTGAACCCAGCGGCACAGGGAAGCCATACACCGTGCATGGGATGGTAGGGAGTGTTCCTCAGCCTCTGCCACTGTCACCTCTGCGTCAGCCTGGGAGACCACATTACACATGAAGATGAGAAAGGAACTCGCAGCCCTCACACTGGAGCTGCTCTCAGTGCCAAGCAGCCCATGGGAGGCCAAGAGCAAGGACGCCCGAGCGGTGCAGCCCCGAGTGCAGCGATGGCAGCTGCCGGACCTGAGACACAACGGCACCGGGAACGCACAGCAAGAGGCACAAACAGGTGACTCTGACTCTACTTTCTCCTGGAGTTTGGCCATGCTTTGCTGGTCATGAGGATGCAGGGATGTGCTTGAGGGACCAGGAGTTACACCATGGTCAAAATGGAACAGTGCAGGTAAAAGCCCTGGAATAAAAGCTCTGGGCACCAAGAGCTGCAGATTGCCAGTGCGTAGTTGGGCACATCCAGTCCTCAACAACACTGACCCATGCTTTCCTTACCCTTTACCTCCTTGCTTAATGCAGCTCTCAGTACAAAGGCTCTGTCATTACACACTGGCTTGCACGGCCCTGGGCTTGCAAAGCCACCGGCTCCCCCTCCCCTGCAGGCTGGTGGCTGAGGTGGAGGAGCCGGAGGAGGGACCACGCAGCCCCACAGCACTGCTTTCAGCCCCTTCAGAGCCCGCTAGGTCTGACGTTGGCCAAAAAACAGCGCTGAACCACAGAAGGGGAAAAATGTCAGCTGCCGGGAAAAATCCGAGCCTCCTAACCTTCTACCTCTCAACTCTTCAAGTGGAGCATGCGGGACACATGTGCGCACACACACACATTAACACCCTCATCCTTTCCAGTGACTAAGCCCCTGTCTAATTCGTTCTGTTCCTGTCCCCTCAGGTGCTGAGGCCAGGTCAGGAAGCAGGCAGTCTAGAGTAAATAGATTAGCTCTTTTTAAAATAAAACCTCTATTATTATCCTTAGGAAAAAAAACAACAACCCTCATTTTCAGGAATTGTTACATTTAGTTAGGCTGCAGGTTCCACTGGGCTCTACAAACGGAGCCAAGAAAGCACAAATGTCAAAATATTCTGCACGTAAGATGAAAAGCCCTGAGCTGGGCAATCCAGTGAAAGGGAGCCCTGTCAGCCCGCCTGTCAACTCCACCGCAGATTTTCAAACCTAATTAAAATGATCTTTAATTTTTTTTTTTCTTCTGTTTTTAAAGAAACACATTTGTCTGGGTTTTTTTTTTCTTATCCCCCCCTGCCCCCCCTTTAGTTTTTAATCAGCCTGATTTCCTGCATTGAGCCAGCCAGGAGGAAAGTGAAAGGCAGACCCGCACAGGCATCCAGGGGTGGAAAACGGGTGGACCGGTGGCTATCCAGGCAGCAGAGCCCTCGCTGCAGCTCACCACGCACCCGCTGTTTACTCACATGTGAGATCAGCCCTAACAGGAAGAACAAGGTACCAAATTCTGTCCCTGTCTGTTTCCTGCCACCTTCGGGGGGGAATGGGACCTTTCAGGCTCTTTGTAAATAAACAGGAGCGCATCAAAGCAACACCTGACCGCTGCACCCATTTTCAGCAAAACTAGAACAGCTCACAGGCACTTGAATTTTTGGCTGACAGCTCAGACCAAAAGGGCCTTTACTGCCCTGGGATTAGCGGCTCTGATGCTTTGGAGCTGATAGAGGAAGCCAGTTTGTAAATCCTGAAATGGGAGAGCTTGAGCCACCAATTAATTTTGCTCACATCTATGTCTTGCCTTCACGGGACCCAGACAATCTCTCTCCCTCACTGGGATCATTGTTTATATGAGTAAAGTTATTTGGATGGGCTGATCTCAGGAAAGTGGTCCGTGGAGTCCTGCAGCAAAACGGGAGGTTGCTGAGATGGAGGGGGCAGCACAGCGCAGAGCAACTCATTAGAACTAATAACCAACATGATAAAAATGGGTGTAAATAGGGATAAAGAGATTTAAAACAAGAAACTAATGCTTAAGAGAAGGTTGGGTCAACAGCTATATAAACACACATTTCCCCCACCACCTCCCCTGCTCTAGTGTCTCCAAGAAACGTATTTGCTTACTTAACCATTTTTTTTTTTCCAGCCTAGTTTCCTAGAGAAACAACTCTTTTTGTGATTGTGATGTGGGTGTGTCCCTCTCTCCCTCCCTAATAAAACTTCTGAACTCACTGGCCAATTTCAACCAAGTTTGTCAGAAGGGCAGAGTCCTCAAAGAAACTAACTGCTTACAAGTCTTCCCAGGGCTGGGTAGACAAGAAAGAGCTGAGCCCATGCTGAGAGAAAGGCTGCAACATGCACTCCCTTGGTGTTAAACACCAGAGCATCCACCCTGGAGCTGCCTCATACGTTTCTCCATGGGAAGCCATGCTTCACTGAATCACCCCGAAGTGCGCTCTAGAAACAGCAGCATCCAAGCTGCTCTGTGCGGAGCATTTAAAATCGTGGTGACTGACAGTCCTTCTTTCTGAGAAATGCCAATAAATAGAGTGGGGTCAGCAAGGAGAGGTAAAATGAGGTGTCTGCAGTCACAGGGTAGCACTGCACCAAAACCAGGTCTCCAGTCACCTAAGCTGGTCCTCAACCCTTCCTGCACCAAAGCCACCTCTTGGGCACTAAGGGGACAGGAGGCCAGGAGCTGGGCTGGGGTCACCTTCAGCTGGTGTCACCTCCTTCATGCAATGTCCCAGCTGCGGGGTCTTTCCTACCACTCGGGCAAGGAGGAGCAGAGGTAGGAGCAGCCCAGCTACCATGGGAGTTGGCGACATGTAAGCTGAGAGCGTTTGACCTGGGACCAGCCAGAGGGAAAGATGCTCCCACAAGGACAGTCTCCTACAGCATCAATTTTCAGCCTCGACTGGCACTTTAAAAGCAGGTCGGGAAAGGCCTGCTGCAGACATCTCTTTCTCATGCAAGGGCACAGAGATGCCCCTGGTTGGAGTGGGAGCATGGAGGTGAGCTGGGAGCTGCCATGCTCCTACAGAGCTCAAGTGCTGGTGGAGAGGAGGGCTTGGAGAGCACAATGGGGCGAATTAACAGCCCTGCAACAGGGCTGCTCAGTGCCAGCACAAGGAAAAATTCTGATTAAGAGAGTCTCTCCTTCTCCAGGTTGGGGTTAGGATAGGTTAGCGCAGCCAGGTTTAGGATGCACTAAAAGAAGGAAAAAATCCATGGGGAAGGCAAAGGTTTGAGGTTTGAACGTGGCAATGACCTCCTGCTCTCCAAGCTGGTGAAGGAGGCAGCAGAGAGGGAAGAAAAAGGACATTTCAGCTGGGCGGGGGAGTGTCTCAGTTTCAATGACCTTACCCCTGCTCCCACATCATTTAAATTTGGGAAGCTCCCCAAAATAGCACAATGATCCATTTTGCTGTGGTGTCCTGGCACTTCCCCGTCCCTCTCATCAACTATCTCATTGGAAACACCCTCTCATCTGCTGAAAAAAATAAAGCATCTCCTGGAGCAGCAAAACCCCTCAGCTGGAGCCAAAGGAAGCCTGGCTGGTTTTACCCTGTGATTGCTCAGGGAAAATTCACCCGTGTGACCTCCGTGTCCCACGAAAGAGATGAAATCGAGACTTGCGCAAGGCACTGCAGGGGAGGGACCGACGGGTGGGTTTGCCCTCCCAGTGACCAAGCTGGGATCTTGCGTGCCTGGGAATCATGTCCGTAGGGGAATAGATGGAGCCAGCATTTTTGGGACCCTGTGACTGGCTGTCCAGCTAGTAATTTAGCAAAGGGTGAGCAGGTAATTTCCTGTTGGACTGGTCGGTTGGAAGGGCCTTTCCCCTCCGGGGAGCTGGTGGCTACGCAGCCAAGCCTGAAGACGCGCAGGAGCAAAGCGTGCTCCCTCCTTTTATAGCGGGGCTGGTTTCCCCACGCTGCCGTCATCCCTGGGGTAAGCAGTGCCGAAAGACATTTGAGGCTCTCCCCCGCAGAGGGTAAAAAGTCAAAAGGGTATTAAGCTGTCAGATTGGGGCAATTTATGTGTATAAACAGAGCCCTGTTTTGCTGATTTACACCCTGATAGCACACGGCCCACAGGTAACAAACGCAGCACATCCCCACATCTGCCAGTGGAAGCC
The DNA here is from genome assembly GCA_013397275.1 of Burhinus bistriatus. NCBI lineage: Eukaryota > Metazoa > Chordata > Aves > Charadriiformes > Burhinidae > Burhinus > Burhinus bistriatus. Next base: position 150,396 of record VYXH01006285.1, on the reverse strand, counting down.
GTTTGGATTGACTGACCCATAAAACTGCAAGGCCTGAAGTTATCTGGCTTCACATCTACATGTACACACGCAAACAACCACAGCCAGCAAGTGCTCATGGAGTAACACGATATAAGCAATAAACGCTTTCCCCCAGCAAAAGTTAGGAGGGAGATTAGATAAGGCGGCTAAAACAAACTTTAACCACCACGGTGGGAGCTCAGCTGGCCTGTCCTTTTACTCGGCTGAATAAGCTGTGGCGTAGGGAGACAACAGCACCGGTCACCCTGCAGTGCTGGTTACCCATCGGGCACAGATGACCCAAATTAGCCCAGCACATCGTCCCCCACTCTGTGAAAGCAATCTCGCCCCCATGGTTACAAGAGAGGTGTGCCTCCCTCCTGAGCCCAGGGTCCAGTTAAGACTTGCCTCCCCTGGGGAAGGGCCCCAAACCCTTTTTTCCCCTTTGGAAATGCTGCTGTTGGGAGTCGGGGAGGCTGCTGGTCTCCGTGGGCGTAGGGGAGAGGGAAGTAGCTCTGGCACCATTGCTCCCCTCCCAGGTGGTGCAATACAGCTCCCTCGACTACATTGCATAACCCAACCATGCTCCCTCCCACCTTCCCAGAGAAAATCGCAGTTGAAATTGCCCCAGGAACCTTCATCCTTCCCCCTCCGATGACACCAAGAAAGCAGGTTACCCCCTGACACCCAAGGGTGGGACTGATGGGGGCACAGACGGGTGCCTGCCCCCGATATATGCCACGGGGCAGCGTTTGCTTCCCATCATCGCAGTTCATGCCTTCACATCGTCATACCACTGCGGGGATGTGAGCAGCCGCTACATTCCCATTCTGCCCAGCAGACTTCAGTGTCAATTGCATGCTTTGGGCAAAAATAACAATTGGAAAAAATAATTGCATTTATCATGTTGGCGACTCGGCTGGCTACATAAGAATGTTACATAGCAAAACCGCAGAGTTCAGCCTGTTTCCACACAGGCAGCAGAACAATGACTGGCAGGAGTCCCCTGACATCAGACACTCGTCTTTAACTCAAGCAATTCTTCCACCAACATCCCCAATCCACCAACCTGGGATGCCACAGCAGCCCAGCCTGCAGGTGACCCAGAAGCTGATGGAGATACTGCTGGCCAGAGGACAACTTCCAACAACAACTAAGCAGGCAGGAATACCACTATGGAATTATTCAACTATTTCATCAATAGAGGCTTGGAAAGATGTAGGATTAAACTTCACAAACAGCGCCACGATTCACAGGAAATTAAACTTCCCATGCTACAGGCAGCAGTGATGGGTGACAGATTATGGAAGAGGCAAATGATGGCTCTTCCAGCATCACCGCAGACCACACAGATAGGTGAACTGCAGCCATGCCTCTTACACTGACTTTTTGCCCTGCGCAGCATTGCATGTTATTTCAGCTTGGACTTACCTCCTTTGCTTAGCCTAACTCTGCTCCTGTGTATCCTGGCCACTATGCTTGCACACTGCTTTCTTGCGTAATTCAGCTCATTAGAACACGCTACTAATCTGCTTTACTGATTTGTAAAGGGAATTGAGATAACGCAATTCCCATCTCAAAGAGTCCAAGTAAGAAAAGCAACTGAGCGCCAATGTTATGAAAGGCTCCATGTCTTCTAACTGCCACAAAAATCCTGTCCACCGTCTCGGACTGCAGTTACTGTGCAGCCACTCTGAAAGTTACCTTGGTTCAGTGATCCAAGCAGAAACCAGCTCACCAAAAGAGAGTTGTCCCAAGCACCAAGCAAATCCAGCTCCTCAACTGGTTGCATGATCACTTCATCCAACACAAGAAACAAGATGGGGCGGGAAAGGGAAGAGCAATGCTGCCCCTTTTGGATGTGGTGCCCAGCTAGATGGATTAGCCAAAACATGAAATTGTTCCCAAAAGCACTGTAAGCAAATGTAAGTTAAAATAGGTCCCTCTTGGATACAGCATTCAATGTCTTCTGACTCTCTGGTGTGTAAATTTTGTCAGTTGTAGACTCCCTTGGACCTCATTGTATCGGCATAAAGACATCCAAATGAATCTGCCAGAGGGTTCCTCTACTCACAAGGTATAAACAGTTGGCAGTGACTAATCTGCCACTTGTCAATGCATTCTCCTAGCCTGATCTTGCAAAATAAAATTAATTTTGAGATGTTGAGCTGTTCATCCAGGAAATTGTACTGCATTGGTTTAAAAATCACTTTTTTTTTTTTTTTTTCTCCCCAACTTTGTGTATAGACTAGGATAAAAAGTGTCTAAGAACTCTAGGGGTAGGTCTACCTCCCCCAAACCATTGGCACTTTTGATACCGACTTCAACATGAGCAGGACTTCAGCTTTTACTTACATGCAGATGTCACTCACCAATCTGGCTATGCCACTGTAGCAATGCTGGTTTAGTCCTGCTGAGATGCTGATACCTGGTGAGAAGGTATAACATGAGTTACTGAGCCTGGCCAAAGCTCCCAGAGGACATAAGTTAATTCCTGATGAAGCAGACTCCTTGAAGCCTTAAGTTGAAGCCTTTCTGTCCATTTCAATGCCTCCACACTCAGCTTCCAGTTGCTGCACGGTGATCTGCTAGACAAAAAACCCCTAGTATCTACTTCACTCCCCACATCGGCAAACTGGGACCAACTCAACTTTGGTCTGGTGGCTCAACACACAGGGTCACTCAGGGCTTTGCCACCCTTCCAAAACTTTCTTGGCTGAACCCTCTCCAACATATTGATATTTTTACTCGCCACAGCAGCACTGCCATAAGGAGCAAATGTATTAGAGACCCTCTTCTGCTCTTTCTACTTCAGAGTGTCCTCCCACTCACTCACAGCCCAGCACTGGGACCATCCATTTGGCTGCCTTTTTCCCCACTGAATCAGCTTCCCAAAAAGCTTCTTCAGCGTCCTGCTTCCTGGAGTCCACTGTCCTACAAATGCAGCTTTTATTCTTTGTTCTTGCACTCACCTGCATCACCATATTTGTTGTTTGCTTGAGCTTGGCTCCCCAAGCACTCTGTATTCCTCCCCACCAGTGACCTCTCCTCTTCATTATTTACAGCTTCCTGGCTCGTTACACCATCAGACGACCACATCAGTGGTGATTTTACATTTTCTTCCATGTCATTGATAAAGATATTAAATGCAAGAATACTGGAGGGACTTTGCTACAAACACAGCTGGTGGATGATTTACAGTTACATTTGGAGACCTGTCAGGGAGCCAGGTTTTAATCCATTTAATGCACACCCTCTTGATTTTATACTGCTCTAGATCCTTAATCAAAATGTCATGTGGTACCCAGTCAAATGTCTCACAGAAGTCTTGTACACTATTATCACTTTTATCAACTAAACCAAAGAGAGACATCACATTCTATTTTCCATGAACTCATGCTGATTGGCATTAATTACAATTTTCTTCCTTTAATTGCTTGTGGACTCCCACGAACAAGGACTAACTTGTACCACCCAGTGCACCACTGACAGCATCCCTCTGACTCATCCTTGGCCACAGAGCACGTGTATTTTGAGAACAGCAATCCTGAAAAACCCAAAGCTGGAGCTGGGCACAAGCGAATTTGGCTGCCATATGAAGTGGCACAATATGGGGACCACAGAAACAATCATGGTCTTGTTGAGGGTTTTGCCTCTTCCACAGAGCTGGAAGAGCAGGTGGGCTGCTCAGGTCTCAGACACTAAAGGAAGGTTGTGAAGAACGGCTCTGGCAGACAGGTAATCGGCCATCACCAGTCTTTGAGATAGCACTGAGATCCAAACTGAAATCATCCCCCCAAGTAAAAACTTAGATGTGGTCAGAAAAGTCTTTTTCATGGGACACCGGCTGATACAAAATGTTTGTATCATTGCAAAGAGGCCAAAGCTGTTTATTCAGCATATTGACGAGACTGAAGTACGCTTATAGCAATAACACCGTGGATATTTTATCTTGCTATCACAGCTATCTGGTTTTGTTCCTTGAAGGTTGGAAGTAATTCATTAGTTCATGCCCAAGTCAACGCCTTGGTTCTTTCAACTCTGCAAGTGAAGTTTAGAGAGCAGTCCCACAGCACCTACCCCTGATACTGAAACATCTATAACCCTGGGCTGTTGCCTTTTTTTTTTTTAAAATCTGCAAATCATTGTCTAAGTGTCCCAAGAGGAAGCAATTCTTCACCAAGGAACTACAGGGAATAAAAGGAAACAAGAATTTTGCTTCAAACATCCCAAACATGCTGGTTTTCATTTTGATGTAGTTGGTATTTTTCAAAAATTTGGAGCAGAACAAAAGGTTTTGTTTAACTCAAGATTATTTTTTGAGGGAGGTACTATTTTTTTTTTTTCCTTTTAATGATTAAAAAAAACCTGAAGGCGATTTCTAGGAAAAAATGTTTCATGTTTTGTGGGAGAAGGACAGAAAATATAAGTTGAGGTCCTTCCAATTCAATAGCTCATACACGTGAAGATGAAGTCAATAAACATTTCAGCATCACTAAAACTGCATTTATTTATTTCCTACAACTGTTTTACCTGAGGGATTATTGCAATCTCCAGTCCTGGACAGATACTACTGGAATTCACCTGCAACCTGTCTCATTTCGGGTGTGCAATATTTAGCTAAGAGTAGAGATGAAAACCTCATTACTACCAGAAAAAGTAATTCCCTTAAGATGACCTGCTGGGTGAAATAGAAATATCCAATGTAGCTACCTAGAAAGCCCTTCTGAAGTTTGAGCGTAGCAGTCCCATACATCCAAACACCAGAAGCAGAGGAGGGTGGGGGACATAAGACTGCATCTCCCCAGAGAGGACCATTGTCTGATTTTGTTTGTTTGTTTTTCCACTTGTCCAACACTGAAGAAAATGACTGTGCTGGACAGTAGAGATTTTTCCCTCCTCAGAGCTCATTATACACGGGCTCTTCTGTCCCAGGCAACAACACAGCGACAGTGGTTTTCAGCTGTAACAGACTCTCCGGCCCTGCATTTTTCATCTTTCCTCCACTTAGGGTAAAATCTTGGCAGAACGTGCTGGAAAAAAACAAAGGATATTGTAATCTTGGGGTTAATGGCAACGCTGCTGAAAACTTTGCAGGGACTTTGACTTATCTCATTAACGAGCCAGAGAACTGCTTTGGCATTAGATGTCACCTATGCATTTTTAACAATCCGCAACATCAATAAATCTCAGTAAACATCCCCTCACTGCAGCCCAAGTGCCTGCAAGGGTGCTAATCCCCGGCCAACATTCACTTGACTAAATTATTTTTAAAAGATGATGCAGCTAATACTCCTTATTCCAGAGAATCCTGCATTGTTTTCCTTGCAAATTGCTCCTCCAAAAGGATAAAAGCTACAGCTTCTCACTGGATAACTCCAAAATAACCCTTCTCTGCTGGAGCAGCCTGCGAACTTCCCCAGGAAAAGTGAGATGCATCTGATGAGTCACAGCCTGGTCCCCAACCACGGCCGAGTCTGGTGCTACTGGTCGGTGTGACGGTCCAGGGGGGCCGTGTCTGCGTCTAATCACGCATCGCTCTTTGTGCTGTGCCTTGCATTTATGGCCATGTCCCTCCATGTGGATGAGAAGGTCCCTCTCGCTGGCGGTGCTGGGGGGGAGCAGGAGCGAGGCCATGCAGGAGTCAGCGGCATTGAAGGGCTCTGTGCTGGCAGAACAATGGGTTTGCTCCAGGCACAGCTACTGACTTTTAACAGCTCTCTGCCAGTAACCCCATACGGGATTGCATCATGGAAAATCCTAGTGGAAAGCCAGGAACAAAGGAAAGATGTCAGGCTGCTTTTAAAAGGGATGTGTTCTCAGGGCAGAGGAAGCCCTTTGGTGGCCAGGGTGGGAAGGGTCAGCCAGAGGAACCTGGGCTCCCTTAAAGACTGGAGGCAAATCTGGAGACATCCACCAGACAGGAGAGCTGGAGAAAAGAGCAACGCTCAGGAGGCGGCAGCTTCGCCTCACTCTGTGGCGCTTGTGCATTGTCTAGGGATGAAGTGCATGTGTCTGGGTGGAAAAAATTCCTATGCAGACGCTGTGTCCCTTTATTGAATTGTCCCCATGGTCCCCAAAGTGTCTAGCGTGCCCATCAGGACAGAGAATGTGACAATGCCCATAAGCTACTGAGCTCTCATCTCTGATCCAACATCCCCAGAAAGGGAGCCAGGCAAGGAACGTGTGTCCCTGAGAGCCAGGGCTGGGGGCACTGCCTGGACTCTGTCCAGGCTTGGCTAGCTGGAAAGCACCCAGGGCTGGTTTTATAATGGCGTGTGACACCGTGCCCGAGGAAGAACACAGGCAGAGCTGTTACAGGAGGTTTTGGTGAAGAGGGGCTCTGCTCCTCAATCCAGAAGCACAGCAAAAGGTGCAAACGGAGCTACCGCTCCATTTCTGCCGGGATCAAAGCTGTAAGCGATATCACATTGCAATCCTGAAGAGAAACCTTTTTATGGGGGGTTAGAAAAGCAACACTACTGTGGCAAGTATGGAAGAGAAAAGCCGTGAGTGCTGATAAGAAGGAGGAAAACTCCCAAGGAGAGCCCAGCAACTAAGCCCCCCATGGGCTGGCTGTAGTACACAGTAGGGGTGATGTGCGACTTCGGCTCTGGTGTGGTACCTAACTTATAAAGACAGATCTGCTTCTTTCTGCTTTTCCAATTCTAAACTTGTCTTTCTTTAACCCTCCATGGACAGGAAAGTAGAAGGATAGTGCAGAGCAGGTGTTTCAGAGACTCTGGTTCCTCCTTTGGTGTTCCACTCAAAACACCCTCTTTCTCAGCGGCAAGGCGAGGACAACCCCACCAGCCAGTGTGATGTATTTAGATCTCATGGCAAGAGGAAGGGCATTTAGGTACCTTGCATAGAAAGGAAGCAGCAGAGGTTGTAAGCAAGCCTGGAAACCCAGCACATTTGCATTCTCATTAGCTATACAGAAAACAGCTAGGAAGATTTTTTGGCAATGACGCTAGCCATTGACTTGCTCACTCGCCCGAAAGACTGATGCCAAGGAGCAGAAAAGCAAAGCAAGAGAGCTGGCCTGGAACCAAGGGATTTTGCAGAGCTCTCATTTCACATTCATTGCCCTTAGTCCAGGGGTCTTAAGCGCTGTCAGTTTTAGGGCATGAGTGAGAAACTGGATTGCAAAATCAGCTCTTCCCTATTTGCATACGGGCCTCTCTGCCTTTCCCTTCTGCTCCATCCTTGGCCAATCGGTCTGGATTTTGGACAGAAAATCCCTCCAAAACTCCCATGCTTGTGAGCCTATGGGGCTGGCTGGAGCAGGGAGCAGAGCCCTGCTCTGGTAGCACGGTCATACCCGCAGCGCCTGGGCAGCTCTCATGGCTGCTGGCTGGTGACAGCTCCACTGCAGCTCCTCATTGCAGGAGGGCATCAGCAAGGCAAGCTCTTCGCTCGGCGCTGGACGCTGCTCCGTGCCACCTTAGTCTCGGTAATACTGGCAGCGCCGTTGGATGATAAATAAATGAAAGCACAGCTCACTTGTGAGAGCCCCAGCACGCCCTGGACATCTCAATCACCTTGTCCTGATCAGCTCCAAAGACGACAGCTCCAGTGCAAGGAGCACACGCCTCTCCTGCCCGTGCCACACACCATGCCTGGGGACACTACTGCCCCACTGCAAACACTGCAGAGTAAAAGCAGTCCATCACAGAGTGCGAGAGGACTGGGAGCACTGCTGCTTTTATTATACTGTGGCATTATGTGGGACTGCAGTTATTAAGGTTTGCTACTACGGGTTGCAACAAAAAAAAATATTTTTTTTTTTGCTAATGCTCTGAGAAATCTTGACAAAAAATTGGAAACGAGTGAATCTGATGTCAGCTGGGAAGAAAGACCCTTCTCCCAGCAGCCTCATTTCAGCCTTGGAGTCAGCTACATATCTTGGAAAGTTTTCCCCTCCCCAACTATCCATTCAAATAAATAGTTCAAATTTGGTCTGCCTTCATTCACACGCTTTTTATGGTTGCTTTACCAATAATATTCTAACAAAGGCATTTACTGTCAGGAACATTTACAGAAATGGCAAATAATAGAGACCTCAAACATGGCAATTCAGACCAGAATCTGGTTCTGAAAGTCACGTACTAGTATTTAAGAGAAGAAACAATGCCGTGTGAATGTTCACCCAAGCCAAAGTCACCAGCACAGCTGAGATCTCAACCATTCAGTAGCAATGGGTTCATTATGAAGATATATTGCCTGAGTTATTTCTAGATGTTATTCAAAGAATTATTTCAAATAATTAATATATGTAAGAAAATTACCGGCTCTGAACAGAAGAATTGAACTTGTCACATTAGAGCTGAATAAATGCTCTAAAACTAGTCACCACCCTGCTTTTGGATACACTAATTGCACCAGATCCAATCTTTAACCCCATTGGGGCTGAAGGAAACATTCTCCCATGGCTCTGCTTGCTGTGGCTTGGGACACAATCCCCAGGGACACCATCCCTCTTCTCTGTAGGGGGACTGTGGCCTTATCTCACGGGCTCTCTGTTGCACTTGAGGAAGGAGACTCATAGTTTCACCTTTCACTTACCCTGGGGTAATTCCTGTGGTCTTCAGCGGAGCCGTTACACCTCTTTGCACAGGAGAATTGCACCAGGTTTAATCTTATCCCCCCCGTTCATTGTTTCAGCATCTCAGAGGAGGTGCAGGAAACACCACGAGTGGAGGGAGGCGCTGGCAGGAGCAGGCAGGACCCGGAGCTCTGCGGCCAACGGGCAGGGACAGCTGGGTAGCAGCTCTCCCAAAACCAGGGCAGGCTGGAGCCTGGGCTCGGCACTCCAAGAAACACAAGAGTTGATGCTATTTGTGCTGCTTTCAGGAATAGAAAGGTGAGCATGGGCAATGTGTCCAAGCATAGAAGATGTGGGAAGAATCAAATCCAGAAACTGAAATCCCCTATTTTGTGCCCTCACAGAAAAACGCGATGTCTCTGCAGAGCACACCGTCAGTGGCCTCAGACCATCGTTAGCCAGGTCCCCTCCTTCTCCTACCCCATAACAGGGTTGGAAAGAGCAGGTGCAAGACTGCGGAGTGGTGACAAGAACCACAGATCCACAGTATCCATCCATTTTGGTAACACCTTCACCAAGGGAGTTTTTTGGTTGGTTGGTTTGATTTTTGTACCTACAGTACGTTCCAGACATCAGAAACTGGTGGAGCTCTCTGCCCATAGTGGACCCCACCAACCTGCGTTAACACCACAGATGACTTGTGTCCCCCAGCTCCTGTCCTTCACAGTCACACAATGCATCTCCGTTACCTGCAGCCCTGCCCCTGGGATCCCTCCAGCACGTGAGATGAAGCTCAAGGAGTAAGGGTGCAGGATCAGGCTTCAGGTGGAACAGGAAAGATACACAGAGACACATAAGACAAGTGGAAGAACTAAGGGAAGTGACATGTTTACATGGAAGTTGCTAAACAGGGGACTTGTTAGCTGCCTTGTGGCCAGGACATTCATTGTTCCTTGTCCCATTATTACCAAGGGCTCGATCCCTTCTCATGCAAGCCCAGGGCGGGCTTAATTTGGCCGAGGACAGGACCAAGCACTGAGCAGGTCTGGGTTTTAGCTAGCAACAGAGGTCAGTTCGGGGAAAGAGTCTGCACAAGCAGGGTTTGAAGAAGGATTTGGGTAATGAAGGGGCCCAGGGGTCACAGCAGGCTCTCTGGGAAGACCCTGGCCATGCAGCTCATGGCCTGGGAGCACCTCGGCTGCCCCGAAAACAAGCAGAGCCCCAAGAGCCGGGACAACTTTTCTGCCATCAATGGCACCAACAATCAACACAAAAAGTAATAGCAGTAACGGGGAGGATCTGAAAGAGGTTCTT
>VYXH01006285.1:127210-140073 GCA_013397275.1 Burhinus bistriatus | reverse complement strand
ATTTCAAAGTCTTTTTTTGGGGGGTGGCTCTACAGAGCCAGCGCCAAACAAACCAGCAATAGGTCAACTCACGCTTGCGACCAGCGCTACAGCTGCAGGGAGAATAAGCAAACACAGCAGCAGGGGAAAGAATTAAAGGAGGGGGCTGGGGGCGAGGCGGACGGTTTATTCTTCTGGCACGTGCAGAGGGGCTGGAGATGGATCAGCTGTATTTATTCTGTGAAAAGGGGAAAGAAAAGGAGGCAAAAGAGCAAAGCAAGTTTCATCGCACCAGAGAAAACAAAGATTTTCAATAAACTCCCCATCGCCACCCCCTCCCTGGAAAAAGGGGGAAAGGGGAAAAAAAAAAAAAAAAGCAAGCTGCAGGTGCTTGCGAGGGATCTGTATAGAAGCCACGCGGGGAATTAGCAACTGAGGCAAGTTGCCTTTGGAAAAGGAATCTGCCCTGAATAGATTTGCATTTCTTAATTTAGGGATCATCAGCAAACAAGAGCCAGAGAAAGCACCCCTCTCGCAGCACCGGGGGCTTCAAAGTGAGGAGGGCCGTGTGCTGGGGAGGCCTGCGAGGCAGCCGGGCTGGCTATTCAGGCTGGCAGGGCTCCCGCTGGGGCTGGGCTCCTTCCGTGCTGGTGCCGACCAGATCCGCAGCCCCGAGTCCCTCCGGCCACCCCATTTTATCCTCCGATACAATGAGGAGCATGGAAGCATTGAACGCCACGTTCCTTGCCCAGAGGAACCGCCACCAAATCCTCCCCTTTCAGACCCTTCCCAATCCTCTAAACCCCCCTTGTTCAATGCCCTGCTGCTCTGCTCTCCCCCTGCTGGGAAGTGAAAGCCCATTGAGAGGGAGAAAGTCTTCTCCCAAAGCCCTCCAGTCAGTCCTCAAACCACCAAGCAGAATTTACAAGCTTTTCCACACGCTGCCATTCACCCTTATGACCATCCCCTTGCTGCAGGGAACAACGGAGATGTGTCTGTGCCACAAGGACAGCAGCAGGAGCAGAACCCCAGCCCTGAACCCCTTGGCAGTGGCTGGCTTCATGCCCTTGCACACAGGCTCACTGCCATTGTTTCCCCGAGTTGTGCTTGGCTTGATCCAGCTGGGTTGGGATGGAGCCTGTATGTGCACCATGAAACCAAGGCAGTGCCACCAAACCAAGGCAGTGCTTTCCACTCCTTGGACCAGCAGTGAGTCCTGGCTGCATCTCATACCCAAACACTTTCCTAATGTTCACATGAAAACCTTTCTCCTTCCACTTGGTTTCAGTATTTTGGAAACCAGCCCTGTGAAATGTGTTCTATGCCCCATGGAGACACTCCAAATTCATCAAAGTGTAGTTGTCCCCACCCTGCCCCCCAGCCCCGTGGTACATAGGTACCTTGCTGCTTCAAGAAAGTCAAAACAAAGAGGGCTTAGGTAGTATATGGAAGGTTCTCAACCAGTTTAACTTAGTTGTGCAACTACAAACCCAAAAAGACAAGGAGATTTGTCAAGTTCTCCTACTGAAGTGTGGAAGTCCTGGAGACAGAAGAGAGATTCACCAAAGCCCCATCCACTTTGCAGCTTTACGTCTCCCCACAGCTATTCCTTGTACGAACATCAGCTCTTCAAACCCAAACGGTTAATGGGCTAAAATGTTCGGTGGCGTTCAGCAAGTTGGACTGTCACCTCTCAAACACCACACACTGGGCTGACCTGGGCAACCTGGTACTAAAGGAGTGAGGTGTCTCTGCCAGGATTCATCACAGCACATACCCAGGCATACTCACAGCGGAAAGGAGAGCAGATCCCACAATCTCATACAGTGGCTTACCATGAGAACCCACAGTGAGGTCAAATGCCCTGTCCACCACACGATCATGTAAGGAAGCACAAATCGACCACGTATCATTTGCAATGAAGCAGGAATCCTCAGAGCAGAGAAGCTCTGGGACGTGTCCCGTCTTAATATGTCAACTGTACCTGAGAGCAAATAACGAACTCCCTGGATAACTGAAGAACAAGATGGGATTCCAGGACTGCAACCTCCTGAAGGACAGGGGAGGGCTGGATAAGGCCTGATTTATGTAGGATGTTGGCAGGAGCATATTTAAAGCGTTGGCACACCCTGCAACAGAAGAGATCGTGTCTTTGCTGCTTGGCTGGGGAAAAAGGCACACTAATGCCAATGTAATTGTTTAAGACCTATTTCAGTTTATGTACAGTATGCAAATACAACACACCATGAACTGCCAGTGTGGGGCTGAGGAGCAGTGCATAAGGGCAGTCTTTGCATGGAACATCTTCCCACACATGCTCTGCAGTGCTCCCCAGGCTCAGTCCTGCACTACAGAAACATACCCGCTCCAAAATGATCTGTGGGAGGCAGGCTAGAAGGGGAATCCCAAATGCAGTTGTCTTGGATGAGTTTGCAGAGCATGAAACCACAGGCCAGGGAGAACCCTCCAGGGCAGGTCACTGTGCTCCATGAAATGGCCTTTCAATTCTGGAAGGGAAAAGCAGAAAGAAACGTTATATAGATGTTAAAACAATGAAGGGGGGGATTTGGGCACTGGAAAACTTAGCCATTAGGTCCTTCCCAATCCCACTCAAGAGCTCTTGCTGAGCATGAGGTGGGACTCTAGCAGATACACCTGCAGACAGAAGAGAACAGCTTGAGTGTAGTATACAAGAGACATAAATCAGAGTCTTTAGACAAACAGCTTTGCAAAAAGAGAAATACTTCTGCCAACCTGCCGATCCTTTTGGTAATGACATTATTGTGCCCTAGTGTTCTAGGGCCGCTCTGGACTTGGACTTGAAGAGTTAATTTGATCCATAGCACTCACCACGTGAGCACAGAAGGCAGCAGCTTGCGGTAACAGATCTGCAGCCTCAGAAACCTTCATGTGGTCATGAAGTAGAAGAGTAGATCGAATAGCTTGGGAGGAATAATTGATGCAACAACTCTCACCAACTTTTACGGACATGGAGCATCTATGGGTGAACTGTGACATTCCTTCAAATTTATTTAAGGCTCTTCCCTGTTCTTACTCATACTGTGGCCATTGCTGTACTGCTTATCTGTGATGGGGGCAACACAGGCACGTGAAATGGCTTCTCAACTGGATAAGGAGAACTCCCTCTCAGTTTTGGGGGAAGTTGTGAATACTCACCCATGTCAAATCTACTTGGCACGAACAGTAAATGCCAGTGAAATGCGTTGGGCACAAACAGACATGGGAACCAGACAAGGGCAAGAATACAGCCAAAGGGGGTGGTGTAAAAATCAAATTTCCAGTCCTAGAACACTTGCCGTGGTATTTTCCACATTCCGGGAAACAGCACTGCTGGGCCCTCTCTCCCACACCTAGGCTTTCATAGCTGGCTTGAGAGAACAAGCTTACGGTACTGCCAGCTCTTTTGTTGTTTTCCTGAATCTTGTAATATACAAGGTTTTTCATACAGCTTCAGTTTTGGCTCCCAGAGGCAACAGATGAGATGAAACCGGAGGTGAGGGGTGCTCACACAAACTGTGACCTGGGTGCCTAACTTTGGGCGGTTGGTTTCTAAATGCCCCTTCCAGAGGGCATATACAAATTCAGAAGAGGAGCTTCACCACTTGGGTACCTAGGACAGGTGTCTTAAGGTGAGCGGCACAAATAGTCTCATATTCCTCAGCTGGAAAAATGAGTATCTGGTCTTCATAGCTTTGGAGAAAGCCTGAAAACATGATTTTTAATTATCCTACTGGTTTCAAGCACAAAAAGCAGTCAAAAACCTCCAACAATTCAATCAACCTTTCAAAAACCTTCTCGATTGCAAGCCAAGGTCATTGTTTTGGCAGATGCATTGGATTGCGACCTCTAAATCTTGGACACCACCACAGCAAGGAAATAACACATTTTTAGTGACTCAGCCCAAGGATTTGGGGAAAGGATAGTCCACTCTCTTCTGAGCAGGAATCCTGGAATATTCACTGCCAAGATTAAGCCTGGAAAAAAGAAATAAGTAGGAATGTACTGAAAATTTAGGTCCTGGTTGTAGGAGGCTGTTTTTGTTATGGTATTTCCAACACTATGAATTACAAGTGTTTAACTAGCATACGTGATTAGTCATAGGTCCATTTGAACATGCCCTCACTAAACAGAGACATCCCCAGGCAGCACAGCTCTGCAGTGTTCAGGGCTCATTCTCACCATTTGGGGCTCCTCCAGACCAAGACCTTGCTCAGCAGATCCAAGCCCATCCTGCTGTCTGCTGAACCTCTGTTCAAGGCAAGAATTACCCTTAAAACAGGAACTTCTTGATTAAGGCCAATCCTGACTCCACTAAAATCAACACCAAAGCTCCCTCTGGCTTAATTAGGGTCAGTATTTCATGCCATCATGCCTGTTAAATGCCTTTAGAGTGCCTTACTCAACTTTGGCGCTATATAAACAGTAATAAGCCACGAACACAGCATTTCTGCCCTTCTCCTTTACATCATTTGCTTGTTAGTAGTTGTGGTTTTAAGAAATAACAGCGAACAAAAATCTGTATGCTAGTTAAGCCTATGGGGCACATAAGACAAAACCTCCCTTGGCTGGGTATTCACTTTTGGTCTTTTCTCAGCAATAAATCCAACCAGCGGGATCCTCAGCTGGCATGACTCAACACAGCTCATTTGAACTTAGACAGTGACACACGGCTTTTCTGCAGCAGAGATCCTGGCCCCATCTAAATAAGCAAGAGACTGTGTTTGCTCCAGAAAGGTAAGATAATATCTAGAGAAATGACACTACCAAAAATAAGGTGGGGAGGGTAAAGCCAGATGACTGAGACAAGGCAGATGGTCTGTGACAAGCTAGAATTAATATATATTTTTTAATTTATTTTTTTTTAAAGGAAAAGACTCTACTGATTGGAAATCTCTTTCTGGACACTGGCATGCAGTTTGAGATCAGAGTTCGCTTCTGCAGAGCCCACGTGGAGAGCCCTTGAACTTTTTGGCTGTGTTCATCCAAAGGGAGTTTTAAGCTGAGTTGCTTCCAGCCAGTTTTTTCTGAGAAATAAACAGTCTGGAGCATCCTGCTCCACCAGAGACCAAGCTACCAAATCTTAACTCATGAGGAACACTCTCTTCTTCCAGCCCTCAGCTGCCTGGGCAAAAAGCACTGCTGGTGTGTCTGGGCAAACTGAAGATCCTTTGGGCTGCTCTTCCATGATACTTGTACATCAGGAGCGTCTCCTGCCAGCACCCAGCTCCTCCACCACTTTGCTGACTTTCCTCACCCGCAAACCTCCAGGACCTCTCCATGCCTCAGTTTCTCTGGCTATAAAGCTGACAAAAAAGAAACTTGCACTTCCCCAGGCTTTTTCTTCAAATTATTATGATCTCTTCCTTTTACAATGATAATGAACAGATACAGTCAAGATTAAAATAACACAGTAAAAATATACAGGAAAAGGTAGTCCTGCTCCAGACACAGCATTGGACATAGACTGCAACCAATTTGAAGTGGGTCCATTCATGTTTTTTGCCAAAGCATCAGCACTTTGTAAATAATACTGCGATTCCCTGCTTCATAGTTTTAAACCCTTGGTCATTTCAGATCTTGTATGGAACAACAGCATGAATATCAGCCTTTCCCATGTGAGGCAGTTTTATACTGTTAAATCAGAGCACGTGGGAATAGGTTTACAAGTATTTTACCTGTAGCTTCCAACTGACTGTGCGATTTACAGTCAACGCGTATTTTCCTCCTTTGGTTACACAAGGATAGTGGTCAGAAGGTTGGTGGCAATGTAGAAATAGCTAATATACAAATCCAGAGATAAAGAGCTTTATGAAACAAAAAAACAATACAGAAAATCCCCTTGCATTCCTGAATCATCAGGAATTGACTGACTTACACTCTTGGCCATTTAAGTATGAAATAAATAAAGAAGATGTTGTTCATTTTGTGCATGTGTCTAATCCCACATTCTCAATACAAATGCATTTAACCTTGTCCCTTTAAAAGAGCTCTGGACAATCAGAATCATCTTTACAGAAGACTGCGCCTGCTTTTAAATTAGCTTTTTAAAAAGCAGCCATTCTCTCTTTCCCCTTTTCCAATTCCCATTCACGCTCAGCACAGATAAACACAGGCAGGCTAGAGCCAGGAGCCCTCCGAAAGTTTAAATGGAAACCATGCTTCAGAAGAGCGGTGCTTTTCCCTCACAGCAAGCACGCACTTTGCTGCCTGCCCAAGACCACCAGAGATTTTAAGTGTGTCAACAGCCTCTCAAGTCACAGAAGTTTAGACAAACCAGCTTGCAAAACAACTACATCAGTCCATGGGATCCCTCATAACTCACCTGGGGAGATGGTTTTATACTTCTGTCATACCACAGAAAACACCTCATTCCCTCAGAAACATTCCTATCAGGTGCAGGTCAAATCTATTTAACCTAATTTTTGCCTATCCTGGCTTTACATCCAAGCGTCAAGTCCAGCGCCCAGCCACATGGGGAGTCGTTCACGACACTGACCTCTGTGTCAAGCACTAACTTGGGAACCGGTGCAGAATTTGACCTGTGGCATTTGTTAATAACCTCCTTATTAATCATCTTTGTCACTTCTCCAGTGCTTCCCATCTGTGGATCCAGAAGCACTTTGCGAGCTGCAGTGAACTTAAAGCGATGGCATGAGTTAAACAGGGTAGCTCCATTCTACAGCTGGGAACGGAGGAACACACAGGGCTGTGTAATTAGTGCTCGGGAGATGCAGTTTTCTGGCAGAACACGTTCCCACAGCCACAGATAAGTCTCGCCAACGCACAAAACGTGCTCCCACCTCCATCCTGAATGCACGGGGAAATGTCCTCCCACCGCAGGGTTGCGGTGTGGGAAAGGAGCCCACGGTGCCGCAGTGGTGCTGTGCTGCATGGCTGAAAACCAGACAGAAAAGTGACCGCATTCGTGGTCAAGGATGGCATGTGCTGGGTGGGGGAATCACCACGGAGAAACCATCAGGGAAAAAAGTTTCCATCCTGCAAATGCAGGAATTGAACCACTCTTACAAACAGCAGGGCTCAAACGAAACTGCTATTCTGCACGTGAGCTGGGGTGAAAATCCCAGCAGAGATGGTGTCTAGCTTTAGCGCAGGGTTTATGTGCTACCCACGGGGTAGCTCAGCTCAGGCAGACGCTGCCGTGCAGCTCTGCTCCCAGTGACCCTGGCACTGATGAGACTCGGATGGGGAAGGGTGCACCTTCGGTGACATGAGCGAGGAGCCAGCAGCCAGGACACCGGTGGCCAGGGCCCCTCCTGGGGTCAGTCTCTGAAGCCCCCAAGCCAGGGTTTTGAGCCAGAACCCTAGACAAACCCAGGTAAGAGGAAATGTTATATCCGAATTTGTAATCACAATTTTGCCGCAGTGAGATGGGAGAACGCTTCCCATCCTAACCCTTTTCAGTCCCTCATAGCTTTGGAAAATAAGCGTTATGCACTTGACCTATTCCGTCCTCATGTGCAACAGCAAAGCAAGATCCACAGGGTGAGGTATTCACTTTTATTAGACCAGCTGGAAGCACTAGAGGGGAAAAAACAGACAAGTTATTAATACCCAAGATCCTCTTCAAACAGTGTGTGTAAGAATATTCCACACTGTGGTCTGCAATTGAATTTTCTGCTGATTTAATAATATCCTAAACAGGTTTCCTACAATCTTAATTAAACATTCATAGATCAGTACTGTTTTATATGTCTCAGGCAAAGAGTCCCGCAAGTTAGCCACAAGAAAAATGCAGAAGGAGCCCTCAGGGGTCACACATTACACTGCACAAAACCCTACTGGGAGTGGGGGAAAAAACCCCAACTTCTTACATGACAAAAATGACTTTTCAAATAAAAATGCTTTTTGAACAGAAACTTTTCAGTTATATATTGTTGCCTTTTCAACCAAAAAAGAAGAAAAGTGAAATTTAAAGCAATTTTTCAGTACCAATTCTGTTTTTTTTAATCAATAATTGTTCTTCAGTACTAAAAAAAAGTCTGTCTTTTCCTTCTTCTAAAGCACTGGAAAAATAAACATCCCTTTAAACTTTTAGGGCAAACTCAGTACCTTCCCCCCCCGCTGCAGTTTCCAGAACAGCACATTTTTAAAATGGGGAAAAAAAGCATCAGCATACTTCAGCGATGTGTATTTCCAGTAATACTCACTTTGTAGTTAACCTTGGTAGCCTCAAACTGCTGCTTAGGCAAGCCCAGACTGCAGAGAAGTAGCATACGAGGTACAACGTGGTAAAGACAGGCAGGACCATATATCAATGAAATTGGTCTAAGTGTTCAGATTGAAACATGTATCATAAGATATGACAAGAAGGAAAAAGCTCCTAATAGCCCCCTGTATTTGAGACAGGGCAGACGATCTCGCAGGGAAGATGAGGCAGAGCACGGGGCTCCACGTCCCTCGTGCAGCTCCTGGCTCTCCCGCAGTTTCCTCCACAAGCTCCTGCTCAGCGCTGCTTTAAGGTAGAGTTACCCAGGAGTTTTTCCACCGTGAGAGGTGCTTTTAATAAAGCTGGATTAGCAGAACCCCACGTTGTGGAAAATGGTTTCAGTTGCCTGTTTTTAAGGGTCACAAGGATAAAACGTGGGTGACTCGATGGGTATGATGAGCAGGGTGCCGGGGAGGTGTTAGGAGACCTGGGCTTTCACGGCTGACTGCTCTCCCAGCTCAGGGGGATCCCAGCCAAGTGCACGCACTATCTCTGTATCTCACTTTCTGCAGCAGTAAAACAAGGCTGTTTCTCAAGAGCGTTAAGAGGCTAAATTCATAAATATTTGAAATTTGCTTTGAGATCTCCAAGGGACAGGAATTCTGCATGCCAAACCACAGCAGCACTGCGCACCTTGGAGGCATGGTGAACGTTAGCCAATTAACTGCAGATTATTATGTTTAGAGAAATTAAAATAAATCCCCGAGTTCTTACTTGGTGCAGCCAGGAGGGTGTAACGGTCCCTCCGCTGTGTAAATATCATTCCTAGATCCTCTAGCAAGGGGTCTGTCCTGGCGCAGAGAAGCCGAGCTGCAGACCAACACCCATTCAACAATTGGTTATCGCCTTTTTTTGCCCCCACCAGAGGCCGTTTGGGCAGGGCTGGGGGCATTTGCCTTTTATCTAACCTTATTTTGAGGCTCTCATTTCTCCTCACCCCCAGCATTTCCCTTCAATACTTCGTACTGGGGGAAGGGGGAACACAGCAAACAGCGCGACTGATGAAGAACTCTATTGCCCCTGAATATTTGCTTTCCAGCCCGCCCAGCCGTAATGGGAGCAGTGGTCAGTTTCCGAAGGACTGGATATCTCCGACTCCGGGAGCGGGAATCAGAGCCATGCAGATAAGGCTGTCATCAGAGATAACAGCAGTCAACAACCCTCAGTGTCATTATCGCAGCAAAGGGAAAAAGCAGGCAGCTCCCCTTAATATACAAAGTGCGGCAGTTATATATGTCTCCTTTACAATGATAGATGGTAAGGGATAAAGGGGGAAATCTAACAGAAAGCCTTCAAAGCCAGCCTGCTTCACATCCTCGCGCTCCCAAATTGCGAATATGTTTTCATACAGGCGGTAAACAGCCCCCCCGCAGCCCGCACCCACGGTCCCCCAGCGAGGTGGCTTCGGCAAAACAATTTCGCTGACATGGATCTGAGCGAGGTCTTCCCCCCCGCCCCTCCTTTGGTTAATGGAATTTCTTAAGATGGAATAATGAAGCAGTGATTGTCAAACACGCCTAACTGGAAGGCAAACAAATTGGCTGGATCAGGCCTTTTTAATTTGAAAAAATAAATAGAATAAACGTGAATTTATTTGCAATGGTTTGATTGCTCTCTGAAACCATTACACTGTTAAGCCTCCTTTTTACCTTATAATCAAGCTCCAGGAGCATAACATGCTCCAGCGTGTCACCGTGCCGCGCGAGCTGCCCCGGGATTTAACAGGCTGCGTCCTCCCCATCACACACACGCTCCGTACACCACCCAACACTTCCCCGCCACAGCCTGCTGCTTCCAAACAGGGACCTGTGTGTCAGCACCACGGCACCGAAACACCAACACAAGTGTGACACGCTGTAATTGCCCTTTTCAAACACACAGGCCAGTTTGCGAAGCCCCAGAGGAGCCCATCCCCAAAGAAACACCTTAATCAAAGCCCCAGAGGAAGCAGGGCCAATAAATAAGTAAAGACGTAAGGAAAAGGAAAGTGGCAAAATCCTAAATAAAATGTGCAGGTCTGATTTCTTTATGTGCGTTTTTGAAGTGAGAAGAAGCACACAGAAGGGCATTTAATTAAATCAAAGGGTAAAGGGAGGGGGTTGCCATGCAGCTTGCTATTATGTTACAGTTCACTAAAATGAAAACTTATTTTTAAACCTCTGGTATTAATTTGAGATTATTCAGATACTTAATTAAAAGTGCAGCATGTGTTAAATATTATTTCAACAAAGATTATCATCAAAACCCTATGTAATAAGATCCTTCAATGCTTAGAGCGATATTTTATGCAAATTTTCTATGCCACCAAATGAAGGTCTCTTCAATTTTTTTTTTTTTTCCCCTCTTCTTCATTTGCTGCAGCAAAATGTTCCAGGCAGGGGGAAAAAAAGTTTCTAGAATAACAAGGATACTACAGATAATGCAGTGCAACAAATAGCAGCTCGGCAGTAGTCACGTTTCTGTGCTCGGCTCCCTTCCTGATACCGCTCGGCAATAAAGGACTAGATCAAACAGGCTCCCATTAGAGCTAAAGGGCTGAATTTTGCTCCCACTGAGGTTCCGGAAGGTGTAAGCCAGGAGTAGATTTGCCCTGGCAAAACCCTGCTGGAGAAAGAAAGGCAAGACCCTTTGTGAATCAGGAATGAACCAACGGTTTATACCTGGATCATATAAGATAACAAGGTTTCCAGGGCAAAGAATATGTTTTCCTGTGTGGGATTTCTCCTGTGGCCTCTACTCCTGTGAATGGAGTCAGTGAAGTTGATGGGAACTAATCCTCTAAGATCAAGGTTCAGTGCTAAGTTTTCAGTGTCATTTGCACAGTTAGGGTTTTGTTGGTTTTTTTTTTTTTTTTTTTTTTTTTTTTTTTAAGGAAAAGAAAGATTAATTACTTGCTCTAAGTGACACTATTTTGCCTGAAAACAAGCAAATAAAACACCCAGAAAAATCATCAAATACTTGCATGGACTCTACTCTGATACAACGGCTTCGTCAGTCCTGCCACAAACAAACTTCATGTATTGATTGGGGCCAGTGCTGCACTTACTCTCTAACGAACACAGGACCGTTCCTGAGCGAAGACTTCATTGTTTAAAGCGAACGTTAATAGTTGCAGGGAATTGCATGTACAGTTTTTAACATATAAAACATTGATACTTCACAACACAGAAGAACTTCAAAAAGAACCGTGCTTGCTACTCAGCATGTATTCAATGCACTGATTTTCTAAACACCAGGAAGGGCTTCCATTTATTAGAAGCTGCTGTCAAAATATAGGAAAAGCAACTACTTTCAGTTTGGGGAATAGTTCAAGCCATCATCGAAAAATGGCACAAAAAGTTTCCAGAGCACCAATGATCAAAATATAATATTTTCAGTGTATTAAAGAATCTGCCCATGTCTAACACCCCCAGTGCCACAGCTGCACACAGCCTCTCTCATGGATTCTTCACTTGGACTTCACGGCTGTCGCGCAGTTTGAGAGCCCCCGCTGAAACGACAAGCCATATATTCTGCTGAAATCACAAGCCCTGAAAATATAGTGGTGGAAAACGCTGGAGCTCGATTATAACAACTGTTACTGAGTCTCAGATTGTGGTCAGAGGTAAGCTGCACCAGCAACTCGAACAACAGCTAATATGGAATAATAATTAAAAAATATCAAAGTCAACAAATCAGAGCAGCAGAATGCCAGCCGCGGCTTCAAGCTGAGAGCCAGGAGGGAGATTCCTCTTTGTCGGATAAGGATTATTAGCGCGGCTGTCCTCGGAACGAACTGCAGAAAAGGTGCAATAAAGCGCGTTTCGGACAAACAGAAAATTGCAGACCCGAGGAGCCGCGCTCGTTCGTAACCATTTGCTCCGTGCTTTCTGCCGCTCGCCTCGCTGGGCTGCTGCGGCAGCGGGTTTGACTGCAAACTCGCCGGGGCAAGCAGCTCGCCCTCGCACTTGCCTGTAAAGTTCAGAGCTGGGCACTGATGCTACCGATACTGGAGTAACAAATCCACGTGGGATCTAAAAGGTTTTTTGGTTTGCTTTGTTTTTTAAACAAAGAGGGAGTTGAAAAAAAGTCATAAACACGGGCTTTTAATACTGAATGTGCGTGTACTGAAAATAGGAGCGTAAGAAGTGCTGAAGTAACAACTAAAAGACAATTCATCACGTAATCTACCCATAGCTGTATCTTGAAACAAAGATCTAAGCATACCACGATATATCATCTTGGGTTTCATACGTACCTCCACACAAATAAAAAGCTGTGTTTACAGGAACTTGTACGTTCCATATGCACGTTTACTCAGATGCTTTTTGGGGGGTATTTTTTTGTGCCAGCAAGACAAGATTGTTTCTTGGTGTTTGGTAATTTTTTTTATTTTTTTTTTTTTAATTATGGGGACAGTCATCTAGGAAACCGCACCAGAAGCCTCCCCGCTACACATCTGCAATTGTATGCACACAAAGAAAAAAAAAAACAAACCCTAAAAACCCTAAAAAACCCCCACCCCCCCAAAAACCCCCTTTATTGCACCGGTCTGTTACCATAAAGACGACAGATAAGCGGGACTTCGATTCTTTGCGCGGAGGCGGGGGGGGGGGAGGGTTTGGGCAGGAAAACCTGCCCGCGCAGCCCTGCCCGC
>VYXH01006285.1:75300-121588 GCA_013397275.1 Burhinus bistriatus | reverse complement strand
ACATTTCTGTGAGAACGAGACAGATGTGGGGGGGCGGGGGAAGTATACATTTAACTCTGAAACCTGAAGTGTTCTTTGAGGGAAAATGAATACATTTTAGCCTTAAAGGGATCACAGACTGCAATTATATAATTCTTGTCAACTGATGTTAAAGATAGGCTGGAAAGAATGTATGCTGAGGCCCTGCAATAAAACGAGCTCCTTTACTCCTTTCAAATGTTTGCAAGCCTTGGAGGTTATCCAAAGGTCGAATACAGGAAAAGTCTTGGTGAACAGAAAACATAATCATGAGCTTTTTTAATATGGGCTCTTTTTGTAATAAAATAAAATTATTGTAAGGGAAGGGAGGGCGGGCTCCGTCTCCTTAGATCTAGGGCCAGGGGGCTGAGTTTTAATCAGACGCTGCTGTTCTCCCCTCCTCTCTCCTCCCCAGCCTGTCACTCCACAGAGAGAGAAGCTAGCAGAGGTACACCGCAGAGGTGCAAAGACCCAAGCCTGGCACTGAAGCCCCTTGACTTTGCTACGATACAAGGACACGTTTCCCAAGAGGGAGATGGAGAGAGATCTTCACCACCAGCCAGTTCGGCACAGGGTAGCAGCAGATCCCCAACACCCTCCCCTCCCGTTCTATCAGGGGGCTGTCCCAACAGACCCCATTTCACACAGAAAACAGCTCCACACAATGCTGTAGCTGTTACCAATGTGCTGCCACTTCTGGGGTGCACTAGAACAAATGCTGTGTTTCCCATAGAAAGACAACTGGAAGCTGGAAGGAAGGTATATGGAGAATATCACATCCAGCTGCAACTACATAGGGGTTTAGAGATGGGTTGTCAATACTCATATGGATTTTGGGGCAGAATCCAGGGCTGCAGTCTTTACTCTTTCCAAAAGCTCTATTGCTTTGCTCATGACCTTCTGTGGTCAGGGAGCTGTTTTCTGTTTCACTCAGCGTACTTGGTGGCACTGCCTCAACACCCCACCTGGGGTGCAGCAACAAATCACAGACAGGCACTTGCACTACCACCTGCATCTGGTTCAGAAATTTTCTATCCAACTATGGATTTGACCCCATCTCCCCAGGCTGCTAAACACAAGTCTGGAGCAGCAAACCATGAAGTATGTGGAAGGAATTCATGAAGTAGACATTTGCTGAAGGCATCAGGTGCTTCTGAGTTGTGATCATCCTTCACAGGAAAACCTGGGAGACACACACCAGGACAAGCTTTGTTCTAATCACATACTCTCTGTAACACTTTGTCACCATTTACCTCTTATAGTGACTGCCCCATCATCCAACTCTTACTACAACACAGACTTACCTATACCTCACAGGCTGAGAAAACAATCTTACGACAAACTTAACATTTTTTCCTCTCAAAAATCAGAAGCCTGTTTTAATGACCAGCCTGCACTGCCTGAGGAACGTCATTCATGCTGACAACACCACCACTGTTCTGAAGATGTTGCTTCACATTTCTTGAATTTCTTCTGGACTTCTGTCCTTCATTTCACCATTATCAATCTGGACAGAGAGAGCTTCCCAATTCCCTGCTCCAGATGAATAAGCAGAATTAGAGAAAAAAAAAAAAAAAGAAAAAAGATTATACCTACCATTCCCGTCTAGGCAAGAAACACACTTCAGAGCTGGAGCAAGCTGGATAGACCTGCTCTGTTAGGATGTGAAACTAATTCACATTAGCTGAGCTCCCACGGACCATCACTCGGCCTACAGGCACGAAAACTTGACCCCGTATTTAGAGTACTTCTTTTTTATATAATTTCATGCCAGTAGCATGTTTTTCAACATGAACAGCACATTTTGTTCTCCCTCATCTTTGAGGAAGAGGTGCAGAGCTGCCATTTCACAAAACCAGGAGACAAGGGCCTTCAAAAGACCACGAACACTACTGTGAGCGGAATATGTCATATCTTTATTTTTAACAGTATGGGCAGTCACAAAGAGAGATGTAATTGGCAGCCCTATTGCATTCCAGGAGCAGTCACAGTGTCAGGGTACCAGCCCCCCCCCATTAGGTATGACCCAGAATGCCACCTCTCCTTCATTTCATTTCACCTCTGCCTCTTTCACCCAGTCCTCCTCCTCCTGCTGAGTGGCATTCCCTGGCTTTAGCCACGCGCTCCTCCTCTTCTCTTTGAGCTGAAAAGTCAAGAGAATAAGTACATAAGTACTGGAAAAGTCACTAGAAAGTAAGCTGCTGATATTTAAAAATAAAGGTCCCTATTCACAGGCTGATTTAGAGAACTGTTTTGGCATGTGCCTAAATCCGGCTGATCTCCACAAGATGTAAAAACACATTGAAACCCAAACACACATTGAAGCACCCTTCCTGAGTGAAGCTACTTGCCCAAACTTGGGAGTAAGAGAAAAAAGTTAAAAGAAGATATCCTACAGAAATGCCATGTACTCAGGACAGCTCTGGGGCCCAGGAAACAGTGATAGCAGCAAACTGACCCTGCAAACCAAAATGAAATCAGAGCCCAGGGAGATGAGATCCAGATTTTCCTGCGAGCAGAAGGTGGATGCTCGGTGGTGCTGCAGCCAGGCAGCTTTTCAAACGAGCTCCACACATGGGAACAAACATGTCCAAGGGCCTCACACCCAACGGCGAGCTGCTGGGTGCCAAACACATCTGAAAATCTGGTGCTCGGAGCGGGCACTGAGCCCTGGCAAATCCAACTCCCAGCCCTGCTGAAAATCTGTCACCACATCGTCAATGTTAAAAGACAGGTTTTTCAAATGGGAAAAGTGCATTTATCACCCTCAGCAAACTCACGAACAACGCAAGGCATAATTGCTCAAATGTCAAATAAAAATTCTCGGCTGAGTAAACACCACGCATGGAGCTTTTTTGATCCCCAAATATGAATGCTTTAGAACAGGATGAGCATGTGGCCAGTGGGGCTGTAATGGAGAGTGCTTTCTATCCTTAAGTATACCAGGCGTGATAAAGTGCCCGCTATCATGAAAAAAAAGCTCATCTGAAAGACAGAGGGAAACCAGATGGGAAAAGAGCACAAACTCTCAGCAGNTTTTTTGATTGCTTTCAATTTTTCCAAAATAAAGATCTCTCCCGTAGCTCAAGGCTAAGCAGACATATGGTCCCATCCACCTGAGGCATCCAGAGGGCAACACTGAAAGGCCAGGTTTAGCTTTGGTGCTGGAGCTGCAGTCTCCCGTGCCACCTGGTATCCGTGAGCCTAGCCAAGGGGAGCATGCACCCACAGCCCCTTCCCCCCTGTGGGAACCCGAGGCTGCTGCTGGGGTCTCTACCTCAGCTATTGCTGATTGCAACACCTTGGCTACTTCCGATTTTGCTAGCCTTTCTGCTGCCCGGGCAAATACTTCAGCAGCTCTTTCTGCCTCTGAGTTTTCTGATGATTCCACCACTATCACCGCTGCTCCTCCAGGTGTGACCACCTTTCCATCTGGACCGGCTCCCTCTGGGCTTTCCACCTCCCCTGTTGCCACTGCTTTTTCTGCTGCTTCCACCTCAGCACATGATGCTGTTGCATCCTTCTCTGCTCCCTCTGGTGCTGTGACAGCCAGCGGTTCTGTGTGCCTTGCAAGGTCACCAGCGGCCAGTGCAGCAGGAGGACCCTTCCCAGAGGACAGCACAGGCCTGCAGAGTTGGAGAGCTGGCCTGGATCCTGTTGGTAGAAATGGAGAGTGTAAAGCAGCACAACTATAAACAAGCGCATTTCCTAGCATCACTGCAAGTGGACCAGTGACAGGTCCTGGAGCCGGCAAGGACTGCTTTTAAAGTCTGTCTTTTCTGTAGAGACATGGAGCAAGAAGCTGGGACCCAGAGCATCCACGGGGTAGCACAGCTTTGACTCTCGCATCCCAGCTCCATGTTCTCCTGTGGGTGGCAGCCACTTTCGCAGCCTGAACTGAGGCCAAGCACACAACTGTATACTAAAACATCTTCAGTGCCTCATATCAGGTGGTTTGTGTAGCATTCAGAGACAAAGAGGAGAATAAAAGGAAGGCTGGCTCTTTCCCAAGATCTGTT
Source organism: Burhinus bistriatus (assembly GCA_013397275.1). NCBI lineage: Eukaryota > Metazoa > Chordata > Aves > Charadriiformes > Burhinidae > Burhinus > Burhinus bistriatus. Next base: position 117,551 of record VYXH01006285.1, on the reverse strand, counting down.
TGCTTAACATCCCAGGGAAAAAAAAGTTTTCTCTACAGAGAAAACAGCATGAATTCCAGGGAACATACAAGTCAAACATGTTTTTTCAAACTGTCATACCCTGGTGAACCTCCTACAAAAAGAATCCAAGGGACATCCCCACAGGCAGGGAATAGCAGGCTCGAGGCAGACAGACATAGTGTATCTTCTCCCACAGTTTCTGCCAATGCACGTCACTTCTAACCTGCAACATCCTCCCTGCTGCAAGTCTGTGCTCCCCGTACACGTCTAGGCTGTTGTGCTTTAGAATCTCTGCCATCACACTAAGTTTTCAGTTAGTGTATTCCTCCCAATACCATGACAGGACCATCAGCTTGGGTGAAATTTTGACAATCAAATTATCATTTCTGGTAAACACACAAGGAACATAGTTAGAGGAGATCCATAACGGTCTAATATATATATTAATCAACTTTTGTATTAGAAAGATCCCCTGTCAAACGTAGCTCTCCTCTCAGGTCAAAACATAGGTTGCAATGAAGTAAATGAGTAGTTCCCACAACAGACTTTGAGAGAAGTCATACCATAGAACCTACTCCTCCTTGGTAATACCTACTCCAGTCTAGGACAAGTCTGAGAGGTGATACTGGCTGGAGTAGATTGTATGAATTCAGAGTACGAGCTTACGAGTCAGAAAGAGCCATCGGGTCTGCCTATACCCACTGGTTTGGGGGGAGGAAATCACCGTTTGATTAATTTCCCTGTGCTTTGTCTCATCTCTCCCACGGAGACCAGCACAGGCACTGGATTAACACACAACCAACTTTCAGGCATATGACTACACAGCGATACAAAGGGATTCCTCTAGTGTGGAGGCATCCTCACACTCGCTGTAACCCTGCCAGCACAACACCAGGGTTTGGCACAGCTCACCAACCCCCTGCACACCTCCACGGGCAGTCCCAAGAAAAGGACAAGTAACGCTTGTCAGATGTGCCGAGCAACTGTGATCGGCGGGGGACCCTGATGCAAGCACATGGAGGATACTCACTGTTCCCAGCTCACACATGCTCCACAAACCACTAGCAGGGAACTGGGGCAGGCCTGATGAAATAGTGATGACACCACTGTTCAATGCCATTTAGCATCAGTAATGGAAAAGAGGAGGAAAAATAAGGTGGAAAGCTTTGAAAGGATGGGATGGAATAAACAAGAGGTGCCAGGATAGGAAAAAGGGGAAAATGGGAGTGAAAAAAGGGAAAAGAAGAGCTGAAAAGGTAGAGGGGGAAAACCAGAGGAGAGCAGGCTGCAGGTCACCGCTGCTAAGAGAAGGAGAGTTGTGCTCAACTAAACTTAGAGAGAAGACCAGGGGTCGAAAGCCACCTGAAGCACCCTGCCACCCACACCTACATCCTTGTGGACACAAGTCAGTCACTTGCTCATGCCATTGAACAAGCTACCTGCGTATCTGCTTCATTAAATAGTAACCCTGTAGGTCTGCTGACAAGAACATACTTCTCTCTCCTTTGGTAATTAGCCCTGAAGGCTGGTCACGCTCACTGGCCATGAAACGCTGCAACAAGCAGCCTTTTCATGCCACAAGCTTTACCTTTGTCCCTGTCTGTTCCCATCAGCCTGGTAAAGGCAGGCACGATGCCTGCCTGACACTGGTGCTCCTCGGCCACATTCATGCTCTCCCCCTGCCCAGACAGGCACAGACGTCTCTCAACAGGGCAGATATGAGCTCGCTGGGACAGTCGGCCGGTGACCGCAGAAACCAGGAACTTTCAGCCTTTTCCTTCTGCTTGGGAAAAAAACAAGGGCAGACTCGGGACTGGCAATTTGTTGCCAGTCAGCTCGAGACAGCTGCAATTCGATATGCTGGGAAGAGGAAGGGTCTTACGAGGCTCTAGAGATACAGGAGAGGAAGCACAGGGTTTTGTGCAAGGAGCTGGACAGGAACCGAAGGCTCAGCCCTTCTGCAGAAGGCTGGGCACGCTGTTTGCACAGCAAACCTCACCCCAGGGCTGAGTGGCTTTCTCTCACTTGTGCCACCAAGGACAGGACTTCTCTACCCACTGCACGTGCCAGTTATGACAAGGCTCTGGCCCCAGTTCGTGATATAGTCATAGAAACAATAAAAGACCCAAATCTATTTTAACAAACATAAAACGCCTCCTGAAGTTCCTGCAATGTGGGCTGAGTTAAGCTAAAGCTGACATGAACTCAGCATAAGGGATTAGATTTTTTTTTTTTTTTAAATTACTCTCCTTGTCAAAAAACAAAGGAGGCAGGTTAGTAACACTTACCCCTTTCAAAGATGTGAGGAGCCTGAAAAGAAGCATGCATAGCCCAAAGCTCTAGCTTTATGATCACATTTCCCCTCCAAAATATTTTGGAGATAAATTCCAGGCACCTCAGCAAGGAGAACAGTTCAAAGATTAAAAACAAACGTATTCCCAGTAATTCTGGGCAGCCTGTTCCAGCACTGAGACCACAGACCTGGAAATGAACCGTCAGCTGTGCTCCGACTTGAGATAAGACCCTGAGTAGGTCCCACCTGCCTCTCTGGCCTGTGGTCCCCCATCTGTAATACTCTGCAGTGGTGATGACTGAGAATTAGCAAAGGTTATTCCTTATTTTATGGTGTCTGAGGTCTGGTCACCACAAGTACAATTTTTCAAGAAGCTTGCTGCCTGCACAGTTTTTGTATATGTGCATATTAGCATTTTGACCCACATTTGCATGGGGGCCAATTTGACCTCATAACCTCCAGTTTAACCTCATATCTTGCCTCTAAACCACCAGAATATTACCCCTGTCCCCAAGAGAGCAGGCTGGCAGGCTTTTGGATCAAGCCACCAGTCAGCTGCGCCACATTGTCAAAAGTCCCCCACCTCCCTGCCCGGATCACTCCAATGCCAGGCCTGCGCACTAAGAGCATTCCCGCGTTGACCTGCTTTTTCTGAGCACTGGCATACCTTGCTCAAAACTCTGCAGTTTCGGTGCCTCCCATTTGCCGTACAAGCCCCTGCTCTGTTTTCTGCTCTGCGGCAATTTTGTTCGTTCAGGGAAGCGGTCTGCAAAGCCCCTTGTTAAAGTCTCTCCCACCACTTGGCAGTCGTGTAGTTTGCCCCCAGCCCATTTGTTTATGTCTGACTAATGTTCATTGCTTCAAAATGAGTTTGAAGCTAATGCTGTGTCTCCCAATTAAATGTTTGATGGAATGACATCAAAACCAAAACAGACAGAAAAAATGATTTCCTTTTGATAGGCTGACCACATTGTACAAACCTCACTATTATAAGACTCCAGTTGCTTAGAATTTTGCCAGACTTTAATCTTTTGAATTAAAGCTTTCCATGCTGGTTGTCCGCCTCAGCTGTAATTCGGGGTGAAGATTTCAGCTAATGCAGTTCACCCTTTCTACCCAAGCTGAAAAAAAAAATAACTGATATCCTTTGCAAGCATTTGGCTGAACAGTCTCAGCGCCATAGTTTGGAGCACTGCTTTAAAATTTGGCAGGAAGGTCACAACGGTGCTAGGGAATAATTTTTTACAGGGAGAGTAACACACCTTTGGCCAAGCTGTGAACCCCTGAAAAACCAGTTTGCCCATGCTCTGTAGCGATTTGTGACAGTTTGGCAGCAGAAATATTGTTCAAAGTCCTGACTTCACAATCTGAATATTCTTTTTGTGCAGTTTTGGTTTCTTTAATGTAATCCATAAAAATAGCCAGTGACCTTTAGTGACATCTAAACAGGCTCCCAGTTTCCTTCCATGGTTTGAAGACTTAAACAATAGCCCCAAAGAAATGACTCAATACTACACACACATGTACTCGATGCCTGGGAAATTGCTGGTTGTTGGTCAGCAGGAACAAGAAGGAGATTGACACAGTTCCAACGTGTGGTGCGTTCAGGCAATTTGGGGGATTCAGGCATGAAAGGCCTGAGATGCAGCAAGCCAACTTCCCCCCAGCCACTGCTCCACACGCACCAAGCAGTGCGAGGATGCCCACAAGTTTTGGGTGAAAGACAACATGGGGAAAAAAACGTTCTGGGTTGCCAGGGGACTCGGTGGCTACCCTCACCGAGCTCTCAGTGTGACGCTTTCTATGCACCGAGCCTCCCAAATTCTTAGCACAGGCCGCTAAAATCTTTCAGCATGGCAGAGTGGGCCATTTGTGCTCCCAAACTAGCATATTCCTATAGGTAAGGTACGAGCATTAAATTACCCTCGTTCTTAAAGGAGGAGGAAAATTTCAGAATCCTATTAGGCAACGTTCACCTGACACCAGCTTTTAACATGTGTCGTGTAACCTCAGCCAGAAAGAAACCCTCAACAGCTCAGCTGGTGGAACTGTTGCCTTTCGACCACAAGCAACATGTTTGAAACCGGAGAGAGGAAATATGCAGGTTTCTGAATAAATCAGGATTCTGGAAGTGGGATCAGCCTCGTGGCTGATAGTCACAATATGACAACTGCCAGTGCCCAAGGAAAGTAGACAGTTTGCAAGCGAGTTATGTTGTCGCTCTGAAACCCCTGTCTCCTAAGAACTTCTTTTCTATGTACCTGCCAAAGCTGCTATTTACCCAACATAGCCATAGCACTTGGGTCATTAAACAATACTGATGGCAATGCCCAGAGAACTCCAAGCACCTATTGTAGTATCACTGAATTCCTCCTTTGATCACCATGGTCAGAAATATCTGATTTTTATCACTCTTTAATAGCTCCCAATCAGCTTTAAGAAGTTACCACAATGCTCATGGTAGAACCTTTGTCAGGCCAGGGTAATCATTGACAAAACCAGAACAGCAGATCTCACTAGTTCAGCGTTGTCAGTCATATGTGACCTTCTCCATGGACTCGCTACCCCAGGGACAGGGTTTCAGCTTCCATGTTGAAGACTACTCTGCCTGTGTCAGGGCAGAAGAGGCTGTAAATGTAAAAGCCGTTTTCCGAGCTTCCCGCAAAAGCCTGCAGAGATTAAAAGGGAAGAAAATTTGAAGAACATTTGAGTCATTTCTGGAGGACACACACTCCTAAGCATAAAATAGGAGCTTTCACGTTGGTATGTTCCTACTAGATCATTCAAGACAAATGCATCTTTCCCACACCTAAATTTTTCCTCATAAAATTCTGCCACCCTTCATCTGTGCCCCAGACAATGCTTACAGATACTACAGTAATATTTTTGTAGTGGCTGTTATGACCTAGAGATACTGGTACTTGCTATCCTCCCCCTCGCTAAGACAATCTAATTGACACCTATCTAACTAACCCCCAAGCAGCTGCTTGTTCAGCATGTGCTTAGCATTGAAAGCTTCTGTTTCAGACTTGAAGGGCTCATATATGCCTCAAAGTTTGCCTAAGCTCTCCAACCACACTAGTTTGTCTAATAAAAGACATTCTCTCTACCTATAAGCCTTGTCCAGCAGTAATTGGAGAGATATATCTTGTCCAGTTCCAAAATTTGTCAGTCAAAAGGAAATGAAAACCCAGTGCTCCGATGAATGCTTCTGAAAACAAAATGGTCAAAAGAAAGTAGTCTGAAATTAAGTTTATAAAACCCAAGTAATTATAGAAGTTCATATTATTTTACAAATTTCTGTTTTCTGTCTGCTGATACGTTGCTCTCAAGAGGCTTTCTTACTCTTGAAAACTCCTAAGAAACTCTCAAGAGCCAAAAACATGGGAAGTGAGCTTTAGGACCAAGACCTCATGGACTTCTCTAGGTGAGGGAGACACACATCAACACCCATGACGGCTTGTTTCAGTGAAAACAGAAAAGGTTATCCTTGGTTTTGGATGCATTCTGTAAAACTAGTGATGATTATAACTCAGTTGCAACATATTTAATGGATCACAATGAGCAGCTGACAGGTCACTTCAGCAGAGGAAAGATCAAATTTGCAACAGCAATTTGAAGAGGGAGTATTTTTAGGTAATCATAAGTTACATAATTACATGATTAATGCCCTAGTTTGTAGGTAGTCAAAACCTAGTAATAATACATATAATAGCCAGTCTAATCCAAGTCTAATGTGTAGTTATAATCCCATGTTCAGATAAGAATTTCCCTCTTTATTACCTAACTGGTGATGTACATTCCAGGAATTTTTTGGATTGGCACTAAAGCAGCAGGCATTATCTAGAGGCAACACAGTGGATTCGAGGGGCAGCTGCACAGTGTATCTGCCAGCTTAGGTGACTTTCTAAAGGGTTAAACAATAATTGGAGTTTACAAGACTTGCATGTTCCTGAGGAGTGAGAAAAAAGGGAAAACAATCACATACTTCTAGATGAAGCACTTAGAGTAGGCAGGCAGGTATAAGCAACCTAGGAAAGACAAAGCAAAAACCAAAGAGTTTATTCACTTCACCTAAGACAGCAGCTGTGTATTCTGGTGGAAGCATTGGTTTCCTACCTTTAACATGTGCACACATTCACATCCCTCAGTTACAGATCATAAACCTATTAGTCCAGTTACTTCATCTTGTATAATTTATGAAATCATAAGGACTTGCATTCTCTGGTGCATTTTGGGAATTTTGCAGATTTTCAGTGCTCCTGCTCAAGTCAGCCATACAACCAGATGATTTAGCTGAATTTCCTTAAAAGAAAAATCTTTATTTAATACTTAAACAAAAACACTGAGCTTTAAAGCATTAAAGTGTTATTTAATGACCATTACGGCAGTATGAGAGCCAGATGCAAGCTGCTGTGTGCTGTCCAAGCTTAGCTTCCCAGGAGTGATGCTCTGCATGACATAAACCCTCCCAGCAACACGGCTGACAGCACGGAGTAGCTCCACAATGTTTGACCATTCACTGAAGGTCGAGTCCTCGACCCAACATACAGCCAGAGAGAACATCCATCTCCTCTTGCTCTGGGTGGGACAGAAGGACGAAAACTCCCTTCCGTTAACTCCTTAACAAAAGCAGCTTTATGTTATATCAGCCACTAAATTGCATCAGCCGATCATTGCATCAAACTGCAGTGGCTTCCAGAGCTACTTTTGGGCTCTGTCTCTTCCCACCATAGCCAGTGGGCCTCTTGCTAAGTAGCGCACGGGAAAAGGCCTCAGACCATAGATACGCTGTATGGCAGCAAACTCCATATAGAGTATGTACCAAAAAGAAAAATGGAACCTTTTCCAGAAAGCAGCTGTCTCAGGGTTAGAAAGCAATGTCTGTTTACTAGTTAGCCAATGAAATAATTTAGGAGTAATAAAGACTGAACACCCATTCTTCTCAGGAAAACATTTATGCATCAATAATATATGAATGTACCAAGCTTTTCATTTGGTGAGCTCTAATTACTGAAAAACCCATAGAAGCAAGTAGCCAGACTGCTCTCAGACCCTCAGAGGGACACCTGAAAAGCTCTCCTCTGATCACCACACTGCATCAGGGAAGCAGAGTTGCAAACACTCAAGCAAATCCCTACTGGATTCTTAAAGGAAGCTCTAATCCGATCCTACCGTCTACTGAGAAATTGTGTTTTTGAAGGAAAAGGATCTGTCTCCCATCACAGAACTTTCCTCCAGCATCTGAGCTGAGCCAAGTGCAAATGAAAGCTTGAACCTATGCCCAGCATGATCATCAAGAATTGAAACTTTCGAATAAGGACAATATAAAAGATGCCAATAAAAATTTCTTTACTGCAAGCCCTGTTCTGATGCACAAATCTCACCCCACTTCCCTTCCAGCCCAGCTAAAACCTGGGCTGTGCCAAATCCCCAGAGAGACCCCACTCACAGTATTTCTGACACAAGCCAGGGAGCAGTTGAAATTACAAAGACAGTTCTCATGAGAATCTCAGATCAAAGAAACCTACCTCCATTTGCATGAACTTTTAGATAAACATCCAAAAAAAGTTTAAAGTTCACTGAGGGACTGACCCTTTTCTGCAGTTACCCTCACACAAACCCTGCATTTGCCAGTTCTCTTTATGGGTGGTAAGGTCTTTAGGGCAGGCACCAGGACTTCCTATGCATTAGTAAAATGCCAGCACCATCAACCTCTGGTTCTAAATGGAGCCTGTGTGTCCTGCCAGTGTAAATTAATATTTGTAACCCATCCAGCTCTAATATATGACTTCATGATGACCCTCCCTTCATCTATCCATGCCACTCTAGGTTACTGAGGTCAAATTTAGCGAGGTTTAAACATGTGAAAGTGAATCATACGTGGTACCTCCAAAATGATCAGAGACTGCAAAACAAAACACATGATCAGGTCATATCAGAATAAAATTGAAAAACTTATAACAAAACTCATATATGTCTCATTCCTCCTTTGCTTTAACCACCAGATGTTCCCCATTCAGCTACCTGCTACCTTCTCTGAGATTCAAATTAGACCCAAAGTACTCCCAGAGACATGATCGCAACACAGAAATGTCACAGGAGAAATATACTTTTGTCTTGGCATCCTGTGTCTGGGAAAAGCTATAAAAATAAAAAGAACTAAAAATCCTGTGATGACAAGCTAAGTTCGGGCACCCTAACTAAGAGCTCAAAATCTCACTCTTTCCCTTGTATTAAAGTGAGCAGCTTCACAAAGACTCAAACCATAGATTATCTTCAGGGTTATTGTGATGAGACTATGAAGCTTTCTCGTCAGGCTGCCAGTGGGGGCGGGGGGGGAAGCTTTCTGAATCAGGCCCTTATCATTTATACCACATTACAATCCAAAATGAAAAATGACTTGCTCCAGATTTGATAGAATAAAGCATCTTGAGATGCCATAGAAGTACCCAATTTTCAATAAAGACATTAAACCTAAGCTTCAAAAAAAGGGAATAATTACATCGTTTTTTGCTTTGAGTTTTAATGTTAAAAGTGTCAATTTATAAAACTAGGTGAACATCCACAATTCCTAAGCAGACTGCAGCTAATTAGACCCCTTTTGATCTTTTATTTTGCCTAGAAGCTTATTTAACAACTTTACACAAAACTCAAGGTTTTGACACACTAGTGGACTGGGGGAGGGGGGAAAACCGCAGAAAAGAAAAATGCTCTCTGCTGCTTGCTAAGGTAGGAGGCTTGTCACCTCCCCAAGTGCACATGCTGCCAGCAAACCTGGGAAACACTTTCTAGCGATGAGAAAGACTGCCTCTTATTTGAGCTCTCTGGATAGAGACATGACAGAGAACAAAATATTAAGAACTAAGTCAAAGTAGAGATAGAGTTGTTACTAGTGCTCCAGCTTTACATGCATGATTTGCGTGTATGAATTACTTCTTTAGGTGAAGGATGACAACATGGAAGAATAAACATCATGTAGCCAGACCAATGGGATGGGTCGCCTTTAACTGCTGCTGCAAATAAACTGAGCACTGGCTTTGCAGCATTCTTTGAAACGAAAGAGAAGAGGGCTCAGCAGCTTCCTACTTAAGCCGCATCCATGTGCATTGCAGAGGGTTGTCCAACAGGGTCTGGTGGGAGTGGGACAGGCAGAGCTGGTCAGAGAAGCAGAGAGCAGAGGCCATACTGTGCTACACTGCACCAAAACAAATCTTTGAGTGAGTGGATTCCATCCTGGGGCAGTGGAAGGGACTAGGCAATCTCTCCAGGTCCCTTCGAGCCCTCTTTCCCATGAAGGACTGACATTACAATAACTATGAGAGCCAGATGATATAGAAGCCAGTAGGCCTTCAGCACTTGTCATTTCTGTGACCACATCACAACATCCCTCTCCTTTCTGTAACAGGGTACTCTTGCCTCGAGACCTCCATGTCTCCCCGGAGCTCACCACAGCAGTGAAGTCAGGATTGTTAAGGGCAAAAGCTCCCGGCCCTGTCCTGAAATGAAACAATATTATTAGACCTGAAGGACCCAGGTTGTTAGGCTCATGCACCCAGATCCTGAAGGACCAGGAAGCCAGACTGATCCAAGAATGACTAATCACAGCCTAGGAAAGCACTGATTTATTTCTAGACCTGGAAGATTATTTTTGTCCTATATCATTGCTTCATCTCTCATGATAAAGCATAGAGGACTTTATCAACTGCTGTGCAGCAAAGGGGAGGGGGACGTTGCAGACTGCCTTTAGCAGCCTTTGGACTTCCTGCAACTGTGGATGAACAAGATGGGTCAACCGCATGCGGTTGGGTCATGCCCTAACCAGTGGGAAACACCTAGAAACTTGAAATCCTGTGTAAACTGGCTTTTTGATGGTTTGGCAAAGGGGGCAGTACTGTTGGATAGAGGCTTGTGGTCCATTACACTAAACATCTAGGGTCAAGCATAACAATGTGAAGGTCAAATGTGCACTGCTAGATGGTTGCCTGGCACATGTGAGACCTCAGTTTGTCCATGGAGAATGCCCATATCCTTCCACTTGGGAGCAGCAGGAAGACTGGCACACAGGAGTCTCTAAAGCCCTGTGAGCTCCTGGGATAGCTGTTTAGAGACAGCAGTGATGCTGCACAGGGGCTGAGAAACAGCCAACAGCAAATACCAAGAGCCAAGAGGCGAGCCAACCCTTCTCCCCTTCTTTCCTCCAGAGCAAAAGAGCTGGTACTAACATCCACCCCCCGCAACACAACTGCAAGATGAGACCATTCCCACTGTGGATAATCCCCACCCTGCCGGGGCATCCCTGGTGGGTGTCTCTGCACTCTTTGGCAGAGGATGGCGGTTTTGCAGCATCCGCCTACACTGCAGTATCCCTCCCACTCCTGTGGGGTGAGGGATAGCCCTGAAAGTGGGAAGCCAGGCTAGGAAGCAGGGCATGGAGAAGGAAGAGTGACAGGGGGAAGAGAGAAGGGATGGAGGGAATGAGCTGCTTCAAACGGCACAGTTGCATCTGCAGTAACATGCTCCTGTCTGCAAGCAGTTCCCATCAAAGAGGGAGCTGGATGGATTTGAAACAACCATAACCATCTGGATTTACTGATTCAGCTGTGTTAGTCTCTCTATCTAACAGGAACAAACCTGGGATCTGGTCTAAACCTCAGTCCAATGCTAGTAACAGCCCTCCAGTCCTGCTCTGTCACCACTTTTAAGTATCTTCAGTCTTGAGGTGGGAAAATCTGAGTTTACCTGGTAACTGAGTTTATGTAAGATTCCTTGTTCAAACAGGACTAAAAATGCCAATGACAGCTCTCAGGCCCCACTGAGCTGTTACAGCCTCCCCACATCCATTCTATGCAACCACGTACTCACCCCAACCACAGCCCTAGGCTGTCCTCTGACTCCCCCACCCCACACTCACAACCACCAAGAAAGCTTAAACCACTGCCTTCAATTTCTTGAAAAATTGGTCTTCCTCACCCAGATCAGAGGCCATCCTGGCTTGCAACTTTACTTCCTTTTCTCCTTTCTCTCCTCCAGGTGCATCAGCTGAATGGGGCTTCCACAGAGGAAGGGAAGAAGGAAGTGATCACAGACAGTACCTACACAACAGCAGCAGAGCTATTTCACCCCTCACTGCGCATTGCAATATTAATGATTTCAAAGAAAACCATTTGCAAAGCTAAAAGCTTAATGTAGTAACAAAAATCAATACCGTGCTCAAGAAAATTTCCTGATGCTAGAGACTTTAAAGCATCATTCAGGTAGACAGCACTGGGGCATTCCCTCTGGTAACGGCGGTCCAGCAGACCATTAGAGAGGGAAGGCTGCTTTAATTTATTCTCTTTGCCCTTCTAATATAGATCTTCCCTTTTCAAATGGTGTTCGTACCTTTATATTGCAATCTGGGTTCATAAACAGAACAAGTCCTAAAAGCTAGGATCAATATGTCCCACATCACCTTCAAGATGGGAGGCAGAGAGCAGAGCAAAAAGGAGAGGGCCAAATGCCCAGCTGGCATAAACAGCAAGTACCTTGACACTGCAGTTTTAATGTTTAAAATATGAGTCCAAGTATAGACTCAAAGTTAGTTAACTAAATGGAAAAAAAAGAAAAAAAATAAAAAAAGACATTCAACCTTGCATCCCCAGAGCAGCTCTCTGCAAATAAATTCAAGCCTTTTCCAAATGTTACTAATTTATTATGTATCATTACCAATAATACTGGTAAACAGTACTGTTTGGATGCAGAAACTGAGCAGGGAGGCTGATACCTAAGGTGACAAGCCAGAGAAGAGCCAGCTCACCTGCCTGCTGCCCATGCTGCCTTTGGCACAGAAGCATCCCTCCTCCTTTCCCAATGCTCCATGCTTTCTAGACACCTGAGAATTATAAGTAATTTACCTGGAACTATCCACAGGCAAAATAGTAATCATAAAGGCTCCTTTTGCCTGCAAAGGCAATTGCTGTTTTAAGGTACAAAAGCAGTACTGTGAATCCATGGAAATTGCTGATCCCTGGTTTCAGAAGAAAACTGTGAGTTTGGTCTGTCTCTCTTTAAGAAAGGATTGTTCCCAAAGTTTGCTTGTTTGTTTTTGTATACCACACTCCTGCCCTCTAAGCAGAGGTTGAGCATAGGAAGGCATTTCCCTGCCTTGGCCACAGTGGGCTTGAAAATCTTCCTAAAGGAAGCAAGCTTAATAAACAATAGCAAACAGTCCAACAGGCCTCCTCCTTGGCTCCCAATAAACAAGGAGCAGAAAGAAGTAGATCAAAAAAAACCTCCACCACTAACCCAAAACACCACCACTACCCCCAAAAAAATATTGGAGGGAAGATTTTGAAAAAGCAATTTGTCAATGTTTCATTTTGCCCCTATATGTCAATGAAATTTGAAAGAATTTGCATGTTGTGGGGAAATCCCAGAATGAAAACTGATCCGTGCATGAAAGTCTTATGCAACTTTAAGAGTCAAACAAGAACTAGCTATAGACAGTTTACAGACACTGGAATGATGTTCAGGCCCAGAAGATCATCTCCAAAAACTGCAGGGACAAGTGACAAGGTAGTGCACAGGGTTATGGAGTGCATGGTTCAGCCCCAGGTGCTCTGAGGTGTCTCTGTACCCCAGCATCATTCATGCATCCTTAGAGGAGAGAGTGCAGCAGACACAGAAATTTGTCTGTAACTTGTTTTTTTCTAATCTAATTGATGCAGATTTCTCAATTTGACACTGTCCTAAGGGACAGAGATAGTCTCTGCTTCCATTTTGACGTTGTCCTAAGGGACAGAGATAGTCTCTGCTTCCATTACATACACTTGCCAGATCCATATAGCTCTAGTCTACAAAAAAGCAATCCCCAAGGATTCCAATTTTTTTTCAATAAAACGCCTAAGCAAATAAAAACCAAACCCTCTCCTGCCACCTACTCAACACGCACATGCAACCCTACCAAAACACGCTGCTGCTAGTGCTTTGCAGCAACACTTGCTCAACACCAAACAAAGCACGTATAAGTCACCAAGTCAGTTGGTAAAATCAGATCTAACATGTCAAAATATTTCAGTTTCACCCAAACACTCTTAGTTAGTTAGTGCTAAATATTCGTGCCATCTCTTAATCCTTCTGCCAGGCAAGCCAGATTGCCTGCTAGAAAACAAAGTTAAGTGTCTAAGATCACAGAGGAATGTTGCCTGAACCGAAATAATAACTAACATCTCATTCCTCAGTCTGTCCTCCTCCAAAGAACAAGGCTCCACTCCTTCCACTTCAGTATATTTCACCTTGGCTTTTATCCACTGCTTATTCCTCTTATTTCCTCTCGCCTAGAATCCAAATAAATCTGCACAGTGCTAACTGAGCTCTTACAAAGCAAATGGTGGGAGAAAGGCATCTCATCCCCTTACTCACCAAACAGCTGAGGCAGCCCGGGACAGCGTCTTGCCACATGTCCCCTGGAGCCATGCACAGATCTTGAAGTGACTCCTTGGGGGAGCACCCACCATTTCCCCAGGGAAGCCCTCGTTCTGAAGCACACTGGCTCTCCCTGATACTTTAGAGAGGCAGCGGCTTTAGCGCTGGGACTGGAGCCTGCAATTCTGGCTTGCTGCACTGTCTCCTGGGTTTACTTCACTGTCTCCTGGGTTTGCTCCAGTCCCTCAACCCTTCTACCCCTTCTTTGGACCTGAGACATACCAAGGAGCATCAGGACACGTTTACAAAGCGATGGCTGGGAGTTTGTCCAGAAAGCTCTATAAGCACAAGTGCTTTTGTTTTTACAAGAGAAATGTCTACAGGGTTGCGTTTAGGAAAAGGGTGAAGAAACATCTGTGTACACACAACAGCAGCACAGGCACCAGCTGCAGCTGCGAAGCCCCTCTAACGCGGCTGATGCTGTCTACTAACTGCTGGCATAAATATAGTAACAGTGTTGCACATATGGCAGGCTGTTTAATTTTAGAAATCAAAACTATCAAGTGATTAAGTTAGTCATCCTTCCTCAATTTGGGACCAATACAACAGTACCAGAGGCAGCGGTCATAACCACTGTGGTTTGCGAGAGAGAAAGAGAGCGCATGTGCATTCTCCTGCAGCAGCAGGGAACACCAGAAACCCTGTCCTGCTCTGCCCAGCCTTGTTTTTCAAAGCAGGATCAGACAAAAGAAAAAAAAAAACCAAACCAACCCAACTACAAAACACCTTAAAACAGCCTTCAAATGAAAAATAAGTGGCTGCAGATCTGTACGCATGTACACACGCAGCCTGCAACACGCTCTGGATGCAGTGTAGCAGAACTGCTGCCCTTAACATGCACTTTCAAGAAGTGAGATGAAAATAATGTTGTGCCAATTGGCCTCTGGCAGCTGGAAGTGGGATATGTTCAAATCGCAGTCAGGAATTTGAATTTCCCAAGGGAAACTAGCAAAGAGGGAAATGGGAGTCCAGTTCAGCCAGCACAACTGCCCCAGTGCGAACGTGTCTGGGTCAGGAGTGGGAGCAAGCCGCGTGCTCGGACATTGCACAGATCCTTATCACCAGTTGACCAGGTCCCACTGTGCTCAGCAGCCTGGCCCATGCCAACGCTCACGCACCCTGCCCTGGACAGGAGGGGTCTTGATGTACCACAGAAGCTTCCTTCCCAGAGCCCCAAGGCTTATCCTCAGCCACAGCACCAGTCACATCAGGATGATGCAACCCTGCAAAAACCCATCGGTATCTTTCCCTTCCAGTGAAAACCAATGAAAGAAGACAGCAAACAAGTCATGGAGGGATTTTCTGTTTCTCTAGACAAACACTCTATGAGCAGTTCAAAAGAGGCTAATTAAATTCCAAAATCCCTGTGCAAATACATTAATAATGATTTTGAAATGAGCAGTTAACCAAGGAAGTTTTCAAGGTGGGAAGAGTTTGATACAGAAGAGCGTGTGAGGAAGAGCCGCTCAGCCTACGTTAGAGACAATCTCTCTGGCTAGCACACGTGTTTGGGGGAGTGGACAAAAACAAATGCTCCTGGGCCCAGGAACAGCAGTGTCCCCAGACTGCTGAGGGACAGAAAAGGCAATCCTCTTCCTTCCCAATCACCAAGAAGCCAACCAAACACTAAATGGCATGGTCCTGAGCCTGAACGATCACCACATAGCCCCACTGAAGAGCTCTTCTTATGTACTTCCAGGCTGGAGGAAAAACAAAATAGATATTTTTGCTCTCCTGCTGTCACTACAGGACATTTCCAAACACCACATAAATCTATTTTCATCTTCCCACACAATCCTAGTCAAGAAAGAAAAAAAAAAATCAGTTGCCTGTAACAGATATATAGCAGTTACTTGCAGGGAAGTGGTTGCCCCATAGTCACAATGACCTTTCGCCTTATTTTTCTTGTTTCTGCAGCTTGCATCAATAACTGCACCGATGGAAAATGTGCATGAAACGCTACTATTCTAATAGGAACCAGAGTCTGCCCACCTTGTGCATGAAGCATGCAATGATGAGAAATGGATAATTTCTCATAATTGCTCTTATGGCAGGGTGGAAAAATCTGACATTGTTACATGGTCTCCACTCCCACGGTTCATGGAACGTCTCAATTTTAAATGGCATTGTTCTCAACAAGCAAGAAGGGCAATAGCACCGTTCTTCATTTAATGATGGCAAATCAAGATCCACAGAAAAGAAGTTATGTTCCCTTGTGAAGTCCTTGGTAGAGCAAGGAATTAAATCTGCTGGCTGAGGCCCTAAAAACCAGGCCATCCCACCTTAGTCAAATCTCCAACCATGGTCACAAGATCACCTCTCCTATTCTCTTTCCCTTATTCTCTGCATGTCCATGGTCAAATACAATTAATTTTTTTCCGGCAAGATCTCATGAGATATTGATTCATATGCTTGTTAAAATCCAGATCCATTATACCTCTTCTTTTTGCTTTCATTCACTAATTTTATTGTCCTATAAAATAAAAGATTTTCTGATGAGATATATTCACCATGCCGCCACTACTGCTAAAGGCATAAAGCTGCCATCATCTTCCGGAAACATGTTTGTTTAGTTCATAAATCCTTGTTTCAATATTTTGCTAAATACAAAAATTACGCATACAGGATAATAAATTCCAGGATCATTCTTCCTTTGGATTTGACAAACAGAACTGCAGTTATTTCCTCAGCCCTGAAGTACCTCTTTTAAAGAGCAGTCAGCAGTCTGATAACTTTAGATAAACCATTTAATTTCCAGAAGGAGCCTTCTCTGTATATACATACAAGTTATAGTCCGCTGGGTGTGCTCCTGTTCTCCCTGATTGCTCCTTCTTTGGAAGCAGAGGGTTTGGGTGAGCATGTAACTGGCAGTCTCTGCTTTCTGCATCACAAAGTTGTCTCATTCGAAATTTAAGAATTGCTTTCATGAGCCGTAAGAAACTGTATTTGTTACTTACCTCAGCAGATATCCAAGCATGCTGTTCTGCAGTTTCAACAACTAGAAGAGGCCCAACAATTGTTTTGCCACAGCATTATTTGTAGGAAACTAAGAGAGAAAGTGGGAAATAAAAATAGAATAAAAAATGACCAAGAATTGTGAGGAACTAATTTAGGAGGGAAAACAGTGAGAGTAGAAAAGCTATGCAGCTTTGACTCATGTTTAAATGCTCCAAGAAAGGAGAATTACTTAGGGGTGAATCCAATTGGTAGAACCAGATGAGAAGGCAGGAAGTTGGCTGCAAAATCCAACTAGACCACCAGGAAAAGCCTCCAAGCAGTTCAATTTGTTATGCTGTGGTGAATCCTGCCTAGGAAAGGGATAGAATTCACATTTAAAAGCGGCTCAGATAAAACAAATCAGAGGTGTGCTTTCCATATGTGAGCGCATGTAAGTTACCTTTAATTAGTTAAAACTTGCACACTGATAGCAGCAAAGACATACGCAGAATATGTCAGTGCAAGCTGCTCATCTCCATCTCCACGATTTCAGAGAGAAGCGGCCCTTGCCGATACACACGTTTCTGTGAGAGCTCTGTGTAACGAAATGCGTGAAAGACCCGAGATGTCCAGAGATAGCAGAAGAATTCCAGGATGTCAAAATTTATCTCCTTGTAACCATCTAATTCACTTCCAAGCTTGCCCTAGGGCTGGGGCAGCAGAGCACATGAATGAGCGCTCCCCACAGCACCCAGGAGGGACAGCCATTCCCACCCAGACCACTCGTCTTCCCTTGTGACATTTCACATGGGTAAATCAGCCTTTTTGCACAACTGCTGCAGCACACATGTGTCCTGCTAATGTGGAGCTGCCGATCATCTGACCGGGAAAGACAGGCCTGGTAAAGGGCTGGCACCATTTGGGTTTGCAGGAGGGCCCTTTGCAGGGCAGACACGTGGCACTTTACCCTGCCAGCGCAAGGCTGAGAGATCCTCCACAGACAGCAACCCTGGCTGATGAGCACAGCAGCTCACCGCCAGTGATGTGGGGTGGGCAGCAGAATTTCTGAGGGCTTAAATCCGTCATAATGGCAAAGGGATGTTTTGCCCCATGCTAATGCTTCCTTTTATCCACTTAAGGCTCTCTAGAAGCAGCCAGGATTAACAAGTGCAGAGTAAGACCCCATAAAACCTTCTGTCTGGAATCTAGGGACTGCGCATCAAGAATATAAGTGCTCCTGGGAAAAAATGTTGTTAGGTTTTTTTGTCTGTATGTTTTTATGTATCCTGGGGTAAGGATTTCAACCACACTGTTCTCATTGCAACTAACAGTACTGAGCTCATGAGGAGGAATGGTCACAGACTGAAGACCCTGACTGCAGAGATTTTACAGTCTTTTTCAAATCAATGACTATAGACACGCCAGGCTAATCCTGATTAGTAACAAACACCTTCACTGTGATTATATTGATAACACTGTGCCACCACAGAAGGCTTTTTATGTCAGGTGGACCTCACTTAATTCCCACAGCTATGTCTGGTATTTTAGCCATTTCTCCATCCTTTTTCTCTCTTGCCTACTCTTCCACGTACAGGTACAATTAAGAAAAAGGGGAAAAAAAGCTAGGAGCTATTATCAGAATTGTAGACTCCAACGACCACTATTTCTCCCTCTGAGGACTGCATTCCTGTTGGCTCTCCCTTTTCCTAGTGGAGGTCAGAAGCGCTAAGACACCTTGTTAGCACAAGTCTATCTCGTTGTCTGGACTATGACAGGCTGAAAAAAAAAAAAAAGCCAAGGCTGCGTTGCTTGGAGAAAGGTGCTACATAAACATTTCAGGTACTTGCACTGCACAGGTATTTGAACACCTTATGGGCTGCTCTTAGAGACAACAAACCCTGGCTAAATGCCTCTACGTGAGTGGCGAGATGACAGCCAGCCAGGATGATCTAGCAGTACGGCGAGCATGCAAGTACTCAGGTAAACATTGTGGGATAGCAATGGGAAGAGCTGGCACATGCCAAGCATCAGTTATTCAGGAACAGAGACACCTCCTTGACTGTGCTAAAGCATGCCATACCTTAGTAAGCCCATTTCCAAGGCAGCTTTCGTCATATGCAATACAGCAGTGTCAAATGCCAAGAAACATTTCATACGTCTACAACATACTGTAATGTGAAAGAACATAGAGGTTACTTGCACCAGACACTGATCATAAACAATTATTTGCTTTAACCAGACGTCCTTTTTGTCAGCAGAGGTACAACGTCAGAGCTCAGATGCTCGAAGGTCAGCCAAGCTGGTCAGTGGGCCATACCAGGGCATCCTGGCTCCTATTCCCTGCTCAGAAGGGTGTTGTCTGCTAGTCAAAAGCAGGTGAACCCAGGGTCAAGATTTTGTTCCTCATTCAATATTGACTCACTACATAACCTTGAACAAGATGCTACATCACACCTTCTCCACGTGGAAATGGTAGAATTTACCCATTTCCTTGTGCTTGTGTGTACGGTGCAATTGGTGCCCATGAGGTACTTTCAGGTCACTGGCTCAAGGGTACCAGACAAGAGCAGAGCTTGACTGTTTTAATATGTCCTGGGCTTATTCTACACGATGTTAAGAGCCTGGGTCAATGTACGTGAATTTTTTCCAGCGCTCCATGAGTTCTTCTGCATAGCAAAGTTAAAGCAAGCGAGAGAAAGAGAGACGTTCCCATTTGATTGGCTGTGACTAGCTGCAATTAAAAACTATAATTTATTACCCTGGATTACGAGTATAATTTCAATGCAGAGAATTAAGGTTTTTTCTTCTGAGATGGAAATAAAGATTAATTTTTAATTTCCTTTCTCACTGCACATTTAAGAGCAATGGACTCCATAGAAAACTACAGGTCAAAATAGTTTTATGGAGGAATGACAATGTTCCGTTGCAGAATAATTTAATGCTCTTGCTACCTTTTTAATATTTGACTGCAGCTCCCTCATGCGAAACAACGGCAGCAGACGCTATACACGTTTGCTGCAGCTCTCAGGTCAATGTGACTTTGAAACAACAAAGTTCCACTGCTCAGGACTTGGGCAGCTCTTGGAGTTCCCTGACGCAGGGAGCTGCCTTCCACAAGAAGGACACAGCCAGCCTTTCCCTCAGGGCAGGCAGCCTGTCTGGAGATGGGAAGAGCAAGAGCAGAATGAAAGCCTGGGGGAAGCAGAGGGCACCAGAATGGACTAGCATCTGGAAGGGGAGAGGTGCACAGCAGGTGCACCTACCTCAGACCTGGACAGGTACATTCAGATAAAGCAGGAGAAGCACTTCTATCCAGGAAACGCTGCCGTAGGACAGCGGAACTCGATGGTTTTGCCCTCAGGCAGAATGTGTTATTCCAGTTTCCACAGCACATCAGCAGAACACAGAGAAAAAGTGTGAAGCACAAAGTCACAAATTCACTTGGTCCCTGGCACCACGACTAGGTCACCACTTGCCAAAACTGCTCCCAGCCCCTGGAGAAAACAGCCTGGGAAAAGCTGGGAAATCCACACCATTACACAGCACTTCTGAGTGATCGGTACAAGAGAATGCAACACAGCATGAGAAAGGAGAGATCTGTGTACATCCATTCCTCCCAGAAAGAGCATCTCTCAGGACAGGCTTTTCTGTTGCTGTTCACAGCAGGAGGACACCATCATCACATGCCTTAGGCCCAATATTTGACCCCTGGGCAACTGGCAGCAAACGGAAATGTCACTGAAATTCAGAAATGCTTTAAATCATTGCTCTGGTAGTAGCAATTAACAAAAAAACCACCTGCCATGCTAATGACTTGGATGCCAGTTAATTGAATAACACTGCGCTGACAGATCTGCATCCTAGATGGCCTAGTAACAGGCTTTTCCATTGTAGGGTTTTTAAAATATATTGGCATCATATAACTGGTATCTTGGGTTATAAATGGGATTAGATCCTAAGTGATGCAACTGCTGCTCACATGAGGGTTAAGCTGAGCACTGTGCAGGGTCACAGGGAGGAACATCCCCCAGGGACATAGTGGTGACAGTACTTTTGATGGGCACCAAATCCTTTGAGCACTGAAGATCCCTAGCTCTCTTGGTGGCTTTTAGTTGAAATATGTTTGAGGAGGGGAAAGAAGATTTTTCTGTTAAATCCCTTCCCATAGGGATCTTGGAGGAGGTTCGGCTAGAGTAATGAAGCCAGTTCTCAATGTTTCAGCAGTTCCTCTCCCTCCAGGACTCCAAGGAGGCATCTAAAGTACATTCATTTTCAGTGTGGAACATCAGCAAAATTAAGCACCCAGTTTAGGACAAGCCAACACCAGTCTGCTATTGGTATCCTGGTGCATAAACTGACCCTGTGTAAGACAGCAGTTTCACAAGGGATCTCCTCAGAAGCAGTGCATGGCTCTTTTTGCTCCTTAGGCTGTACGCTCAGGTCTACCCAGCCCAGGCCTCAGGAGGCTGCAAGGGGCTAGTCCTCAGTTAGGAGCCACGGATGCACACCACTGTGTAACTAAGTTTAACCCCATTATTTTAATTCTGAAAAAACAAAACCACCAGAAAGTCCCTCCCACAAAAGTCAAACAATGCCATTTTCTTTCTGCAGTCCCTCCCTTCCAATATTGACATATTTTCTCATCTCCTCCAAGGCTAACTGGATCAGCCTCCTGCTAGGCTGAGCACAGAGCGGCAGACTAATACCATGAGTTACAAAATGGAGCTTTTATGGGGATAAGGGACCTCAGAAGGTCACTCACGATGGGTAACATGTAGCGAGGACATGCTTCCTCCCAGGCTAGGAGAACAAGACAAACATTTTTCAGGTTGCCACTGTCCAACTTGCGGAATCATCTCCTTGCCAAGGAACTGAGTCTTTTCTAGGGTGTGAAGGTTTATTAGATGTATTTACTTCCTTAGCTGGCCAGGAGAAGGCAAAAGCTTGACTGCTTCTTGCCAGACTGGGAGAGGCCAGAAATCATACAAGCAAAATGTATTCAGACATACTACCATGCCTCTGAAACCCACAGGTCTCTACAGAAACTGTATCTCAGCCTTTTCATGTTGAGTCTCAAAACAGAAAATATAACACCTGCAGACACAGCTTCCCATAACCTTGCTGCCCAGACAGCACGACCGCTTTGAGCCTGCTTCTCCTGCTGAAGCAGGGACCGCTCTAGACGTTTGATGTGTATCTGCCCATGCCAATTAAGGCAAAGACTTCTCAGCGCTCACAGGAAAAAGCAAGATGAGTAGTTATTTGGGAGCCCTCTACAGAAAGCATAGAAGCTGAAAAAGGGCAACAGAACAGGGAGTGCTTCTTCCTTCTAGTCAGGACTGGTCCCCAAAGCAAACCTCTTACTTTGCATGAGATTTTAGAAAGAAACTCTAGCCAACTGCAGTTACAAGAGCTTCTCCAGCACTTCTTGCAGCCAGGGTGTTAAGTAACACCCGGACTGATTTCTACCTCGGGCATTTATCACGTCCTGACACCTTAGGAAATTCTCTGCAGATTTCCAGTCGCCTACGTTATTTTCCTGCGCTGTCTGTCCTAAACAATTGTGTCCAGACATTGTTCACTTTAATCAATCATGTTTCTATTCCCTTGCGGCTGCCTTTCAGCAGTGACTGAAGCACTCGCTAACCACAACAAGTTTTCTTCTAATGCCTGAGGACTCTGAAGGGGATACACACCAGTCTGGATGTGACCAGACTTTGGGAGGACCCAGCTTTGTTCAGCCCAAAGCACACAGAATTTTGGTCAGTTTTTCACAAGTACTTCTACCTCCGCTGCTGGGATGCTTGTGGCCACCTTTGCCAAATACCCCAGATCTTTGGACTGCTTGGAAAGTCTGGACTCCAGCTTTGGAGCTCCAGGGAAGCAAAGGAGACACAGAACCACCAGCTACTATGGAGCGTCCTTCTCACAGGCATTCAACATTAGTCCTGTCTCTAGTAGCCCACCCCTGGCATAACCATTGCCTGAGCGCAAAGACTGGTATGTGTCTCCGGAAATGGAGTTTAGATGTTTGTCTTATCTGAACAAGTTCAGTGACTGAACAGGCTGCACAAAAGAGCGTGAGCAACCCTGACAAAGCAACTGCCACCTCCTTATCACGGTCTCCAAAAGGACTGAAAAGAATCAAGCGTCAGAGACTTATCTCTTGAGAGATGTTCAGCACCCATGCCTGGCTTACCGATCAGCTCTAACTCCCTTTTTCACTAGAGTTTTTCTGCCTTGTTTTTGGCCACACAGTACGGCCTTGCCACTTCCTGAGTGTGGAGGAGTCGCGAGGGGAAGGGGGGTGTGGAGGATGGGCCCTCTTTGCTGATGCTATTGTCTTGCGTTTCTGGACAATGGGATGTTTTTACCCATGATAATTTTACCGTTGTGATAACTGTAACAAATGGCCATCCTGGTATCACAGGAAGGTTCTGAAGTTTTGGGTGATGACAATGAAAGGGAGGCTGTGGACAGGTTTCCTTGAAGCCATGTAAACCTGGGCTCGCTCTGCATAGCCTCCCCATGCACTCAAAGCTCAATTTGGAGTCCTGCTGCCAGTGTGCCAGCTGCAGGAGTGAGAAGTGCTCACCCCAGGATGGCAGAGGGCTCTTGGTTGTGGCCTACTGCCGCTTCCAGAAAATGCAGGCTTGGCACGTCCTGTGCATTGCAATGATTGTTCCAGTCCCTGTCGGGTTGGTGCAGCTTTAAGACTTGTGGGAATGAGTATTCAAGAAACGGGATGTTGCAGCATTAAGAGAAGAATCAATATAGTCTGAAGGGTCAAAAAAAGGTCAATCAGAGGAATATTATAGACCAGGCAAAAGGAAACACGTAGGCTTCTTTCAGGAGCAAATGCTCCCATATATCCCCACTGGCTCCTCCACTTCTTCCAATTGCACTGGGCTGCATGTCTTATGCCTGCCACAGCACTCGTAAGCAAGGTAACCTACCACATCACAGAAAAATTGCCTTTTGTGACAGTTTTCTCAAGAACCTTCCAAAATACTGCTTCTGCCATGAAACATGCCAAATCCTTCGAGCCCCTTCCCCACCTGCTCAGTCAGCTGGCATGGGATTTCCAACAACATCAAGCCCTGCTCTAACAGCTCCCAAAGAAGTTGGTGGAAAAACACCTTTTTGTTTCAGTAGGAGCAGAGTTTGGCTAGTCCTGACTGCTACTGGAAATTCTTCACTAACGGACAAAAAGAACAGAGATACTTGATTCTGGGACGTAAGAGATCAGGCCAAAGGCACCAGTGAGTAGGAAGGATGACAGCAGTAGCTTAGACAGGACAAGGCATGCAAAGCAAATCACACTTTACTCCAAGAATAGCCTCTGGAAACTAGCATGAGCCTTTTGGGTTATGGCGTTACCCAACCAGAAGAGAGGTGTCACAAGTGTCACTCCATGATAGTGGGACACACCTGCCAACAGGCGTTTCTACATTTTTGGTGTCTGGAAATAATGATTTAACTCTCTAGGTCAGAAGTTGTCTGCAAGGAACACGTTGGGGTTGGTCCCATGCCAGCCCCATTTGGGATGCAGTTATGATGGCTATAATCTTCAGCTGATCTCCTGACGTTCCCCATGTTCAAGAGGGTAGGAAATTCAAATGCACAAAACATGAGCTCCAGCGAAGGAGGATTCTGATTCTCACTCACACCCAAATCCTCAACCGAAGTATGCTAAAACAAGTCAGAACAGCCCATGTCTCCACTTACAATTGTATTTGATCTCCTTTCATTGCCTGATCCAAAGTTCTCAAATTCAGACAAGCGAATATATTGATTTATACAGACCTATAAACTAACATACATGCTTTTGAGACCACTCCTTGAATTTTGATATTACGTAAATAACAAGAACTTTTTTCTTATCGTCTCTGCCACTTCAAATGCAGAAAAAGTGTAAAATTAGCATCATGCTTTATTTCTCAAGAAAACCAGCACCTCTCCCCTCAAAAGCTCAGGGTCTAAGGACAGATGTATCACGAGAAGGACAGTGAAAACACCACAGAGTTATAGTGATATTATCTCTTGCTTACATGGCTATTCTTATTTGTCATTTGCCCACATAAGCTTGGGGAGAAGACAGCAGTGTTTAAGGACTGGGCAGAGCCAGAAGACCTGCAGCCTAGCCCAGCTCTGCTCCTACCTTCCTGCACCACAGCCCTGAGCAGGTCACCTTACCCCTTGTGCTTCCCTCCCTCTGCCCAACTGTCTGCCCTGGCTAGGACTGTCTCAAGCTATTTGTAGCAAGGCATATCTCCCCTAGGCATATTCTGTCCTTGTTCAGTGAAGCCCTACCACAATCTAAGGTCTCTAGGTACTTCCATAATATGTATATTCAATAATAATATGAAATGGATGCTAACTGGTTGTGCAAATATCTCCATTCATTTCCAAATGTCTCCTCCAGAAAACACAAATAATCAACACAAATGTCCATTTGTAAGCATGCAAAGCTGAATTAACAACAGATGATGTTTACAGAGAGGTCTTACTGATGGAGCTTTGCACAGCTAAAATTCTTTTATCAGACATTCCCCAAACAGCCCCCTCTCATGCTGTGCTCAGTTTAACAGATACAGTAGGGGATAGCATGGAGGTTTCAGCTGCCAGATAATAATTAATACTTGAACCCCTTTTTCCGTGCTGCAGAGTTTGGCACACTGGTCATCACCACCTCCACTTAGCTCATGGCTTCACCTCAATCCATGCAGGTCAGATTGCACAGGGCAGAGCAGAGCTCCACAACAGTTGCTCAAACCCCTCTGGTGACAGTACCAGAACATGAGCTATAACAAAAGCTTCTCAACTATTTTTCATTAGGCTTTTTCTCTGGGAGGATATGAACAAGGATCCACTACACGAGACAGTGCTCCTCTCCATCATTGCCCCTTAAGGCTGCCAGTTTAAATCACAGTCTGCCATTTCTCAAGCTTGCTCCAGACCCTCACCCACAGGATCTATGTTGTAGGACATGCTTCAACAAAAAATGACTATACAGCAGCCTTTGCTGCAGAGAAAAGGAAATACTTTCATGGCCCTGAAGTACTGTTTTGAGACTGGGGGTAACTGAACTCCTACCAAAAAAGGAAAAATTCAGCAGAGGCTGTAGGTAGTCCTGGCTGGCCACTGCCCAGAGGGCACCCATGCTCCTTGGCGATCCACGTGCGAAGAAATTTTATCACAGCTCAGGCCTACTGGACAGAACTCTGAGAAAAGGACATTTTGTTTTTAAATGTTTTCCTCTTACAGGCATTGAATGAAGAGGGGAAAAAAAAAAAACACAACAAAAAACCAAGTTCTGATGAGAAAGATAAATTCTCAAAAACAGTGACAGACGCCTAGGGCAGATACCGGAGGAAAAACGCCACCAAGATCCGATTAGCCCAGTGAATCAGCCCTGTGGACAGTATCTCTAAACCGAACTACTATTCCCTTTTCCCCTCCCACACTCTTCTTCCCATCATTGCAAAGCTCTCACAGCCCACAGCCCCTCTGCCCACCGCTCGCACACGCGAACCCTGACCAGGGGCCTCACGCTGTCAACGTTGGCTCACACAACGCCCACCGTTGATGCTGATGAAGTCAACGCTGGTGGAGGCACCAGGCCCTCAGCTTAGTGAGCTCCACGCAGCCAGAAGCACGCAGGCAGATTAGCTCAGGCAAACTTGTATGCAATTTGGTCACAGCTGGGCAGATGTACTTCACGTGACTTCCAGCAGTCAGAGAGGAGAGCAGCATGGGAGCCAAGTGGCACAGGACAGACTGCCTCTGCTCTCAGCCAGCGTCCCTGGCAAAGGGAAAATGACAAAGGCTGTGAAGGGCATTGAGGGGATACTGCTCTTCCACAGCACCGAGTTGCTCCTTTTTTTTACAGGCAATGAATAACATCCACAGTGAGGGTCATAGTAGCGACTGGAACAGCAGCCATGAGAGGAAAAATTATCTCCAGAATAACCGATTGTGGTCAAAGAGCGTAGAGGCAGGAAGAGGAGTGGCAGGAGGATCCTGTCCTGAGCTGACAGAGGAATTCAGTCAGGTTTTAGCTATTTACAATCCCCCTGCTAATTAACTAGCAGACCTTTCAGTGACTCTTCCCAGCAGTGAGACTATTACCATATGACTGACTGTAAGCAGTGTTGTATCCCTCCCATGCCGGCTGGATCGAGTCATAGTTTCCAGACCAAACGGGTACCATTTTGGTCTCCCCAAACTCCAGAGGCAAACCCAGGAAACAAATCCTGGAGCAGATGAATACTGCAGCCTTGCCAAACCACTGGCAGCAGCTTTACCATGTAAGCACAAAGCCAGGCTCTACTGGCCAAGCTGCGAGGGGGCTGTGCGAGCCCCCGGCCACAGAGCGAGCCGAGTGCCACTAAGCACAGCGGCTCTCCCAGGCCTCTCTTCCTTCTCTGTTCTGCCGCCAGTATCAGCAACATCTCTATGGAAATAAGCTTTAATAGTTGCTCTGGATCCAGCAGGAGGAGCTGGCTAAACACACGTTTTTGTCTTAATGTAGGGCCTAAATAAACAGTCAAATAAGAACTCAATTTAAAAAATCCTGTCCTTTAAAGGATTCCCTCAATTCTCTGTATTCTCTTTTATTCCCATGGCAACTGATATAAGTCCGATCTGCAGCCCAAGTATTTTCTCCTGCCTACTTTTCCAGTATAACTGGAAACACAGACACATAAATATCATACAAATTTGATGTTGGCTTGTACATTTTTTGCAAATACTGTAACACGTTTATCCCAAGTAATTGGTGAAAACTTACTGCATTCTTTAAACACACACATCAACCCCACTGATATGCAGGCAGACCATGGACGTAGGTGAGGGATCCAGAGCTACTCAATGCTCACTATGGCACAGCTGATGCCTGCAGTGCAGGGGCTCAGTTAACTCTTAGCTTCCAAGTCATGGCAGAGCTCATTCACACAGACATCCCTGCAAGCAGACAGTCGGTTGCCCACACCGACCCAGCAGTAGCCCAGCTACTTCTACACACTGACTGCAAAGCCAGCAGAGTTCAGCCAAATGTCACCAGCACCAGCTTTCCAAATGTTCCTCCTCCTTTAAGGCCTTGCTGCTACAGCCATGCCATTTGGTGGGAACAACTTCCGTTTATCCACAAATTGGGTTCTGGTCCTGTGGCTAATGAAGGCCAGGTTCAACCACAATTCACTTGCCACTTAGGAGCTGGAGGTAAATGGAAAGACCCCCACTTTAATTATTTGGTTCAAACAGAGATGTATAAAACCATCATTTCAGTTTTCAGGTCTTCACTTAAGATTTTGTCATCTACAGACAAACCTGCCATGCTGAGCCCTCTTGAAATCCTACCTCATGGTGGTAAGGAGCATGCAGGACCAGCTCTTTATTTTACACACCTTCCAACGCATTTAGCAGGGTTTGGATCACTTTTCAAAGGACCCATAGCCCTGTCACTAAAATATACATTTCCTGAGACCCTTAAAAAACTTTGTAAATTATTTTGCACCTCAGCACCTCCAGCCCTTATGCAAGTTCCATATCCATTAAATAACAACAAACCAGCTTGCTCCCGAGTTCTGAGCATGCTTTTTCAGAGGCTAGGAGGGAAACAGTAAGGACTCTGCAAAATTGTCAGAGATATGCACCTGCTTATGAGTGGATATTTTGTCCCATATTTTTGTAGTAGGAAAAGAAACCTGAGGTTTTACCTGACAGCTTCTTACAATCCAGCCAGCGTAAGGTATAATACAGTCTTTTTTCCCCTTGCTTCTCAGATCTCAGGAGCATGTGCCAAAAGACTGTCAACTTGTTAAAAGTACATTAATGCAAATTCCAGAGCTTTCAGTTATGTTTATGCTAATAGAAAGCCTCCCGCTCTGTGACAGGCCCAAGTGAAGAGTCAGTAACAGGAAAATTAATTCCAGCTGTTGAAATTGATTTAAAACTAGCTTATTCACAATAATAATAAGAAAAAAAGAATTCCTGAAATAAAAATAAAAAAAGGAAATACAGAAAGCACAAAATCATGTTTACTGCATGAAAGCAGAAAGGGTTCTCCTGTTGGGAAGAAATCTTCCAAATTTAATCAAGGCTGGTTAGAAGAAAGCTCTAGCTTGTTATCGGGTTGTAAGTGTAGATTAACATGAAAAGAATTAGTTATGTTCACAGCCTGAATTTGCAAAGGAAACACAAGGGTTTTGTGCATTTATTTTGTTTTATATTCCTTATGTCTAATCCACAGGCAAGGAGACCAAATCCAGGCTGCAAAGGGACAGGTAATATTTTAGATGATAATGGTTGTGCACTGAGAATACCAGAGCTCCTGGGTGGGAAGATTAGCTACCCATGACCGCTGCATTTATTCAGTGCCTTTACATACATTTTTGCTGACTTGAGTTCCGAGTTATTTCCATGTTTAGACAACCCCAGTCTTGGGATCATATGCCCCAACTTTGCTGGGGTTTCAGAGTTCAAATCAAGATCTAGTTGTGAAATTGCTGGCTGGCCTGCCATTTCTAAAATGATCTCAAATGTTCATATCCTTGATCTAAATATCCAAATTTTTTTTTTTTTTTTAATTTCCCAGCAGTGATCCTCCCAAGGTCCTTGACTACGTATTATGCGCAGCCCCAAAAGGTGAAGGAACATAACACCTTGCAAAATTCAGTTTTGAAATGGAAGGGGAGGCAGTCTTTAAAAAAATTTGTTCAGAAATAGACTTTCAAGCATTCAACACCTACAACTGGAACCAGATTTGAAAATACGTGGTGTTGTCATTTAACCAAGGAACCGAGTTTCCAAACAACATCTGCTGGCCTCTGCTCTAACGCCCCTTGAGTATAGGATCTGTCTCTTTCTAATGAGCACTTCTGAAATAACCTGAGGTCTTATTTAGGGTCCTGCATAGATGCCAAGGCCTATCTTTCACCACAATCGTATCATCTGATGGGGACCATATTCCTTGCTGCTTTTGAAGGAACTGATCCAGAGTTCACTGAAATCAATACAAATCTCTGCATTGATATCAGCACACTTCACATGCAGCTTTAAGGGACAGTCTTGCATTTCATTATTTAAAAGCCCTAATAGCCTTCCACAGACTGTCTTCACTGCCCTCATCTCTTAGTTCCCCACCTTGTATATATTTGCGTTGCCTCCATTTACAACACCATTCTTTTTTCACAGGGGTGGACGAAGGGGCAAAGACAGAGAGATGCCATGACTTACATTGATCTTAACTTATGACGCTGAGGAATTCATGTGCGTGGGTGGATGTGAGGATGAAGTTTTGGACCAATTTCAGCAAGAACCTTGAGAGAAGCCAAGTCAAACCCATGGTTACGCAGGAAGCTAATAAAGGATGCCAGCTCTAACCCTGTAAGAAAAGAAGTGGGCTGATGAGTTTGCACAAGGTTGCTTCCTTTTGAGGGGGAAAAGGGGGAAGGAAGTTTCTCTAGAAATCCCACTAGAATTTCAGAAATTTGCCCCTTTATTGTCAACTACACAGAATCAAGATAAAACTTATAGCATGCCACAGCTCAAACAATGGAATGGGCAGACTAACTGCCGAAATGGAGACGCTGTCGGTTCAGAGACTGACAGTACCCCTGACTCACACCATCAGAGGAAGGAAAGAACAACAATAAAGCAAGCAGGGGCTATTTCTGAGAGTGCACCCCATGACTTCTGCTAGCACATGCCAGGAAAGAAGGACACCGCACATTTTAAACTGAGAAATGTGCAGCTAGAATCATCATTTGAACTTAAAAGACCCATTCACAGCTTTATCTACCAACTATAGTCAATTCATGTGGGGAAACGAAGCATTGCAAATTAAATGAAAACCTGATTAGTAAAGGAGGAGAAGGGGATATCAGCCTTGGCAGGACTGATACCTCTCTCCTGAAAAATGAGGTTTTATGGGTGGCAGCAGGAAGGATTTTCTCTAAGGGCTGGTATTTCCCTCTGTGGCACTCACTCTGTCCTTGCCCACCCCATTTTGCGCTTGTTCACCAGGCTCAGGCCATTTTCAAGCAAACTGCCAGGCTCCTGCTTCTGCCCTAATGCAGGTCAGGCTTCTACCTGCCTTCGGATCCCTTGGCCCAAAATCAGCAATGCAAACCCAGGAATTCAAATACCACCAGTTTGGGGAGGGGGCTGGTGGTGTTTGTTTTGAGTAACAATCAGCTTTGGGTTATTCTTCTCTGCCTTCTGGATCCTGAGTCNAAGTTCTCAAGCAGTTATTTAATTCCCAAAGACTGGGCACTAAACAACCAAAAATAATCACTATCCTCACTAGAAAATGCTGGTGCTGCAAATCTCCTCCTCCTATATATTTCTTATTCACATAAAGGAAGTTTCCCTTGAGAGCTGAGTAAAGACAATCAGGATTTAGCCCTGTGACTTAAAGAAACTCTTACTATCGAAAAACCGTAATAGAGAGTGAAATCATGAGTCTGTTTTCCTCAAACAAATAAGCTTTGCTTGAAGCAGGCAGGAATCACACGCTGTAAAAAGTCAGGAAAAAGTCTGGACCAAAGCCCAGAAGGAGTACACACACAGGCAAGGTTAAATGGACTTCTCTGCCTTGCTTTTGCAGGGTTTTTGAGCCCACCACTCTAATCAGAACAATGGCAAAACACAGGGATTTGAGAATAGGGGGGAAAAAAGTAACCGTTGGCTCACTAGCTTGACTAGCCTGAAGTGATTCCTGCGCCTGCAGGGAAGACCAGAATACGCAAGATCCCACACGCACAGGGTCGAGGTCAAATTCTCCGTGTGCTGCCCTGTTCCACATCCTTCTGCAGAAGGCTGGGCTGGCCAGAAAAGCCAGAACATTTCAAACAACCTTAACATTGTCCACAGCTAATCAGATGTTTCCTAAAACACTATTTAAGCTGTGCAGCACACATACACCTCCTGCTGGATCAGGCCTTTATTTCAGAAAGCTGTATGGAAGAAAGGAGCTGAACTCTTTTACAAGGCATTAAGTTTCATTTGCAATTACTTTGGTTTTTATTGCACTACTGAATATAACAGGTTCATTAACTGGGCCAACAACATTATATCCATATGCCTTTTTAGTAGAGCTTTTCCGTTATTGTTTCCCTATTGGTCTTTTCCCTTTTGCAACATGCAACTGGATTTTACTGGCATCCAGCTTTTGCAATAGGTCCCAGGTGGCTCCTCCAAGAACCTTATTTGTTAATTTGATGGCTGAACTGGTGTACAAGGAATGAAAAATACTTTGTGAAATGCCCAAGATGCTACTGCACAGCAGCGGCAACAACCCAGCAAATGTTCCCCAGACTAAGCCTGCTGGGCGAAGCAGTACCCTGTCCCATTCATCCCTGGAGGGAAGATACTCTTGGCTAACACACCTGCTTTTCTCTGCAACCCACCATGACTCCAGTAGGACGAATGGAGGAGAGCCATAACAAATCAGTCCATAAGAGTCACAGTGAACATCCCTGCGCTGAACAGGGATGAAGCCACAGCACACACCACTACAGGGACAGAAGACAGGGCTCCTGCAAATATAAGCACCAGACCACCTGCAAGATTTAAGTGTGCCTGGAAGACAGTCAACAAGTGAAAGAATTGGGCCATAAATTTGACAAGCCATAGTTTCCATAGAGAACATAATTCAAGGGTAAAGCCTCAAAAAAATCTGGTTCAGTCCAGCAGTTTCCATTAGGAATGCGATGACCAGGTTTTCAAAAGAACTGAGCACCCACCAGCACCCACTTTGCTAAGTGCTTTCAAGAGCTTGAGCTCTTTTGAAAACCTGGTTCCCCAAGCAAGATACCAGCAGCTGATGGTTAAACGTGAAGGGCGTACACTGTTCTCTTGCTCTTGCCTTGTTAAAGAATGGATAAGCACTGAAAAGCCTCATGGCAGAAATACATCTAAAGGAAGGATTGGAATAGAGAAGTAAGCCGATGGTGGAGAAGGGAGTTCCACTTTTAGAATTCCATGTCAAGATTTTTTTTAATGAAAAATACCCTCCACCCAAAATACCAAATTATCACAAGCAAACCATTGCATGTAAGAAAAGGCTGATTCTGACAGATGTTTCTGACTTGAGGGAAAATGGGGAAAAGATTGCAGGTTTTTGTTTGCCGTGACTCTTCATTTCGATGTTCTGTTTAACTTACACTTGGACAAGACCTGAAAATAAACATAGTAAAAATTGAAATGAGATGTTTCAATTGTTCAGATCATATGTCAGCTAAGGCTTTAGGTTTTGGGGTGGGAGGGCTATTTTTTTATTTTTTTAAAGATTTTTAAGAAGAAGTATTTCTATCCTGATTTGGAAGATTACTTGATTTTGGCTATTTTTCTTGTCCTAAGAAGTTCTCCTGAGATGGGAAATCATGGTGAGCTCTGTTCGAGACCCAAGTACAAGGCACACAATATCAAAAGCCATCACCACGCAAGAGTACTTCCTTTTGCTGAAATAGAATCCCAAAACATTTGCTTTGCCAAGAATAAGAGAAAGAATAGAAACAGGATGCTCTTGCTGGGGTTACAAGCCACCATTAACAAATGCAACCTCCTCACCTCCCAAAAGAGAGCATCTCATGGAGGCTTATTGACTCAGGACTGCTCAAGTTGAGCAAAAGATGCAATCTTGATAAACCACAGCACAGATGAGAAACCTTTACTTCTCCTCAGCACTTTCACCCCCCACCCCCTCCTTACCTCCTCAAATTTTCCCTCACATTATGTCACAGATAACAGTGAAACACAGAAAAGGTTTGATCCAAGGAAGCCCTGCTTTGATATATCCATTTAGCCCTCCCCCAAAACCCCCTTCATCTAACTTCTCACCTCTCCTCCTTCTCAAAGCCCAGTGAGCCCTGTCAGTATCTTTTCCACTGGTACTTTACTCACACCCTGGACACTTGAAGCGGTGCAGGTATCTCCACATGCAATCCAGTACCAAATCTGAACCCTTCAGTGCTTTCTGGAACACCCAGAGCTATCTTCAGAATCCCAAACAAATACATTAATTGCTTTCAATTTATCAGCCTCAAATCATTCTGTCTAATTACCATTCATCTAGAGTTTGTGTTTTTAATGGTTTATGGGTATTGTTGGTAATCTTTTAATTTCTCATTAAAAACAATATCTTGTACGCACTATGTGTGAAAAGCCCTAATCCGATAAATCAAGCAAGAGTAACACAGTTAAAAGGAAATCAGTGGAACAATATTTGGGTTTATATATTTCTGCCAGTCAATTTGTAATTAAAAGTTGCTACTTTAAAAAACACAGTTGTTGCTGTGAAAGCCATTATCAGTCGGCATTTTCATATGAATACTGCTTTAATTAATTAGCAAAAGTAAATACATTATATATCAAAAACCGCTTTCCCACTGAACCCATGCGTTCCAGAACAAAAGGCTTAATAAACCACACAAAAGAGGGACAAATTAGCTGATCCCACCCTCCCTTTTCAGGTTTAGAGTCTTTTAAAGTTCTCCAAGGTTTTTCCCCCCACACTTGCTTTTTTTTTTTTTAATACATTGTTTGTTTTTCTTTAGAAGTGCTTATGGGGAGAAGATGCTACACAAACACAAAACATGCCATTCAAATGAAATGATTTGGAAATCAGTTTTGCTCGTTCTTAGAAAACAAGAGTGTTTATGATTATTAAAAACTAAATGTAATTACGATCACATACAACACAGTCTCTTTGGAACAAATTATTTGCTGAACGTTAAGGGGTTAGAGTTTGATTCACAAAAGGAAATGATGTGTCTGAAAAATTCTTTTGTCTAAGGGCTTTCCAGAGACTGAAGACAGCAGGAGAAAATTCTCCGTTTTCATCAATAGGCTGAAGAGAAAGTGTGGATGAACAGTGTCATTTCAGACTAAGGGCTACGATAAGAACACCTGAAAACATCAATGGCAGGTCTTATCTCATGTACCATTAACAAGCAAAGAGGGTCTCGCCATCTCACTAGCAAATGAATTACCTCATCCTGACCTTCTCGTGCCAAATCACTGATGTGCTGCAAGCAGGGTCCATCCATGGGTAAGGAGCAGAGAGAAGAGCAAGCACCTTAGCTGACTGATGACTGTAGCCAGGGCTGGGCTCCCACAAGGCAGCAGGCTGGTGAAAGGCAACCTGATGGTGGAACTACACACACAGATGTAGAATCTGAACTAAACAAAGAAACCCAACTGAATAAGGCTCTGTCTGTTGGGTAAGGCAGAATAATTCCCCCAATTTCACTAGACTTACCTAGAGAGCTAAAAATTCACTGCACAGTGATGAACAGCAACCTCAGTAGGCAGAGCCTCACCACCTTTTCAACAGCATAAAGACATAACGGTCAACAAGTGAGGCCAAGAATACCAGAGTGTGACTACCAGA
Source organism: Burhinus bistriatus (assembly GCA_013397275.1). NCBI lineage: Eukaryota > Metazoa > Chordata > Aves > Charadriiformes > Burhinidae > Burhinus > Burhinus bistriatus. Next base: position 82,458 of record VYXH01006285.1, on the reverse strand, counting down.
CTGAAAGTAGTAGAAGAGGACAGCAGAAAAATGCAGTTGCCAAAGGGAGAACTTAGATTTGCGTATCCATTTCACAACAGTTTTCCAGCAAAGTATACCTCCAAAATTAAAGATCAACGCTACGAAGATCACAGAATCACAGGGGTTGGAAGGGACCTCTGGAGATCATCTAGTCCAACACACCGGCCAGCGCAGGTTCACCTAGAGCAGGTTGTACAGAATGGCATCCAGGCGGGTTTTGAATGTCTCCAGAGTCAGAGACTCCACCACCTCTCTGGGCAGCCTGTTCCAGTGCTCTGCCACCCTCAAAGTAAAGAAGTTCCTCCTCATGTTTAGATGGAACTTCCTATCTTCACGTTTGTGCCTGTTACCTCTTGTCCTGTCACTGGGCACCACTGATGATGATACTGGGCTGGCTAATTATATCTCTTAACAACCCATGCACGCACCCAAAACTTCACTAACAGAGGAAACCCAAGGGTGCACTCAAAGTTTGCAGTCACCAACTCCAACCCTCTCCCAGGAAACTTCCTTTCTCACCAGATATTTCATCTCTCCCATTCAGTCCTGACTCCTAGCCTTCTTCCTACTTACACCAGATAGTCAGCATGCTTCCTCCCAGACTAGATGGCAAGCAAGTTTCCTTCTTGAAGGAATTACTGAATCCTCCTCCTCTATTCTTGGATGCATACAAAGATCTAATGATCATTCCCAGTCCCATATGTTCTGCCTTTTCTTATGCTTTTTCTTCCCTTGTGCTCCTGGGCTGCAATGCCTTTGGAGAAGGGACAGAGTTTTTTTGCTCTGACTCATAACTGCAGTGACACACACACCAACAGGGCTCTAACTGATCACAATTAATACTTCAAGATGACTTCAGAACCCAGATGATTTTGAGGGTTGTCCCCCTGCTCACTCAGTTCCTTCACACCATCATATTGCAACAGCAAATTTCCTCAGACTTTTCAGACAGGAAACATTCATCTTTCACCTTGCCTTTCATCCAAGGGCTTCCATGAAACCCATTTGATACCCTGTGTCCCAGCCTCGATCCCTCACACGCCAATTCTGTCTGAGCCATAATTTGACGAGAGACACATCTGCTTCTTTGGAGTCCTAGCATGACCTGGACATCAGAACACTGCAACCTTTCTGGAGAGACAAAAGTCATGCTACTAATTGGTTGTTGGCTTCTTGCGTGGGCTAAGAGAGCAGCCCTGCTATAATCTCACTGGGGTGGGATGATTGCATTTGGGTGATTACTCTCCCGGCCATGTTTTTAGTAGGATAAGGTATTTACTTCTCAATCAGTGCACAGTCTTGTTAGGTAGGTACCATTAAACCCAGCCAGAATCCTCCCGGCAAAGGGCACATTTCAGCAGACATGGAGGAGGTGTTTGTGCAATGCACAGGGATGAAACAGTGCAGGGTGGGATGCCATGAGCAGCACCGTGCTGAGGGATGTTTCAGCACAGAGAAGCGTGTGCCTCATGCAGCCCTTCAAGTACAGGCATTCTTTTCCCTTCACATAACTGCATTGATTTTTATCATTGTTATATTTGGTTCAGCCGCCCATCTGGAAAGTTCTTCCCTCCCCCGGCCCCCATAAATAACCAAACCCAGCTCTAACCAAAGGCAGTTGACAGAATCAGCCCCATTGCCCTTTGGCAGTTCTTCCAGGAATTTTTAGGGTTTTTACCAGTCAGGAAAAGGCTTTGATGCTTTGGAATCAGGGTTTTATGAAGATCATTTTGTAGGGTTCAGCCAACTCATGAAGTGTCAAATGGGGGGCACTCTTTCATCTCATCGCTGGATGGGGAAAAGATCCTCCCTCCTACCAGAAGGAGGACTGGAGAGGGGGGAAACAGAGAGATGAAGGTTCATCCATAGAGAGGAGGGTTTCTTTTCTCTTGGTAGAGTCCACCCACCACATTCCCATCATACTGAATGCTGCAGTCCTATCTGTCTGCTCTCCAGGCTACATCAGATAAGAGGAGAGCTGCCTGTTCCCTCTGGTTCTGATCCTGTGCTACAGGGGCCTCCCAGCTGCAGAGCCAGGCTCTTCTTCACCCTGCTTTTCCAGTTGCCTTTTTTAATGACTGCTGCATTGGTAGGGATGCTGTCAGGAAACCTGCCACTTGCAAAAAATGAGATAGTAATCAAGACCAGCCTAAGGAAATTTCATCTTCCACCTTGCATGTAAAGACCTGCTACAAAAGAGAAGGAAATCCCTGTGATTTCTCAAAATTTATGTGCAAATTCCTATCCAACCATGCCAGGGCTGTTGAGGGCTTGGTTGCCATTTCCCTTGAGCTAGTCCCATTGTGGATGGCGTTCACTCACACTGATGGACTGTTTCTGAAATTTGCACCTCCATCGCCTCAATTATTGCAGATATCACTTGTTCAGAAGCTGCAGGCACCAACTAATGTCTATTTGGTAGAACTTAGAAGGGCTTCTGTAGGACCATGGGCTACATAGTCCATCACATCTACTAGGCTGATATTATTCCACCTGGTTCAGAGCAGCTGAGTTGCACAGTAATTGGTTTTGTGTCCTCTCTCAAGGGTGGGCACAGCTGCATTGTTCCAGTTCACCTCAGTGCAAATAACAGCTTCTTTGTCTGGGTAGTTTGCTCAGGTCAGGCTACTCACAAACTATTCCTTTGCTGACTGTCCTGTTTCTACGACCTGTCACTCACAGCCTTTGTGCAGATCAGGCCCAGAGTCATGCATGTGAGATTTGCAAATGCCAGTCTCTACCACCAAACCCACTGAAGACCATTCAAGACCAGTGAAAACACCAAGATGCTCCATCATTATACTCAGACTCAGTTTACAAGACTCTTGCTCCAGCTTGGAAGCCCCAGGGGTATCTCATAACCCCAGCAGCCAAGAAAGGTGTTTGTGGGAGAAAGTCTGAACAAGCGAAAAATCCAAGCTATTTTGTGGGCATACCCACTGGTTTAGGCTACCTTCCAATTTAGCACAATAGTATACACAGACATCCCCCTTCCTGCACCCATGGAGACTATGATGATATATTAGACAAAATACTTAAGTTGCTCTTGATTCCTTGCAGGAGGAGGAGAGCAAGCGGTAATGTCACAGTGCCTTGGCAGATGTGCAGACACCAGACATGCATCCTACAAGAGGAATGGAAATGGCAAGCAGGACGCATCCAGAAGCTTCTGCTCCTCCTGTTCTGCAAAGCAGAAGCCAAAGGCAATGTCAGCAACAGTCCCAAGGGAGATTACAGCAAAAAGGCTGACCCTGATGATATCCTTCAACCTGCTTCATTCATGATCTTGCCACAACCAAACACAGAGGCTGGTCCAGGGTTCATCAAAATCATGGTCCGACACAAGGCACGCAGACAGCATGAACACACATACGCTGCTGGCACGGGGGGCTTCTGCTACATCTGCACAGTGCTGCTGAGGCTTAAGCGGGGAGACGTGGCAGAAAGTGTTTTAAGATGGCCACGTGCCTCTAACACATTGCTTTGAAACAACTACTGAAAGGAGCCAAGCAGTTGCACAGCCATCTCCCAGCTAACCAAACACCACTGAGTTTCACTGGGAAATTGCCCTTTGGTGCTGTTGCATCAAGTAAGTTTCTATATACTACATCTTTTGGGTCTACCGCTAAAGGTGCAAGACTCAGGTACTTGCAGTGCTGGAGCAGGTCTGCCTGCAGTTTCCAGCTCTGTATATGACCTTGAAAAAGTCATTCAACTCTTCAGTGGCTGAGCTGTTTAACTGCAAAACAAGGCTCTTTCAGCTTTTGGCTAGCTTGTCTGTTTAGACTGTAAGCTCTTCAGGGCAGGGACTATCTCCTATTAAACACTCATAACTCTCTCTTCATTAGGGTCTTCTACACATTCAGGACCCTCACAAAAAAATGTCATAAAACAAAGGCTTTCTAATAAATTCTAGGGAATTCCAGATTCTGATCCAAAACTGCTCAGTGGTTTTCCCTGCTGAATATGGTGCTGAATCCCTTGTTAGAGTGTACGTGTGAGAGGGGAGGAGGGAGACTCCTTATAATTTAAAGAGATTGCATAAAAGACAGTTTAAGTCCTTGTGGCTGTATATTTCTTTTAATTAGTTTATGCACAGTGCGTTTGCATGGGAAGATGCACAGCGTGTGGACAGACTTAATTAGGAGAACAATACGTTCCCTCTTAAGATAATGACTTGAGGATTATGAAAATTATTATTCCAGATCCATCCATGGGTCATTCGAGGTTCAGTATCCAGCGAACTTTTAAAATGCATTGAGGTCAGCAGTTTGGATACTGTCAGTAAAGTCACTTGATTTTACTGTTGCTTAAATGATTAATTATGAACAGTGGCTGCAGGCATCCCCCAAGTTACACAATAGCCTGAGGACTTGCTGCATTTCACATATGCTATCAGCTACTCTGGAGAGACCGATGCGCTAAATGGAGCTCTAAGTTTCACTGTAGTCATCTGCCAGCAAAGTCTCCTTTTGAGCTCTCCCTGCTCCCTTTCACGAGTCCTTTTGCCTTTTTCTTCCTGGCTGGGGAGGCAAGAAATTTCTGTCTCTGTTAATGACTCTTTGTAGCGGGAGAACCAAGACAATCAGGTGAGTGTTTTAGGACACAGGTCAGTAGCCCATGTGAAGTGAGACACAACACGTGCCATTTTAGAGCAAAGCACCTACGAGCAACTGAGCTAGAGACATCACCTAAGTGTACCTCAGCTTGAACTCTAGTTTGGTGGATCTCAAAAAAGGCACCTTTTCTGCTGCTCTGAATCACAATCTACCCTTAGGAAAGCATGACCATTTAAAAAAGTGCTCCTGCATCTTATCATGACAGATGGGAAAACAGTCCTCTTTGAAAGTTTCCACAAAGACTGTATTTCCCAGCTATCTCAGATGAAATAATCTGAGAGCCCATCCTGCTCCCCCTCTTCTGAAAATGGCTGCTGCTGGGGCAAACAGCCTCCATGCTGCAACAGGGCATCCCAGAGTGGGGTAGCCCTCTATCCCAAAGCTGTACAACTCCAACTGCCAAGACCATGGAAGCTACTGTCCTCAAGTCTGAGCCACCAAGTGCAGAACAGACAGAAACTCCATCTTTTACCTTAAAAAGCAGAGCCACATACACAGTTGAGGAGGACATGGACACCTCTTTCAACATCAAAAGCCATAGCTCATTTAGGAATCACAGCGATTGTACCTTGAGTATCCTTTCCTTCCTCTTGCCCTACAGTGATAAGGCAAGTTTTCCACTCAAGTGCAACAATTGTGAATTAAACCAGGTTTTTTAGTAGCAGTGACAGCAGAAGCCTGGTGAAACCATTACGCATAGTGTTGCTTTTAGAGCTGAGGAAAGAGCAGTTCTGACGGGATGCAGACAGGACATCTTCAGCTGTGCCTCCCCCACTGAAAGGGCAAGCAATTAACAAGCAAAAAACCCATTTCACATCTGGGCGTGGGCAGAGGTAGAATTTGAAGGAAAAAAAAAAAGAGGGAGACAGTGAAGAAAAGGCAATTTCAGAGGATCATTTTGTGGGTGTAGCATAACTCAGCCCATTGACTAAATCCATCAGTCTTTGTACACCTTCTCCAAAACTTCAAACCAAGAGAAAGAAAAGACTGTTGGGCCCAGATGAACAGCACCTCTGCGCTCACATTGGCAAAGGGAAAAAATCTGTGCCTGGTCCCAGTAGCTCCCTGCGTGCGGCCATCCCCCTGCAGAGCTCTCCGTGGGCCTCTCAGGGTCTGCTTTCCTGAAGGGAAGTTGGACACCTCCACCCTAAATTGCTCAGGTATTTGTCAAGCAAAGCCACAGATCCCTTTTAAGAACTGAGGCTTTGTTGCAAAGAGCAACAAAGGGGCTCTCAGCGGCTTGTGAGAATTTTTCTTCTTTATAAGAATACACCTAAACCAACAGATGCTCAGGTCCCTTTCTGCAACAGTGTTCCTTTACGGCAAACAAGAAGCAGCAGCATGCCTGGGAACGGAGCTCTCGGTGAGGACAGCCTGGGAGCAACGGAAAGGCTGGGCCGACGGTCTGCTGGCCTCCTCTCAGATGCAGATGTACCCTCTGCTTGTTCTTGCCATCTTTGGCATTTTAAGGCTTCCCGAGGCCACAGAGGGTGCTCAAGGCCAACCGTGGAGAGCGAGTGCCATAGACTAGCCATGGCGGGTGACATTGCTGGTGCAGCAGGACAGGAGGCTGCGCAGAGCTGAGGGGCAGGCCTGGCCAGGTCTCCACAGCACAAAACCCCAGGCAATGGCCAGGCAGCAAATCCAACCCACCAAACCTATGATCAGAGAGCCCAGCAAAGTCCAGTTCCTACAGAGATGAGGAGCAAGGGGAAAGAAATCTAAACATACTATTAATTATAGAATGAGGAGAGAACAGCCCCTCAGCTCTGCAGGGTCAACAGATACAGTTTGTGAGCATCGCTCAATGCTCAACCTCTGTGGTTGATAACATGACACCCAAAACATGCTAGGCACTGTACAGGGCAAACAAAAATGTCCCTGCCCCAAAGAGATTACAATCTAATTCTGATTTTACAGTCATATTTCAAAAGCACAGTGAGATCAAAGCCCTGCTCTCCTCCCCGGGGCACTCATTCTCTCTGGTGGAATATATCTCGATTCATAAATCAGAGAAGCAGCATGTCTCAGTGAATAGTGCCATTCAGGGCACAAAAGAGAATACAGAGATGCCAAAGGTAGTCCTAACATCACATTAGTGCTCAGGACAGTAATCCTGGGGTGCAAGAGAAGAGAAAACATACAGTAATTATTATTTTTCCATTACCAAAGAAGAGTTTTGTCCAGCCGCAGTACAACCAGCAGTAACAGCACGTGACAATAATCCATGACACACTAGAAGAGAAAATTAAGAAAAAGAGCTCATTCTAGAAATTAAATGAAACTTCAGAAGACATTAGGTGAGATGGTCTGAAAATACTTTAAAAATTGAGACAAACATCAGAATAGAGAAACACTCATTTGGGAAAGGACACCCCGAATTAGACTAGCAATCCCAAAGGCAAATCCCAACATTCACTGTTTTCTGATTCAGCCACAGATAGTACCAGCAGCATCAGGACACACTGAAGCACACAGGACTAAAGACAGTTGTCTCCCAAGCACTAACCCCACTGCA
>VYXH01006285.1:14674-69606 GCA_013397275.1 Burhinus bistriatus | reverse complement strand
GGGGGGGGGGGGGGGTGTGTGCAGAAACAAACTAAAAGCAAGAAAGACTTGCTTAGTCTTGCTGTTTACACGTAAGTAGCACAGGACTGCTCCGTTCATGCTTTATCCAAGACTTTCAGAAAGAGCTGAGCACTCGGAATCATTATACGTTGCATTTGGTCCAGCATTAATTCCTCTCCTATGCGAATGATTAAAAGGTACAAAGGCCATCTAATTAGCACCTCATGTCACGCCTTATAACTTCTAGTCATCATCTGGTAGCAACCAGAGAGAGACACAACTGCGCATACACGTGTACCCACAGAGGCACCTCCCCAATAACAGAAGTTCCTCCTATGCAATTATAGCTGGGTGCCCCCTAATTCTGATCTCTTGAGCATTTAATGCGTTTGCTCTGGGGTCTACACAATCCTGCTCTAATTTTGCCAGGGGCCTTTGTATCAAAGGCCTGAGCTGTGTGAAAGGTGATTTAGCAGAGATGGTGTCGGTGATTATTTTCAAAGGAACTGCTGCAGCCCCACCACGAGGGACACTGCAGCCTCCAGATAGGGGGCCCTTATCATATTTTCTATTCTCAGATAAGATTATGTTTCCTTTTTTCATCCTCCTTCCTGAATCTTCTTGATAACAATTGGGGGCCAGTTTAATCACGGAGGTTGAAATAACCAAAAGCGTTCCTAGGGTAGTGGTGGGGAGGGCAGGGAACAGGGCCAGGTGGGTGGGGAGGAGGGAGAAGCCTTACTGGTCGGAAAAGTTGGGTAAGACTAAGAAACAAAGCCAGCAGAAATGGGGTTATTTCAAAGGGAACAGCTGTTAAACTGCAACCAAACGAAAAGCACATGCAGCCAATGTTCTTGTGGTCGCCCGTCAAAAACAAAAACAAAATGAGTTGTTCACGCGCCCATTCTGCGGTCTAAACAAATTAGAGTGAAAACGGGACCAGGACAGGGAGATGGATGACCTCAAAACAATAGGGACAGGCCCTTTGTGAAACAGCCCTTTCTGCTGCTGGTGGGGGGTTTCTAAACACTAATAATATCTTTGCGATAAGATGAATCACTTCGGCATGATGTGAATTGGTTCCAGGGAGCCGACCCCGACCCCTGGGGTTTGAATCTACTTGGACTGAGCATCAGAGGCAGAAGGGAGCAGCAACTGCCCCACATTACTGCCCCCAAAAAAAGGATTCAGACGTGGAGTTGGAAGGGTGCAGGGGACTCTGTAGCTGTGGCCAAGACTGCCCATTCCAGGACAACATGGTAATGTTACAGCATGGTGAATTCCCTAGCATACGTTCAGGGTGGGGGTAAAAGCCCAGTTAGTACTTGAATGAGAGATTTTTCTAAGAAACACCAGTCTGAGCTAGTCTGCAGTGACACCATGTCCTCCGAGTCCATTCTGAATCAGCACCCTAAATGTTGCATCAGAGGGTGCCAGGCTTTGAGAGTGGCAGTTACGGGGCAGGAGGTGGGGTGGGGAGATAACACATTTCACATGGGTTATAAATTAGAACTGTTCATCGCCTGTTGTTGTTAAGCACCCCCCTCTCATCTTACTCCGTTGCAAAAAAACGGAAAAATCCCATTCTGCTTTGGCAGTATTACCTCCAAACAACCCCTCAGTCACCAGAGTGTCTGTTGTGTCAGTGCTAATGTTCCCACATGCCAAACCACAGGGGACTGTTGATCCATCTTTGTGTAAAAAGAAACCGTTCCACCCTTAAGGACTGTTTGCAGTGAGAGACAAAATTGTATCTAAGACACCAAAGCAACTCTAGAGGCATGTCCTGATTTTCTGAACTTGAAAACTTTCCCTAGGGGCAGCCTGGAGAAGAAGAAACCTTTGAGACATTGCCATCCCAATGTAACACTGGCAAGGACTGGGCCAGCAAGAGCCTTCCTGGCCACGGACCCCACTCAGACCTAGCAAAAAGGACTGTTTCCAGCAGCATTTGGAGGCATCTAGATCTGCCTAGAGATCAGGTTACACACCAGGCTCCCAAACACCAGTGTTGGTTCATGACATCCCTTCCGGACCCATGCATGGCTGGGCTGCAGGTGCCCATCATCCGGCTTTTGGCCGCTCATGGTCAAAGCTGTGTTTTCTGCTCAGCCTGGCTTTTGATACTGGAACCAAACCAAGGACCCACCTCCTTCCAGCGATGGCCAGTCCCAACCAAGCCACTGGAGCAGAGGACTTGTCCTCGAAGATACTCGCATGTGGAGTTCAAAGCCAGGCCTGTCTGACTGTAAGGCAGCGGATGGCAGCTTACCACAGAGTTCTTGGTAATAAAGTCTATTTGAAGACTCTCAGTGAAAAGTGTGTTCCTAATAAAGGATAACATTTCATGGTCATTATGCGATACACTTAACTTTAAAAGGAACAAAAATGCTGAGAAAGTCATTTTCTGAAAAGGGCTCTCGGATTTCATTACTATGGGTCAAGTGCCTGGGGAGAAGAATTAAAGAAAAACACGAACTTGTGCACAAATTAATTAAAGATATTTCCACTAATAAATTGTCCCCGTATCCCAGGGCAGAGCCTTCAGTTTGCAAAATGTGGTAATATTCAAGTTGTGGTTTTCTCCACCAGGCAAGCGGTTCAGCAACGTTTAAAATCAAATGGACAGAGTTGGAGATGTGGAGTTTGGGAATGGGAGGGGGTTGCTTCCTTCTACAGCCCATAGAAAATTTCCGGTATTTTAGCATATTTCAAAGAAAAAAGAAAAAATGCCTCATTACCCCCTGAGAGACCAAAACCGTGATGACCTTTTAACTTCTTATTTTTCCTTGATGCAGCCAATTTCTCCAAACAAGGTCCCCTCCTCCGCATTCTTCCACCAAAATTGTGAAGGACTCTGTTCCTTTTGATGCAAAGACAGTGCCAGTTGCTGTAACATGAGGAAATTGCACCACAAGGGGAAAGAAAACAAAACAAAAATCCCAGAAGGAAAGACAGAATTCACTGTCAGCAGCTTTTCGAGTAGTGGGCCTGACACAACCCAACGTTAATGACCCCCTTCCAACCACGGGAACGGCCATCACAAGAGGGGCTATACTTAAACGGCTAAGAGCGACTCTGGGACAGCAGCTGAGCACCCTGGGTCTAAACTGTTTCCAACCTATGGCCAAAGCTTTTTGGTCTTCTTGAGAGGCTTCATAGCCACTGTCGGGGCAAGGCACCTTCAGCCCTTCGGTCCTGGGTTGTGTTGCAGCCAGCATGCATTGCTGCAGGAAAATTGTTGCCTTATAAGGTGGTTTGCACAAGGGGTAACGGCCTCGTGCTCCTCAGGCCTGTCTTCTCCTTGTTCCCAGAGAAAACTGAAGCTGAACTTAATTTTCTTTTACTGCTTTGATACTCTCCCATTTTATTTTCTGCCTGCTTGCATGCACTGGAAAGCACTTGCGGTGTTTTTCATTTGGAGGAAAGGCAGGTGGGAAGATTTGCAATCCTTTTGCAGCCCATCTTCTGCAAAGACCACCACTGTCTTACGGATCATTATTGGTCTACTCACAGATGGGAATAATTCACTCTCCAAAGAGGGTAACCAGCAAATCAAAAGAATGAATCTTCCAGATACACAAATACAGCCAAACAGTCCCGTCTCGGGAGCTGGGATAGTTTGTTTGGTTTGTATTGACCTGATCCCATTTGAACATCCCTGTTCTCACACTGATCGGGGGCTGAAACGGAAGGAAACTGCTTCAAGCTTCTCTTTTCCTTTATTTTTTTTCCCCTCTCCCTCCCTACCACTTAAATTTCACAGGCACCTGAATCTGATCATAACTTCCTCTGTCCAGTGTAAAGTTTAGTCTGAGAGAGCGCACATACCACAACGCGTTGGGATAATATTAATGTATAGTATTCGAAGCCCCAGGGCCTGTATGTTTCATTAATTTCCTCCTCATTAAAGTAAAATGAGGATATCCTGTAGAGAATTGCAGTGAACCATTCGGACTGTGAAACTCGTCCTGACCCTGCTAAGAAAAACAGACAGAAGAGGAAAGAGCAGCTGATCACAATATACAGCCACCCAAACGAAACACAGGAGTTCCTTGCCCAGCCCTCTTTGCACTACTACCGTGCAAATATTTAACTTAACAGGATGTGAAGAGCTGGTCAGCAAGCGTTAAAAAAATACGCACTGATTTTTATTTGTTTAAAATGCGAAACATTTCCCGTACATTCTTTGCAGTGCATTAACCTCAGGCGCAATTTCCACTCTGGGATTGAGCAAGCCAGGGACCTGGGCTGCACACGAATAATTCAGATTACTGCATCTGTTTGTGTGTGGTTGGGGAATGCATACCGATCCCTGCTGGTTAGCCCAGTGCATCCAAGCTCTGCCAGACCCTCGAGGGATGGCATTTGAAAGAAACCACCTCTTCCAACACAATTGGCCATTGTGGTTGTCGATGCCAGCCCATGAATGGCTCTGTCAGGTTTAGGACAGATCCAGCAGAGCCCAAGGCCTTTGAAAGCATAATATGTCCCCTCCTCCCTGTCCTAGCATCTTGTCTTTGGTTTTGTTCCTCACCTAGAGTCCTCTGACCTCCTCTATCTAGTAACCTTGGTACTCATGCTCCATCCACAGCTCACCTTTCCACCTAGCTCACACTCAGGAATGACTAGAGGAGCAAATTTGCCGCTTATGACTTGAAAGCACAGGTGTACACATATGGATTTTATAAGCAGGAATGGTTTCGTTGCAGAGGAAAAGGGCAGCCATTCAGCCAAGGTTCAAGTTCTGCTCGTTCCCTTGTTTCGGCTGTTTCAACCAGCTCTGCCCAAATGCCTGAGCTCCACTGTTCCATGGCAGCTGGCATGACAGGCAAGGTGGGAGGAGGAGGAGGTGCAACCCCTCTGAACATCACTGAACAAGTGAAGAGACTCAAACAGAGCTTGCTTCCTTCATTTTTTGTCAGGCACCTACCTTGCTCTGCAGGTGTTCCTATTTGTCTAGCAATCTTCAAGTCACACCTGAAGTGATCCCCAGGAAGGCAGGGCGAAGTGCAGGGAGCCTGGGGACCTCTCCTGCTCAGGAAACCTGCCACAGACTTCACAGCTAAGGTACTTGCACATAAACTTGCAGTTGTTCTGGGAAATCAAGCACCCAGATTAGTGTAAATTACCTTCCACTGACATGGGACATGCTTCAAAAACACAGCTGGGAAATGAATTTCCTCTTCTATGGCCCCTTCGACACCCGTCCTTTGAAGACCTTATTTCAATGCCAAGTAATGGCTCTGCCCTGGTCCCAAGACCGCAGGTTAAAAAGCGTGTTTTGGAGGCAGCACATTGCCTGCCCTGGGGGGAAGAGGCAGTTAGAATTACTCTGCACCAGCCTCTCTGGATTGTTAACAGATCTTCACGGCCAGGCTGCAGAGGATGCCCTGCCCCTGCCTGGGAGCGCAGGGGTTTTGTGATGCAAGGTATGGGATGAAAGCAGATATAGGCAAATCTCAGTGGGAATGGGTAGATGTCCCCTGCCCTCCCCACAAGGAGTAAGAAAAATTCCTCTCCATGCTCCTTCCCCTAGGTGCTGCCTTTGCTTTGTGGTACTCCCAAGGAACTTGACCTCTCTATTGCTGTTGCAAATGGTGGTGGGATTCAGGAGCAAAGAGATGACAGAACTGCAGGGTAACATGCCACTCTCCAAGACAACAGCCAGTTAAAATAATCCCCAGCATGCAACACCCACACAATAAAAATCAAAAGACTCACCTGGACTAGATGACTAGAGAATTTGGTTAACTACCCCCCAAAATCTTTAGGCTCAGCAACTCATATCCTCCCCATGAAGCCCTAACTTTAATTCATCAAAACCCATTGCCAATGCACTTCCCACGCCAGAGGTTTATAAGAAATATCTGTTTGTATTTGCTTGAACTTTAAAAGTAAAGCTCATTCCAGATAAAGCCTCATTCCCTTATTTTCCAAGCTCCATGACAGCAGCTGCCATTTACTTCTCAGCTTCCCACCAGCTCCTTCCGACAAACCCCAGCATATTCCTCTCCCATTTCACTTCACATTTCCTCTTTGCCAGCAACTTTCTTCCTCTTCCTACTTCAGAAGCACCTTCTCTTAACCCATTTCCCAGCACACAATTCAAATGCTTCCTTAAATTAGAGTTGGGCTTGAAGAATGAAGGTCAAATCCAGATTTTTGCAATGTTTCTGTGGTGTTTGGCTCCTAGGCAGCGATTTGGACCTGTGTCTGCTTCCAATGCCCTAAATTGCATGAAGAATTCGGCCTCTGGGCATTACAGGAATGCACATAATAATTAATCACAAAAGCCTCCAAGCACCGTATGTGCCAGTGGTCACATTTGCACCATTTAGATTTGAAACAAGGACTTTTATGCTCGTATTTGCTTGTAAACTGCCAAGCCCCCATTTGGGACCACATACGTATCATTCTCCCATTCTGCACAGACCCATGACTTCAGCCAGCTCTCAGCAGGGTGGGAGCAGGGGGGAGGACACGCTCATGGTATAATATGCAACAGACTGATGATTACTAATATTTCTTAATAAAAAAGCATATATAAAGCAACACACTAAAAAACCCACAGCCCCCAGCTCATGATTTGAATAAGGGGGAGGGAAGAAGGTGTGGGGGGAAATTGTCTTAATTAAAATTCTCCCTTTCATCCTGGTAATTACATTCAAACAAGCGACAGCAGCAGCATTGCTGCTTGTCACCGTGCCAAAAAAAGAAATTGATTTGATCACCGGGACATCATGTTGCATTAAATAAATTTCTTAAAAATCTGCCAGCATTTTTTTTTTTTTTAAACTGTAATTACTTCTAGAACACTGCAAAGAATGGCGAAAACAGGGAAAAGAGAAGAGGAGGAGGAGGAAGGGGACCCAGTGGCAGATAATACGCCAGTAATGATGGAAACACCTGTAAGCCAGCAGAGATCTAGCAGCTATCAGCTCTGGCTGCATTCCATATCCATTAGCTACAAGAGGCTGCTTGGGCTCCAGGAAAGGAGGGTGTTAGCTCTGACAACTGGTGAAAAGCTGATGAAAACGTACCAAAGGGGCAGTCACGGCGCTGCCATTTGATAAAGAGGAAAAAAAAAAAAGAGAGGAAAGGGAGAAGGAAAAAAAAGCCAGGAGTAAATCAGTCTAATTAATGGCTTTGCTCATTTATCGGGGGCAAATGCTAATTATTCTTTTTAATCACTTTTCTGCCGCAGTTGCTCATTCTCTCTCTTTTTTTTTTTTTTTTTTCCCTGCCAGCTCTGCTTAGTGAGAGAGGCTGGTAGAAAAGCAATCCAAACCCCAGGGCTTATAAATAAGGAAAGCACAGGAGAAAATGAAAGAATGGATGAAATCATTCCATGAAATCCTACCAGGCTTCTCTCCATGTAGAAACTCCCAGCACCCTTGCTGGTCTCCTACCTCCCCTCCATGACCTACAGGCTAAAATCCAAAAGGAAGAGCAGCCCTCAACAGAGAGGCTGAAAGATCCTGCAAGACAGCTTTTAACACCATCCCTTCAAACTCTGAACTGCTGCTCTCGTAAACCACATTTCTGTCCCTCATTATTCACCAACATGTGCATGAACGGCTTTTGTTCACACCCATCTGTAGGAAACAACTCTCTACTGCTAAACCCAAGAGCTTCTGTGTGTGAATATCAGTGTTTAACTTTCCGGTCTGTTGTTTTATCCACAATGTGCAGGACAGGGCTGTCAAAAGCAGCAAGCAATGTTGGTTGTGCATCTCCAGACACCTCAAGGGCTTAGCTTTGAGAAGGCAGCTAACACACCACTTTCTGAAGCCTCTTCAAGCTGGTTACCCAAAAAAGCCACTAATTACCACCATAAATCTTCTTCTCATTCATCAAGTGGTGAGCAGAAACTTGGGTTTTACTGACCAGAGAGACCATAAACACAGGGACTAAATCTGCAAACAAATCCACAGACTTAAAACAATTCAACAAAACCAGCAGCAAATTGTCAAAAAAAAGAAAACCAAAAACTTACACGCAGAAGAAAAAGCCAGTTTGCAAACAAATCTCAATAGAAAAAGACTCCATTCATGGCAGTCTATTTGGAGTAAGACATGTGATGAGCATCAGCAAAGAGACAAAGATGAAACACGACTGTCAGACTAGACAGACAGTATTTGGGAGCGTATGCGAGAAGAGCTGCTCTACCAACACAGCCAAGACCCAAGATCCTGTTTTTCCTTACCTTTAATTTGCAGAAGGAAACAAGTTACTCGCCCCAGTAAGCCAGGAGGATCCAACGTAACCTCCTCCCTTAGAAACAACACTACCCATGGCAGTAGATCCAGGAGGACACAGACAAAGTGTTAGAGGAAACTCCGGCTGCAGAGCAGCTTTCTTCGGTCACAGTTTAAAGGTCTCCAATAAGAATTTAATTCAACAATCCAGTTACTGCATAGTAAATCCCCCGAGTACTAGATGTGTGTCTTGATAGCTGCTAAACCTCAGTAAACAAGTCTTTAATCATCCATTGGTAATTAATTAGCAAACAAGAACTAATTGCAACTAGATAGCTTCTTAGATTCAAGACTGTTGTTTTACGTTAATTAAATATAGAGGTCTATGAGTTACACAAACACATTCTAACTAATGTATACACAGGTTTCTAAAATGCATTGGTTCCTAATGGCAGAGCTTTACCAGTGAAAATTGTTCAAAAGAAGCTAATTTCAAGGTGGTGCAAATATTGGCACCTGTGACGGGTGCTCCCAAGCACTGATACACTCACCCAGCCACGAGCAGAGACACCACCAGTGTGACCACAACCAGGGATAAGAAAGCTCAGGAAGTCAGAGCCAAGAGCCTAACACTCACTGAAAGGTTGAAACAAACATGATAAATACCTGAGGATTTTGTATTCTACTACATTTGTAGTCTGTTTCACAAAAATTACCTCCTTGAAAAATTATTTGTCTGGCTTTGATGCTGGTCCTACTGGCATTGTCAGATTTCTGCCACCAATTTTGAAAGAACCAAAGCTTTTGCCCCGTGAGTCTCATTTTCAGAGCTGACTTTATAACCTCTTAAAAAACAAGCAAAACCTCAAACCAAGCTGAAGAGATCTTATTACAGTAAGAGAAATCAAAGCCCAAGTTTGGCATAGCCACAGTGAAGATTTGGTGAAATCAAGTGAAAATTGCTCTCCCAGGTTGATCTGAATTACAGGGTTTTTAGGCCCACTAATCCTTTTGTCTGTCTTCAAAGACCCTGGAATCTTCCCCTCCCAGCTGTGCCATTCATTTGCCCAGCAACGTTTACCAGCAGTTAAACCTGATGCTCCGGCAGCCCTTTTTCAGTGACGCTTTGTAAGATCTGGTACGATGCTGGGGGTCTGCCAGTGCATGCTGAGCGGGAGAGCTCATTGAGTCCAGGCGGGTTACAGACAAAACAAACAGCTTGGACACTTGCAAAGAGGCTGAAGTAGAGGACCATATCCCATCCGTTTTCCAGACTATGTGGATTTGGGCCTGATTAACGCCTAGCTTTCCATTTGCTTTTCTTCTTTCTCTGTGATAGAAATTACTGATCATAGTGTCTTAGATTGTTGTCTGGGAGATGGCAACTGCAGCTATTGCCTCTGCCACTGTGGCCCAGCCCTTCCTGCAGTTCCCTGTTCACCAGGATGGACACATATCCACACACACCCATCTACAGCTGAATTCTCTTTGCCTTTCTAGCACCTTACCTCTTTCCTCATCCCCACTCTACACAACACCACTAAATCCACCTGGCTTTCTCTTATGCCTTTCCCTAAAGCTACAGTGGCAAACTTACCCCCCTGCCTGGAAGCGAAGGTGACCTTTGCATGTCACCCCAGAGCTGTACTGCATCATTAGAGGAGGTTTCCCTTCTGCTTTCTTCCCTAGATTAGTACTGCAGCATGACAAGGCTTCGTCTTCCTTCCTCCGCCTCCCTGTCACATCTACTTGCATAGCTGAGATGGCTGGGACTCCAGCACGGGAGTTCATGGGCAGGAACATAAAAGAAAGGAAAGATGAATCCTCATTGAAGAGGTATAAAAGAGGGAGGAGGCTGGGTAGATAAAATTCAACTATCGTGATTTACATACACAACTGAAAACCAGCAACCAAACGGTCTGTGATGCAAGTCACAGATGCTGCAAGGAGACTGTATCCCTTCGGCATGGCATTCCCAGACACTGTACTACGCACGGTTGCGAGATAATTTCATCCAAATGTGCAAATATGCAAAACAGATCATACAATGGGCTTGAGCCGAAACGCAGTAATGACTATGACATCCTCAACTCCCCCTGTGCAGCTCAGCCACCAGAACTTTGCTGTCCAAACTCCTCCAAGGGGCCGGCACGCAACTCCTTTTCCGTGACAGAGGAGGGGGAAGCAAAATCTGTGCTATATTGCAACCTCTTATCTGCTCACATTTACCCACCTGACAACAGCCGGACTTGAACGGAAGCAGGGGGAAAGAGGGTGAGATTTTTCATCTCAACTGGCAGGCAGCAGCAGATTTCATCTCACTCAGCTGCCTCTTACAGAAGTGACACCCCTTTTAGGCCCCCGCATCCCCCCCAAAACACATGCACTGAGTGTGTGTTTACAAACACATCATTTATATATGCACGTCAAATGCTGGCGCACAGACAGCATGTGAAGAGAGAGACTGAAAAGAAAAATATGTCTTTCTCCATATACTGTATGTTATCCTGGTCTTTCCATTTCATTCTGCTTTATCTATCAAAAATATATTAACCCAAAAGCCTGTTTCCATCAAAGTCTCGATTCCATGAACATTTAAAGATAAGCCTTATCTTATTACTGGTGCATTAACAACAGAAATCTAAAGGGCTACTGTCAATCATCTCCTTTTCTCTGTTTCTTTTTCCCCTCTTCTCCAAGCAGCTTTGCAGAGAGCATGACTGGGACCTCACAGGGGTTCTGGTGGACACAAACACCAACAAGCACAAAAATGCCACCACTGGCCCAGTGAAAGGTATCATGAAAAGACCAGATGGTTTGGCCAGGGCCAAGCGTGCACCCCCAGAAAAGAAAAGAGAGCAGCGTCAAGCAGCACCCACTCAAACTGGGAACGAGCCCATACGAACTTCTACAAATACGTACCTCCTTCCCCTACAGCACAGAGCCCGCCGGCAGATGATCTCAAAGCAACTTTCAAGAAGTTTGCACAGGGGAAATGAAGCACTCAAAAAATCCAAGGTCACAGAGATCATCTGCATTTCTATTTCCATTGCATCTATTTTTTATGACAACTTTTTCCCTTGCCATCCTTTACTACTTTCTCCTGGTATCTAGTCCTCTCCACATCATGTGTGTAAATTTTAAATGGTTCTTATTAGGACGTTTGCATCAACTGAGGCAGCATCCAAGTGTCTTGGCAGAGATGCTTGTTTGAGGTTTTAAAATTAAAAGGTTCTAGATTACTTATAGAAAACAGGGATCATTTTCTACAGTGATCTTCTGGGGCAGAGCAAACTCAGCAATAGACCTGAATTCTATGCCTCTGGGGCAATTAAAATATCCACCTTAATTTTGCAGCAATGTGTTTTCCTTCCCTTGCCTTTTTNAACTTTTTTTTTCTCTCCTTGCTTTTTTTTTTTTTTTTTTTTTCCTTCTAATTAGAAGTTTTAATTCTGCAATGAGTGTCACTAAGAGGCCCGGCCAAAAATAACACAGCCTGTTCCAAGGGCCCTTTGAAAAGCTTTTATTTTTAAAAGCCAGAACAAGACAGACGATCCAAGAGTGATAAATCTAAGGTTTCTAAAAGAGCTGAGGATAGCGGGAGGGCAAAGAGACAGCTAGGGATGAACAGCACGCACAATGCGGCTCCTAGTAAAAACAAACTTCTTCTCATGGACAAAGCTGTCAACAGCGCATGTAAGTCTCTACACCAGAGATCTCACCAGGCATTTCTATATGCCAACATGGTTGTCACTGAGGACCTGCAGGCTCAAAGCCTGATTCTCTCTAACATCCGCACCTCCTGAACTGGGCTTGCCATCTGCTTTTCCAGATGTAGGAGAAAGCACAAAGTTTGAAGGTCTTTGCCACAAGGTTTGTTCCTTAAGTAATATGGAAAAGCGCGTATTCCCTGGTCATGAAATGGAGTTCTCCTTTCTGGAAACATGGCTCTGGGACTCTCTGTCACGTCCCTCCACTGAGATACGATGAGCACAGTGAAACCACCACATATGGTCAGTGAGTTCCCAGCCATGAACGTCAGATCACTTTTATCTTCATAGGCCCAGCACAGAGAATCCACTGGTTACCACAGCCTGAGCACTGCCAGAGATGTTCAAGACAGTCCAGCACTGAACAGGTGTAGAACCTGGAACCAAACCACATTTACTCCAGATGATGGCTCTAAGAGTTTCACTGCTGAAAAAGATGTATCCAGAAGGTGCAACTTATCTGTTAGTCTTCTCTCAGTTCCTGAAAACATCTGGACTTCAGGTCAAAAAAAAACCCCAAAAAAACCCCACTTACTGCAGGAGCATACTACAGAGAAGCTAGCAATGAAAAGGATATCCAAGGATGGTGCTGGAGCATGCTTTTGGCCTTTGACATCAGTGGCCAATGCACCATTCCTATGCACATACACCTATTATTTAGGCCCATCTCATCTTTTCCCAAGGACTCCCAGGTTCTTTGTTTTCCAGAGCCTGAGAGTTGCATAGTTGGATTTCCATCACAGGGCCTCAGCTTCCAAACACCCCTAAAAGAAATGTGATGTGTTGTGAAGGTCCTCACACTTCAGGTGTTCTCTGGCAGAATAAGAGACCAACTCTTCCAAAGTGGAAGAGCGCCCACGGGACAAAACAATAGCTGCTGCTTTTCTATTAAGCTACAGGAATTTCAGCATGAAAACACCCGATCTCAACTATGGCTGCACACAACCTAACACAGATTCATAGAATCACTCAGATTGGAAAAGATATTGGAAGACACCTAGCATCAACTTCCACTGAAAGCAAAGTTAGTTCAGACCAGGTTGCTCAGAGCTTTGTCCAGTTGAGTCTTGTAAAATTTGCAGGAATAGAGATCCCAGAATTTGAAGTGATAGCCTACTTACATGCCTTTCTAGACTGAAACACTGTCCTTTCCCTCAAGTGTATTGAGCAGGACAGACAAAGTTAAATTAAAATGTGTAAAATGGTTTAACGGGTCACTGCCAGAAAGAGAAAAGCATCTAAGTATTTCCCTGAAGTACTGTTTGATAGATCACAAACTTGCATTCAGGTAAACTTGTCTACAAGCAGGAATCAAGTTGCAGCCAGCAGCTCGAAGGAGAGTTAAAACCAGGTTATATCTTATGGATGGTGGGAAAATGGAGGAACGAGCTGTAGGTCTTAAAAAAATACAGCATGAGGACACAAAATTTTAACCAGGAGAACACATCACATGTTTATGCATGTTAGGTGTTTATTTTTCAACCAAGTACATGTGCGCAGATCATGACAGGATGTTTGAACTGTGCACATCAGGTCTTTTACCCACTGTTTATATGAATGTCATTCACTATCAGGCCTCTGCGGAAAATAAACAGATTGAAGAGAGATGGGGACATATCTGAGTTTTGCATTGCTTCCGCCTCTAACTCTGCTTTTGGTGCTATAAGAAATAAAAGCTATTGACCAAGAAGAACGTCAGAAAAAACAGGGAAGGGAGAAAAAGAATTGCTTGCAAACAAGGAGGCAAAGATAAGTGCACACCAAAAGCATCTCCCAAAATGCTTAAAGATGGGCACTCTTGAGACCATGAGACACCCAGGGCAATTTTTCTGGAGCTGGAAAATGACAGACACACAGTAGCTGAAACTAAGACCAAAAAGACACATGATCCACTTACCTAGCAGACAATATTCAACATGCATGCCAGAGAGACTTGCTAAGGGGACTGCAGGACTGCCAAATTCTTGCTGATGTTCAGATCATTGGGTTTCTTCCCCACTCTTAACACCTCTGAAGCCTCAGAAGCCACAAAGCCAAGCAGCAGGCTTGGACCTACGCATGGTGCAGGGAGAGGGGCTTAAAAGCTAAAGTTAATCACAAATCAACCAAAAATGCCTATATAGTTTTGCTGCCCCCCATTCCTACTACTCTCTTCACCACAAACCTTCACTTAGATTCTTCACACAGATTTGAGAAACAGCTATGAAACAGCTATCCACTGCTATCTCAGACTAGCCAGAGAGCTCAGGGAGGACTCTGAAATCTTCAAGACTTCTGCATTAAGTGATACATACCACTAAAACACATCCACAAATCCCTTCTAGCAAGATCTTGTACTGCTTCATTCAACATGCAATTGCTGCAGATTATGCTCTGATACAGCGTAACACCATGGTCAAACTGACATAAAACAGGGTCACAAGCTCTAAGCCAGAAGTATTTTTTTTGTGGGGCCATCCTTGCCCTGTTTTCACAGTAGATTATCCTTAGACTTCACTCACTGTTATAACCAAAAGACAATATCCAAATGCATTTAGTGGTCTGTGCTTATGTGTCACCTTCTCCAGATGTTTTTTCCCTTTCTTTTTCCTCCTGTGCAGCAACGCCAGAGTTTACTGTGTATGAGAGGAGAGATTTAGAGACTATTGTACAAACATCAAAGTATATCCTACAAATGAGAGGTTAAATGCCTGTTATTCAGGGGAAAACACCCTAATTCTGGGAGCATTCATGTGGTGCAATGGAGAACTGTGCTGGACACCACCAAGGTCACTCGTGCAGCCATATGGTGGTGACTTGGTTTGGGCCCTCAGCTGCATGCTGTGGGCACGCCCATCTCACTGACACCGGCCATAAAACTCACTTTGACTATTGTAAGAGTAGGTTTAGGGCTACCGCTTCTGAAAATCCCGTTCATGAGATACCACCTTTATCATCAACAGGTAATTAGACTAGTGGTTCAATCTATGTACCCAACACAGGGTAGAAAGCTAAGAGCAAAAAGATATTTGCAGTGTTGATTTCTATGTTCAAGCTTTTAGAGCACAAACTACCTTCACTGTTATCATAAGATCACTCACATTGACTAGAGATTGAGATGAACAGAAGGCAGCTGGGTAGGGGAACTCTCCCTTTACACACGTTATTTCAGGCAGTGTTATAAAAAGTAAAAGGATATCAGGATTATGCACAAACCCCCAACAACCCCAAAAACTCCAGTGTTACTACTGAATAGCTCACATACCCAAGACTCCAAAAGAAAACAAGCAGGTAACAAAACAGCAGCATTTAGTAACAAAACACAGCCTTTATGCCTGTGAGAAACAGCAACTCACTGGCCTTACCAGAGAGCTCTACCGATGAAAACAGTAAGTGGAACAAAGGGACAGAGGAGCAGCAAGGATGGGGTAAAGGTATATTCTTTTGCATAGAAGAACTGATGCATCTACCCGTCAAATTATCTGCAAACTCAGAGTGGAAAGACCACTTCCCTTGCATTCAGAGTAGTATCGTGCATTTCCCTTCAGACTCCGATACCATCAAAGCCCAGTGTACTTCCTGTGTGGCATATTGTCCCTTGGCTGAAGCGTTGTCTTTTAAAAAGCCAAACATCTAATTCTATGTATTTTCACATGAATCATCCCTATCCCCACGTGTTTGAGATGCAATTTAATCCTGTTGTACCACGGGGACAAAGACACGCATACCCCTACTTTCTGCTTTGTGAGCAGCCAGAGCATCAAGGCATCATTTTTAGCAGTCACATTTACTGCCTGATAATGCTATAGGACAGCGTAGGGTTGAGCCTCCTTGGGGCGGGTGAGAGGGTAGTAAGCTGTTGCTTAAGGCGTTAATCCATGGGCATAGTTGAAAGGGCAGACACTATAACAGATTATTGTCCCCACTGTCTTTGAGAGCGGTAACTTACCCACTCAATCCCCGAGGTTTTAGAATGAAGGTTTTCAGATGCGCCCACCCCTGGTCACTCTCTGGGGCCCACATCGGCACTGTGTATTATTCCCCATTCCTAGCAGCACCCCCAGATGAGCCCCAAACCTCAATGTGTTGCACTGGGTGTATTTCTCACGTGGTCCCTGAAAGGCAACCTCGTGTCGCTGCTCCTCCTTGGTACAGCAGCTGCAGGGTGAAAGTACCGAGTCCTAGTTTCAAGCTTTTTGTTTCAGAGTCTCATCATTTCCCACCATGAGCTGGGTGGGGAGAGATAAAGGCCGTCAGTCTGTCTGCAGAACAGGCTGGCTCTGTTCGCCCCGTGCCCCAGCGAACAGAGGTTGTCGACTTTTAATGGAGCACTCAGGTTTCCGCCGATGCCAGCTGCAGATAGAACAGCCCAGTGGCAAACAAATTCCGGTCCCTGGGGGCCGCTCAGATTCTCCTCTTATTTGTTAGTTTACCTGTAAAATACAGTTGGGCTAATTCCTGCTTGCGTGGTTGCAAAGATATGTTTCCCTCCTCTTTTGAATTAGTAGGGAAAAAAAAAATGAGCAAGCACAGCAAGGCTAATGGAGTGAGAGAGCGTTTCCCATGGCTTAGGCAACAGCAAACGTTTTCTGCTGGGATGGTTTCCTTGACACCCTGCACAGAGGTGAAGTTGTGCAGCACTTCACAATAACCAAGACCTGTTCGTTACACACAAAGGTGCAGAAGGCGTCCTAATATCTACATGTTCAGATGGGCTAAAATCCAATAGCTCCTCACAACATCAGCTGTTGAATTTATTGTATGCTTATTATAAGGCCAAGAAAGGAGAAAGAATTATCAACAAATGTCTTGTTTGATTTTTAAATATTAACAAAAACATTTTAATTGCACCTGAAAGCATCATGTTACTGAAATGGACCAGAATACTCACCTGCAATTCAAATCCCTGCTTATTTCATACATGAAAATGAGCCTGAATGTCTCCTCAAGACTCTTTTTAGGATTCATCTTTGTCACCAAACTGTTGTTCAATTTAGCTGCAAAATTTGCTGCTTCTAAGCCCCAAAAGGCATACATGCTGTGGATTTAGACATAAGCTATGAGAGAAATGCTGCAGCGTTGAAACTGGACCCAGTCTGGATTCGGATGCTTGGCACTGGAGAGTTTGACGACAGCTCTGATGTAGGGCTGTGACCACAGCATACTTTAACAAGAAGGTCAAGGCTGTGAAGACCAAGTCTTGCAGGTCAAGATTGAAATGCACCTACAGAACCAGGAAAACTTGCGTATCACCTGCTTACAGCATATTTTGCACTAAAGTAGCCCACATTCTTGAGCATCCTCTCACACATTAAAAGAATTTGACTTTTCTCTGAAAAATGGATTCTAGTAAAAACCAAAAATAAACACATGCCTTGTGGACAGCAGGGTCCACACAGGTCCAGTTTTGCCGCTGAAGCCAAATGAAAGCAGGGTGAAAAATTCTGAAAGTGTCACCTAGAATATAGCTGTACATAGCTTGATTTAGAAAAAACTTTTGATGGCTTTCCACAAGACATTCACACATAAGCAAGCTAGGGAAAAATCACCTAGAGAAACTCATTATAGGCTGAGCACGACACTGTTTGGAGAACATTAAGAGAATAGTTATCAATGGTACACTGCTTGGGAGGATATATTAACTATGGTTCACAGAGGTCTGTCCTCGAGCTAATTCTATTCAATATTTTCATTAATGATCTTCATGACTGGATAGATCAGGTGAGAATTTAAGTAATCCCACAAATTGGGGAAGTAGTCTGAAAAACTAGGAAGCTATTTAAGAGGGGATGTAGAAATGCCTAAGTACAGAATGGAAAATGCAAGCCCGTATAACAGGCCCATAGAGAGGCATCATGATACCGAAATCACACATTAAACTTAAGGCAATAAACTCCTGATTCTGCAAAACCCACAGATAGGGAAGCATAAATAGGAAGATGGTCTGAGACACACCCAAAGTTAAAATCCTACTTTATTCAGTCAGTACTCATGAGGCCTTCGCTAGAGAACTGCCTAGTTGAGAGAAATGCACTTAAGGAAAGACATTGACCATTTGGAGAAACTCAGGAAGACAGAAACTACTCCAGATGTAGGAAACACAGCCCCCAAGGGGAGAGACTGTACAAACGAAGAACATTTAGTCCAGAGGAAAGAAGATTGAGCATGGATGTGATCAGTCTTCAAGTACATAAGAAAGCGTTGCAAAGAGAAAAGGAATAGTCAGTTCTCTGTACCACAGTGGATGGGGATAAAAAAAAAAAAATAGGCTTACACTGCAACACAAAAGATTCAAGTAAGATACCTGGAAGAAAGAACCTGTTCCCTCTCCCTCCCAAACAACCCTAATGATAGTAAAGTTCTGTGACAGCTGGTGACAAAATCTCTAAAAACAAGTTAGCTGGACACCTGAAAAGAACAAGATACATAGAGCTGATCCTTGTTTTGGGTAAGGAGAGGGACAAGATGACCTGAGGATTCCCTTCAAGAAGCAATAGTCCCTGTCATTCTATATACATCTAACAGATGACAACTTCTTACTGAAAAGGCACAAAGAGATGCATATCAATGGCAGATTCGGAAGAGATCTTGCTAACGGATAGGACAAAAGAGGGTTTGCTTTCTTAATAACTTTATATTGATCCTAAATTGGACACAGTCACTCTAAGACTCATTGAGAAGTTTTAAAATAACAACTGCTTCTCTTTTGAACACTGCTAAGTTCACATGACAAAGCAAGCCACAGGATTCCAAGGAAAAAATGGAGATGTCAGAAACAGACTGGAAGCTCAGTAGATGCTGCTTTCCATCTGATCTGGTGCAGTCTTAGAATCATAGAATTGCCTACGTTGGAAGGCACCTTTAAGATCATCAAGTTCAACCATCAACCTAACACTGCCAAAACCACCAACTAAACCACATCCCTCAGCACCATATCTACCTATCTTTTAAATACCTCCAGGGATGGCAATTCCACCACTTCCCTGGGCAGCCTGTTCCAATGCTTGATAACTCTTTTGGTGAAGAAATTTTTCCTAAAACCCAATCTACACCTACCCTGGCGCAACTTGAGGCCATTTCCTCTTGCCCTATTGCCTGTTACTTGCAAGAAGAGACTGACCCCCACCTTGCTACAACCTCCTTTCACGTAGCTGTAGAGCGATAAGGTCTCCCCTGAGCCTCCTTTTCTCCAGGCCGAACAACCCCAGTTCTCTCAGCTGCTCCTCATAAGACTTGTTCTCTAGACCCCACACCAGCTTCGTTGCCCTTCTCTGGACACACTCCACCTCAATGTCTTTCTTGCAGTGAGGGGCCCAAAACTGAACACAGTATTCGAGATGTGGCCTCACCAGTGCCGAGTACAGGGGAACAATCACTTCCTTAGTTCTGTTTAAAATGAGACGCTACCATATTATCCTCCAAATCATGCATGTAACAGAGCTCCTCCTCTTAACGCACAAACGCCACAAGCTGGAACGGATGCGGCACTGCTGCACTGTGACTTGCTGTGCTGTTGCTGGCCATCCCTCCAAGAAAGGCTGCACACCTGTGGTTTAAGTGAAGAGATTCTCCTACCTCATATAGTGCACAGTCACTTACCTGGATTCGATATGTTGAACTCAGAGCGACAGAAACTTGGTACCACAAGCACAAACAGCTAGATTAGCCAACAAAGAGAAAGACACCTAATTTGCAAGCCAGGAGCCACAGGCTGATTACACCACAGCATCCCAGCCATAAACGTTTAATTAAATCAGCCTTTCTTCAATCATGGCATATTTTCTACATCACTGCTTATTTTCAACTTGTTGTAAAGCCTCTCCTGCTGTTCCCTTTTTAAGGCACCGAAATGCTGGACTGGGATGTTGCTGCAACGGGCAGAAGCCAGGAGCAGCCTAGTGCAGAATGGTAACGCTGGGTTTGCTCAACCACTCCTCAGGGGTTGCCTGGCTCAGGATGCATGATACCTGCAAAAGTCCTCCAGCAAAAACTCATTCCACAGTGCTTTCTGACAGTGCTAGCTTAAAGCTCAGATGAATAATGAAAACTTCAGTTTTACCAATTTAAAACAGAAGCTGCTTTCACAATCAGGTGAAGAACACAGAACTTGTGCTGATGCCCGAGCCAATCTTTTGACCAACTTTGGACTAGAACTGCTCAGTAAAAAGGCGCAAAACTTGATAACATTCAGTAATTATCAACTGTTGATTCAGGTTATCCTACTACCATACGGCTAAAAANTTTTTGTTGTTATAGTGAACAGTAAGGCAAGCTGTGTTCATTCTGAGTGTGAGCCATGTCCATCATACATGTTCTCTCTCATTTCTGGAGCCGGTTTTTTTTAAGTTTTTTTTTTTCTTTTTTTTTTTTTTTTTTTTTTTTTTTTTAAAAAAAAAAGAAGCCAGGGTACCCTTACTCACTTCTGTTGATTGGCATATAAACAGCCGAGTCCACTAAGTGGACAATCAGCAGAAAAATACTGTTAAAATGTTTCACTGCATTATTGACAGCATTATTAAGTGATTCACACGCTAACAGAAATACATGTCTTAACTGCAGTCAATTACCAATGTTATCACTTTCTTTAAAACAGAAGTTAAAAATTCTCCTGGGAATTACAGACCAATGTGTTACTTCAACACCAGGTAAAATCATGAGGCAATGATCAAAACCAGGCTGGCTAATCATCCAGATAAACGTAATTCATTAAGCACCGAAAAAGCAAACGAAAATTGGGCATCTCCACTATACTGGAATTAGCCACACACATTCATAAATCATTTGGCTTACCAAAGACCTTCTGCGAAAAAAGCAAAGAAAGGAAAGGACAGACATAAAATAAAAGTCTGGCTTTGACCAAATGAAAGATTAAAGGAGTGCTAAAAAGCTCTGCGCTAACCTCAGTGTTGCTTAACTTTAATGACCTTCCACAAAGGGAAGAACTATAACTGGGTGAGATTTGCAAACAGCCCAAAGTTAATTTAGCTGGCAGGAAGAGGAGGAGGAAGAACTTAAGTATCACCAAAGCTGGGCTGAAATTGAATATTGACAAGTGAAAGGTAACCACAAAGAATGTATAAATTGAACTACACCAATACATTAACAGAAGCATCCAGGATAAAAGATTTGAGCGTCACAGCTCAATAGAACACGGACCCTGCACAGCAGGGCTCTGGGGGATAGATGCTTAAGAAAAGGGACAGATATTACCAAAATTATTAAAATGCTGCTGATCAATCTTCATTTTGAAGAGCATGTTGATTTAATAAAACCATTAGAAGCATGGATAGTTTTCTATACCAACAGAGGCTGCAAAGATTTGCACTTCCAAAGACAGATGACATCTGATAAAGGTTAACAAACTAACAGCAAGAAGGAAGGGAAATCATGATCTGTTCCAGCAGAACATGAAATCAACTGAAAATAGCAAATTAAAATTGCAGTTTCATAATTAGCTTGTGGGTTAGAGTGCCACAAGATATCTTGGAAAATGCATTTCAGCAATTTTTTAAATGATTGGGTATTTGTCTGGAAAACCCACACTTACACTAGACAGAACAAAATTATGCATCTTCAGGCTCAAAGGACACAAGATATCCAACAAGTGTGAGGAGTCTGGGGAAACAGTTCCCTTACAAATAGGTTATGCCATAATTATCCGTGGTAGAAGTTTTTGTACTTTCCAAGAGCGTGATGCTGGAAATGTTAAATGCTAATGTTTTAGAATCTATCCCTATCTTCCCACGAATCTGCTTTAAAGCAGGAGGGACGAAAAATGAAGTAAGGGAGCTTGAGCAGCAACGCCCATCAGCCTTCAAGGCTCCCTCACACCCAACATGCTGCGCACGGCTGTGTTACAGACAGCCGACATCAGCAGATCAAAGATGGTGAAAACTCTTCAGGCAGCTCTCTTCTATATTATTATGCAGGAGGGAAAATGGGAGCTTCAGGAAGTGCCAACATAGTAACTGACCTCCAAAGACAGGGACAGGGGATCCTCCCTGCACTGGCAGCATCACAACCAGAGTAAGCTGACAAAGGGGCAAGGCTGATCCAATGCCACGGTGAAATACTCCAACAATTCACCTATTCATCATTCAGTTTTGAGACTTTGTCTTTTCACCCTATGTATGATCAGTGAATCTGGACATCTCCTCTAAACTCAGGTCCCTTGGAACAGATAAGGCTCAATCAGGAAGATGAATGCTTGTTGAAGAACATTTTCTGATGATCCAACTCAAGAAGCAAAATACACCTGCAGGCAGAAGGGTGCGAGCTAATCCCTGTTGTGCTACAGCCCTACAGAGCTGATCCTTCTGCAATTCCAAACTGCCAGTCAAAGCTTTAACATCTTAATACACAGCATGCTCTAATTAAAATTTCTAATTAAGGGAGGGAAAAAAAAAAACCACCACTAACCAGCAAAACTAATGTTGCAAATTAGCAAGCCTTATGTACGAACTGAAGGTGGTCTTTGTTGCTCTTTCATAGATCATATTAATGTTAGTATTTTAAGCAAATAATTCTGGACAAAGTTACTATGAGTTCACTTGTGCCCATTTTAGTAGTGGAGACAAGCAACATTTCCTAGACAAGCCTCCTTTGTTAGGGGTGCAAAGACACACAACAGACAATCCATCTTATCATCTGCCTTTGGAAGACAGACCAAATCAAAAAGGACCAAGGAACAAATTCTGCCTATATTGCCTCAGTGAAAGATGTTGTTCTCAGATGTTCTCTTACTTTTGTCCCAGGAAAGAAAGGAAATGTCCTGAGGAGTCTGGACTAACTACCCTCAAAGGCTAGTAACTGCAGACTCAGGAGTGGCCTTCACATGGTAGGTGAGTGAGATGTGGGAAGACAAGCAGCAGGAGCTCGTCTGAAGCTTCATCTCCACACCTGCAACATCCCACATGTGACAGTGGACAGCTCACTAAACTCATTCTTCCAATTCTGTATCCATCAATTAGGCGTGGATTTACTGCAACAAACACAGTAAGAGTGAGTTGTGTATAACATTTTTTAAAAACATCATATGCGGAGGGCAAAAATTGTCAAATACTGTCAACACTTGGCATTGATAAATCTAAATGCTTTGCAGAGAGCTTTTCTCAATACTGATCTTGCAGCAACTTCAAAAGAAATTGTTGAGTTAAAAAACTGTGATGCTTAAACATTTATACACCTGTTATCATAACAGAATTAAATTACTAAATAAATGTGTGCTCAGATACAGTTACTACAGCAGTTCTAGGCCTCTACAAATACATTTCTGACTAAACCTGTGCCTCTTGTCCAGTTGTGTATTCCTGACAGCTCTAGTTTCATTCCAATCTGGCAAACCTCTTTGCTTTTCCACTGTTCTAATCAACCTGGATGTCTCCCTGGAACTGCCCAGTCATGCCATGCTTTGCCAGACAGCACATGAGATTTACAACTCAACGTAGAACTAGATGGAGACCAAATTGTCCACTTACTCAGTGGGGCTGCAAAACAAAAAAACCCCACACTGAGGTATAAAGTGATTTGGATTTCTCTCCAAATAAAAGGCTTCTCTTGCCAGCGCTCGCCAACTACATTTTTAATAAGACAAGATGACATAACAGCATTCCTTCCTTTTCTCTTTTATGTTCATTAACAATTGAAACCTACCTTAGTTTATCTAAAAGAGAAACAAGAAAGATGTACGTGAGAAAACACATCTCATGCTCCATCACCACACTCAAGCCATGCAACTTTCTGCCCTCATGCCAAAACACTCTGTTTATGCCATCCCACCTTTCCCGTCGACTGCAATAGGGTACGCTTGCCAAGGAAGTCAGCTGACAGTCTGACACACACCCCACACCCCTCTTCTTGTATCAGACGATGCAAAGTGAAGAGAAAAAAGCTTCCCAGTGAGACTTCTCGATTGGTCCAACATTTCAAATCTCTTCCATAGGTATAACACCCTACAATAGTCTTTGTTGGGAAGCACCTGAGGATGAGACTTAAGAAACACAGGTTTTGATGCACTGAGCAACACTCAATGGAACTCAATTATTGTCTCACTCTTAATTTAAAAGTACATCATACAGAGAACATCAACTCTATGTCTAAATCTCACGATATGAAAAAAATCAGTTAAAGTAAATAAAAGCATGTTTGCTTACCCTCCTGCATGAGCTGCAGTCTGCTTTCGGTGCACGTACACTCCACGTGCAAAAATCACTTTTGACAGTAAGTGTCCATTACAGGTCACTCAAGCACCCTTCTCCCTCCTTTCCCAACACCTCAGCCCAAGGGTTTAAATGCACAGACAGGACCAACTCTCAGGTTCTTTCAATACAAAGAACGCAGAAGTCGCTCTACATGGTAAGGAATTCCAGAAGAATCAGACAAAACCAAGTGAGTAACAGAGGCAAACAAGCTTCAAAATAGATAGACATTAATGCACACAGGCAAAAAAAATACATGATGCTGAGCTTAGAATTGGGAGTTACAACTCAGGAAAAAGACTTTGGAGTATTCACTCGATTCTCTACAGTCATTGGCTCAATGTGTGGTGACAACCAAGAAGTCAATCATCAGAAAGCATATTGTCGGCAAGACACAAATCATTCCTACACTACAATATAGAACTGGGTACTTCTTATGTTCTGCAGTAGTAAGACAGTATGGGAAGTTATGGAATACATGTAGGCAATGAAAACATCTCAGATGCCCAGATTTTTGGGGGGAGTAATTTTGGTTGTTTCAATTCCTGCTCAGTACGTAATTTTTCTTGCTTCAAATGATTATGTCCCAGATACTCTGTATACGTTTCTAATGTCTTCATACACAGTATGATTCACATTCTGCAGTAAAGAAAATCACATACACATTAATGCAGGTGGCCACCAATATAGATAATCTTTGAGTAACCTGACATTGCCTAGAAGAGTTTCTGAAAGTTGTTGATCTTCCCAGGTAATAAAACAGTATTCTCATAGAGGGTGCAGAGTTCAACTTAGCTCTGGTTAAAGTGAAGCTTAAGAAAGAAAACTAGACAATGGATTGCTTGCTTTAGCTAAAAGGAAGAAATATAGGCAAAACCACTGTGTGGGGTCTAAGTTTCAGCTTGTCCTTATGGAATGCTGTTTTGGGAATGAATTCACCATGAGGGCACGGATTACTCCTAATTGTCAGACTGAAGTTATAGGCACTAAAATATCAGTTTTCACAGACAAGTAGTATAAAAGAACTGGTTCCTACACGTCTGAATGAGGGCCATATACAGCCTAATAAAAGCAATTTTGTGGTCCAAGGAGGATGGAGTCTCTCTGATTGACATGAATGAGGCCCTTGAGAAATCTAAGAATGAGCAACCAAAACACAAAGACTGCATGAATTCCAATCAAAGAAAAGGAGAAGAAACTGATCTAAACAGAACCTTCTAGAGCTAATGAACAGTCTAGATTTCTTAAAGGATCAGAAGTAATCAGATCAGCTTAGCCAAAATGTCAACATAATGGTTCTAGCAGGCACCTCCGTCACTACCAGCGTTGTTTAGTTTAGCAGCTCTTGATCCAGACCTCAAATTACCTTTTGGTTAAGAAACATGAACTAGAACAGGCAGGACTGGCAAGGACTCCATAGTCAAAAAGGCGATCGTATTTTTAAGAATGAGCCTTGGAGTGCAGAGTAGGGCTCCGATTTACCAAAGATCTTGCAGGGTTTTTCGGATTCTGATTGATTAGTTCCTTTCACAGCTGATCCTGAGCTCCAAAAAGAAAAGAATGAGATAGGATTCCATCTCCTGTCATTTATTAGGAAAGGAAAAACAAAGACGTATCAGAAACCTGTGGCACTCTGAGACAAAGAGGTGCCTCTGAGCATTCATCTTTGACAAGCAACAGTCACCTCAAGGGGGAAGAAAAATATTTCAGTCTTGCAGACTGATTATACCATCCTGGATAAGCACTCATACCAGATGCACAAATAAAAATAAAGAACTTTAATACTTACTGAGAAATGGGAAACCCATTCTTCTCCTAAACTCTAAAGTCCAGGAACAACTGGAACTAAAACCAGTGCTGCACGCGCAGTGGCAGATGCGGAAAAGACTCCATACTCTGGCCTTGGCAACAGGCAATAAGCAGGGCCATCGCACTCTTTCTCCTCTTACACAGTGTACATGGTGGAGCTACAACCTTATCAAACTATGCTTTTAACCTATTTTTGTAAAGAACAGTAGGAGAATTTGTGGGGAATCCCAGAAGACTACTCCCCCTTCTCCAATATCTTGCTTAAACACAACCTCCCCAAACCCTTGAATTCCTGCTGGATGCCCATCACCTAGCAAGACTGGCCTTGCTACAGGCTGTAATCATATGGTTCTTCTCCCTCTCCCAGGCTCAGCAGGTTAGGCTCCCTGTGCTAGGCTTTATCGTAAAATTATTCTAGTTTAAATTAACTTACGGAGTATATAAACTCATGTGTTTGTAAATAGCTTTTCAGTTCACTGAGACTACTAAAATAAAAGTACGACACAAAGAGTTTTTAAAACTGCTAATCAACTAGCAGTCCTCTGCTGCCTTTCATCCTTCATTTCACAGGGTCCCAGAGCACTTTACAGATGTAAATACAGAGCTGCTCTCCCAGCAGAGAGAGGCCGACGGTCCTGGGGTGGAACACCACCGCATCATTGCAACTCCTCATCGTGCTGGGCTCTCACTTTTCCTCTGCCACCCTGTGGCTGTTCAACTGCACAGCTCCAACAAGCCAGTAAGTGCCTACTGCCCAAAAAGAGATGTCTCGTATGCGCCAAGAACTCTGCCAGTGGGGTTGGCTCATTTTTCCATAGTCAGGTACTTGCAAATAATTAAAAGAAATTGGTAAGAAGAGAAGAAAAGAGCTATTTTCAACTGATCCTCCCCAGGAAACACACCCAGAGAGGACACTGGTACTTCTCGGTTTGGTCAACAGACTAGAGTTAATGGCTCTGCCCCAGTCGTTAAACGCACCATAGTTTTAAACAGAAGCCGTTCTTTGAGAGATGGGTTGCAAGCTTGATTCAAAATCTTCACTATCAATGCCAGTGCATACCCCATTTTTAAGTGGGGAGATTCAGTTTTGATTCCAAGTAAAGGATGCCACCTACTGAATCCTTGCTACCACGATTGCATGCTTTGACCCTCACGGCTCAAGACCTCTGGCAGGATCACAAGCCAGACTGCAGTCCCAAAATAAATTCCAAGGAAAAGCAGAAAACAGGCTTGGAAAAACAAAGCTTTTC
The DNA here is from genome assembly GCA_013397275.1 of Burhinus bistriatus. Classification (NCBI taxonomy): domain Eukaryota; kingdom Metazoa; phylum Chordata; class Aves; order Charadriiformes; family Burhinidae; genus Burhinus; species Burhinus bistriatus. The sequence goes on along the minus strand of VYXH01006285.1, from coordinate 42,400 downwards.
TCACTGCTCCTCTCCCCACAACCCAAAGATGTATTACTCACTGAACATCTGCACAGCCGTAATAATTTCTAGTTTTGCAACACTGACAACCTTAGCAGTATTAAAAAAACCTCCTTACATCTTTATTCCATTTTGGATTCATTATAACACAGTCTGACAATATATGCTAGTACAGTACATTCTGCAACATTTAACCCCTGTTCCCAGTTGCCGTTCTTAACTTCACGGCTTAATGACACAGAGTCAGTAGATCACAATATGACCCTGTTAATATTTTTTTAATGCCATTTTTACAAATTACAGCATAATGCACTGATTACAAGGATGAAAGGAAAGTCTCTACGTCTGTCTGGAAACCAAATAAAAGAATGTTTGAACATCTGTTCATCCTACAAATGTCTTTAAAAGCTTTGATTTTCCCATAATCATTTTGTTCCACCATTTCACCCTTTTTCGAATGTGTATCCAACAGCCTCAGGACAGCAGCCAGAGATCTGCAGTAATAGCACATTATAATCAAAGTTCTTGAGTGCACTCAAGTTCTCCTTTTGGAATTAAAAATGGGGAAAACCACAAAACCAAACCCCAGTCTTCAACAGATACCTCTTCCAGCTGTCTGTCCTACACAAACCTCTGCTAGGGGAACACAATGAAAGGACGAGGCTTTGCAACAGGGGCTTTACACAGAGGATTACAAAGCACAAGGACAGGATACGGTGGCGGGTGAAGGGACTCACGTGAGGCACGGCACGCATGCCTCCGTACCGCCTGCTCCTTCTGGGTCAGCAGTGGCTGTCCACGAGACCTCTGCCCAAGTCACAGCCCAAGTGCCTGAACACAGGCAGTTACTCGCCACACACTGGAGCTTGGTGTAAGCTGCAGGGCAAGAGCCTTCCCCCACCGTGCCGGGGTGCTGCCAGCACCCAGATTTACATCTCCTTCTCCAGAGGCAAGAGCAGAGCCAGAACCAGGAGAAGCAACGAGCAAAGATGGGAAATAGGAGCACTGAGGAGGAGGAGGTTAGGTCTTGGACTGAAAGGATGGAAAATCCTGAGTTAGTATGCTAGCCTGGAAATGAGATGGAAGACGGGGGGGGAAGATTTTAAAAAGTATCTTACAGGAGACCAGATGAGAAAGGGATGGAGGTCCAACTCTGGAAGCTGTTGCTGCTCCCTCCCTTGGAGTACCTCAAGCAAATAAACCATGGGACCCCTCAGCACTAGAAGACCTTTCAGCCAAGCAGAGGGCTGCAAAACTAAGTATTCAGGACTAGTAAGTTTTCAAATGGATCAAGTTCCGTAACAATTGACTCACTGATCCTGCTGCGGGCAATCCACAGTGTAGAGGGGAAAACATTAATCAGACAGTGCTCTGCAAAAATACATACCACCATTTACACTGACAGGCTCCTCTCCAGAACTATTCAAAAATGCCTTAGAAATGAGAAAGCCAAAACCCTGTAAGTGCAAGGCTAACAACTCTGGAGCAGCCAACAATATCCTACAGCAGGACACCTTTCCTGATGACTGCCCTTTTCTGTCCAAAACGCCAAGCAGAGTTGGCAGAATTTAGTGACCCATTTAAAATTTGGCAAGGACATTAGCACTATGCAGAAAAAAATGTAAGTTCCTTAATAATTCACTTTTGATTTTTTTTTTTTTTTAAATGAGAAAGTTTTTTTATACCAACAATTCTTAGACTAATCTGGGGTAGTAATAACGGCATTCCTTCTATGTCATCTGTTTCTCTAGCTTCCATCACTTCAGTATCTTAAATGGAGGTATAGTGCAGGGTACAAAACAGGATTTGATAAAGGCTTAAAAGAAAGATAACAAATATTCTTTCCAAAGACTGCCTTTGGGGGTGTCTGGGAAGAGGAGAGAAATGGGGAAGGAGAGGTGACATGGGTGTGAAATGCATTTTTTTCATTACAGAAGGATACATTTTCCAGCAAGGCTGGCAGCACAAGTCACATTAAGCCATAGCTGAAGTTGCCTGCCTAATTCCTCTGGGATCACACTCAAAGCATACCCCATAATCTTAAGGGATGTGCTAAAGCTTTGCTGGGACTCACTCAGCAGAAACTGTTTGGGATTATTCCACAAAGCACTAATTCTGTTCTGATTTAAAGGAGCACCACCAACCTAGTTTAGACACCAGAACTGCCCTGTCTCATGACTGTCCAGCTGTAAATATCCTCTGAATAGCTGGTATTTTTGCTATTTGTATCCACTTTGGTTACCTGGAAATTAAAAGGAAAAGAAAGAGGCTGAAAAAACCACGATCACATTAGCATGATGGACTCGCACCCATCAATGGATATTTGGTAAATAACACTTTGAGTGTTACTAATAATATAATTCTAATATGATGAAGAAGAATGAGTGCAGCAATCTATTACAGTTATTTACTTCCATGTGCATTTCATGCACTTACATTATACATGCGGTCATCTTCTACAGCTTCAGCGAATGGGTCACAGGCTGCTATTTAACATCAACAAGCAGAAGTACTCTTTTTGTTCAAAAAGCAGGAACTAACATTTTTCCACGCTGCCAAGCCCGAGTCCAATTTCTATTCCAGAATGCAGCTTTCGTACCTGTGGAATTATTGTCAGTTTTCATATTCAGGTGTCCTATGCTTTGCAAATAACAAAGAAGGGATATTACCAGTGCTCTCCTTTTTATGTGCCTGGGACGTGAAATTGAGAGGAAGAACTAAAGCAGCCATGAAATCCCTATTAAACAACTAATGGTTTCTAAAGCATCTTGGAGATATTAATTTTACAAGGCTTATGCTGCAATCTTCTATCATTATTTTAATGAAATAAAGCCCTTGACTTATTTCCAGAGGCAACTTTTTCTTTCACACACAAAAGATATTTTGGTTACAAAAAAACCAATTCTGGGGTAGGATTCACCGCAGAATGGGCCGGAAATTCAGAAAAGCTATATAAAATGTCACTGAAGATAGGTTCCGAACCTTTGGAACAGCAAACAGAACAATTAAGACTCTCAGTTACACACATCATTATGTTTAATATGAAAAACATTTCTAGATGTAAATCTTATTTATAAAAACGATCCATGCCATCTCTCTGATAGCATCTTACACAGTTGCAGCTGAAGGAACGTGAAACATCCATTTTGGGTTACACCTATTCTATCACATGCTTTCTGTCCCCCACTTTGCTCGGGGAAGTAAACCTGGACTGATCAGCTTCACTTTGTGGGTCACATGAAATTCACATCTTCACTAGATTTAGATTACTACTCGTGGCAAACTTTTAAATCAAGAGAAACTTCAAAACAATTATCCAGAAAAAACACCACTATTAGAGCACACACCCAAATGCCCTCATGTGGCAGGTGACATTCTCCGAGAGGCCATAAAGATTCACACTGCAAAGATGACAAAATAAGCGGATTCTAACAGAACAAAACCACATTGCCGAGATTTTGGAAGGGGGCACATAGTCAGCAGAAGCTTCCAGGCTCTGTTTGTGAGGAAGGAACAGGTCTATTGCATTCAGACAAGAAGCACAGTCCACCTAAATTCATTTCAGAGTCTGGTCTTTCAGGTGCAATCAGAGGCCTCTCGCTTTCTCAGGATTGAATCATTTTCTTCTGCGTGTCAAAGACATATCTTTTAAAGAGAAGAGAGATGGTAACAGGTTGGGCTGAGTCACTCTTGCTGCTTTCATCCTCTTTGGTTGTATCCCCCTTTCCTGCCTTAGATTTCTTCTTGGAGGCAACAGTAAGAAGCATCTTGGTATCTGGCTTCAGCCCATCTGTAATAAAAAAGAACACGCATGACAAACCTGCTCAACATCACATTTCAGTATAATTGGAAAAAAAATGAACAGGCGAGTTTACTTCTGAAATCAACCAAAGAAAATAAAAAAGTAAATCAGATGCATTAGAAAATTTCCACATCACACTTCCGGAATATGGTAACTCATGTGAAAAATAAGCCTTCAAACATAGTTCACAAAAGTGATACCCCAAACCAGTGCAGTGCCCTGGCTGTATTCTTCTACAGCTTTTAAAGTATTAACTACAGGCAAAAATTCAAACAAGCCAGACCAACTTGCCTGGTCTAAGCCCTTTACTCAGCAGACCTTTCCTATTATTTACACACATCTCCCAAAGTTTCTTCTCACCACTATGAATATTTATAAAAATATAAGTCATGAAAGAACAACAATAACTGGTAAAATACTAAAATGATATAGAGTCCGAAGAAGCAGAAGGTTCTTGAATGTCTTTAGTTTATTTCCCAGACCTCCCAGAAGCACGCTACTTAGGTTTTAACAACTTAGAGTTTTGCATTTGTTTGGACTTTTTTGTTTGGTTGGTTTTTTTGGCTAAAACACAGTATTTGTTAAGGATTTCAACTGTCATTTTTTAGGGGAACTAGAATTAACCTGTGTAGGATTCTGAGGATCTAACTTAAGTCTTTCTCCAGACATTTGTGCCAAACAAAAATATTTGTCCTTTTCTTCCTAAGTGCCTAGGGTTTATTACACTTTTATATTTTCTTTTAACTTGACACATCGGTGACATTTTAGATAAGAAATGCAAGATAGCAAAGTCCAAAGAAACGCTGTAAAACAAGAGAGATGCAGCTCCTAGAAGACCACTCCTGAAGAATTGCTTTCTTAAAGCAGAAGATGGCAAACTCCTTGGAAGGTTATTCCACACCACCCGAACACGCTGCAATATGGTTCTCAGGCATTCGGCCAAATTCAGTTCGGGTATTTTTTAACCTGTGGTGTCACGTAACCTTATCTCAAACACTTAATCAGCTTCTCTCCCCTCATATTGAAATTCAGATGCGGATTCTCATATTGCAGCCTGACAAAAAGATTGAGATGCTTATGATTTACTGGAGACAGGAGGTCTACGAGCACAGGTGATCCGCTGCAGCGCAGACACATCTAGAGGCACCGGCAGCTGACTGCAGGAGGACACGGCACCAGAGCCCACCTTCCCATCTCGCTGGGTCAGGTAGCCAATGGTTCCAGGTGGCATCCCCACCGCACGGCAAAAGGAAGGGAGGACGCGAGGACCTGTTGAAGCAAAACCAGGAAACTGCCCACTTGCCGTTTCATAACCAGGGGTTTTGAAACAGCCCCAGCGCCCCGCGGGGAGGCTTTTGGAGATACTGGGGTCTTGTTTTTTTGAAAATAATGAAAGAGCACAAAAAAGGAAAAAAGCAACACATTTGGTATATAACTAACTAAATTGCAGTACACACTAAGGCTGCAGAAGTCCGACATCAAGCAGAATCAACTTTCTATAGTTCTGCATGTTCTTGTATTTCACAGCCATGGCAGCAGCCGTTTTCTCTTTTCAGATGGCAGAATACAAAAAAGCAATGATTATTTCATTGTGAAAATAATTGAGACTGTTTTTCCTTGACAGTTGAGAAGTCTGATAATGACTATCTTTGCACGTGTAAGGTTCAATTAATCACGCTAGATAATATGGTGTGGCCAGAGCACATATTTATTATATGGTTTTATTACATTGTATAGTCATGTTTGATGCAGCTGTTTCGATTTTTTAATTGGATGCTTTCATATAAATCCCATTAATATCATTAGCCTTACAATCACTCCATCTTCATTACGAAAAATAATTTACCGTTACATGAAAAGGAACTTATTTCCTATTTGGAAAGCTCCAAGAACATCTTGGGTGCTGCTAGAAAACAAAAATAGCAACAGTCAAAAAAAGAGGAAAACAAAATAAAAACAGCAAAACAAGTACCCTCACGCAGTCCCGCGCTCTACTTTTGCAGGAGTTATTTCATATTATATCTTTTCTACTGTTTTGACCAAATTAATTGTAAGTATCCCTGAACGGAGTTTCCTCCACTTTCCTGGGAAATCATTTAGTTTTTGGACAAAGAAACATTTCATTTTGCTTTCTAGTTGGTTTCCCTTTCTGCGTCTTATCACTGTTACTAATGTTGCTGTTACTGGCACGTTACTGCTTAAGAAAGATGTTTAACTAAATCCTCTCAGAAAGACACACTTTAAATTAATTAAAGCAAACAAATCCTAAAACACTTCTATTTATGTTAGCAGGCTTCATGAGACTAATTTCCAAAAAATGCTAATTGGCGGAAAGGAGAGAGGAAGGGAGGAGATGCGGCATTAAAATTGCAGCCAAAATTTTCCCTCCTGGGTATCTGAAGCGCGGTGCCCAGGCTGCTCCGGCATGCCCTTGCCGGCAGGGCGGCGATGCCCCCGGGCAGGGCAGCCGCTGGCCCCGCAGCAACGCTGGGCTGCGGCAGCGAGCCGGGGAGCTCCCAGCCACGAGGACGGAATAACCACTTTGGATAAACCGAGCTCCAAAAACTGCTAGTGATAGCGCTTGGACTGCCCAACACATCTGAAACGTGGTACATCGTCTTAGGTGTTTAAACAAGAAAAATCTCATGTTTGAAAAGTCTGATTTTCAAGAAAAATGGCTACATTGCACATGGAACTGTGCTCAGTTTTAAATACATTTTTCCCGGTAAGCTCACCGCCTCTACCCTATCACTAACTTCCACATATGAAGAAGTAAAGATATACCTCACCTGCAGCCCTTAACACCTATTTGGATTCAAATACAGTATTACGGGCAAGAAGTTTACAGAAGAAATGGAAGAACGTGGTAGTTCCTAGCAGTGAAACGACGGGCTGACAGCCAAAGGCAGCTCAGGTATTATTAAATTCACATGGTATCTAAATTACCTAATCAGATCCCATGGCCCTCATTCTGCAAACAGATTAGGTGGCTGGCATCGTACCCTAACAAATGGCATTTTCTGTTTTTCTGCGCTGGTGCCAGGAGGTCTAAGGGCCGAAGAGGCTCTGTGATAGGGAGCAGCACAAAGGAGCAGGCAGGGAGCGAGCGACAGGCGGGGAGGCACAATCGGGGTTTCATCTACCTCCGCGGATTTCTCGCGTTACACACAATGCATACTTTACATTTTACAAAACCAAGGAAATGAAGGGAAATATATCTGTCACCGAAGAAGACATCAGACCTTTAATAGCTGAAATGACGGATATTTTTAGATGGCGGTCTAGTTTAACTTACTTACATTAAGGGTCTAATCTCTCCTGAACAATAGCTATGTTAGCTTGAATACATAGTGAGAAATCTGTTCCATTAATTAAGTGCTGCCTGTACTACTCGGATTCGTAGCAAATGTTAATAGATTTTTTTTTTCTTCCTCTGTTGGACAATTACTTTATTTTGCCAAGTTGCTAATGGATTAAATTGAAAAGGTCCGTGTGTTAAAAAAAGACTTCAGCTTCGAAGTTCTAAGAAATGCCTTGCATACAACAGTGGGAAATACCTATATATTAATATTATTAATGGGCAGTCCTCAGAGGCACATAAGATATCCGAAAGCTTAGCAAATTCATTCCCACCCATCATAACCACATCAGTAACAAGAAGTGCCCAGATAGATCTTATGTAAAATGTACTTGTAGCATCAACTAACCCAGGTTAGATATGAAAATCTAGTTGTAAAATAGTTTAATCCACTTCATTCTTTTAGTTTCAACTACTGTTAATTATTAACAAATAAGAATACCGACTGTTAACATAATATCCTTTGTCTCAGTATGGTCTCAGATTTAATGCAAACTAAGCCATTTATAAATGCAAAAAAAAGTTAATTTTCACATTCAAATGAAAAGTGATAACCTCATCAGGAAAAATTTTTTCCAAGTCTAAGAACAGTTTCACATGCACAAAATAAAGGCTAAATGCAATATTTTACACAATTTCCACAAATAAAAGCTAGCTTCCTAGTAATTTGCAGTATCTTTTGTAGTAAAATGCATTGCAGCCTGGAGTTGTACAATTACTCATCAAGAAATTTGCATAGAAACATGCAGATTTCAGTAACTTCATATGGACATTTCGCACTGTAGAATTCTGAACCCCTTCTTGTGTATAAATACAGGAAATAAATTTTGCCCCCCCACCCCTAAGACACTCATATCTACAGAAGTTTTAAGGTTTCCCTAATGCTTCAGTTTCTCCTTACGTTAACCAGCCCTCCCTGCAACAGGGACTTGGCAAAGCCTCCTGATAGCCACCTCCTGCTGACCCAGGCCGGGGACAGTCTCCATACCAGACCACTGGGGAGTGCCAGCCAGTAGACAAATCACAAACAGTAAAGCATATAAATGTCCATAACCAGCATGGTTTACTTGTGCTTTGTTTTTACTACTACTACTTCAGTTGTAAGGAGGACAAAAGCTGATACGATAGCTGCTCTTCTAATGCTTTTTGCTAATCCAACGGCAGGACGAAGAAGCACTGCTGTGCTTTTTCCCATATACATTTTTATTTCAGCCATTACCTGCAAGCTTGGATCCTACACTTTACCTTTTACATAACTTCCCCACTTCACATACTCCTTCATTTGATATTGTCATTCCTTATCAACATCCTGTTATCTTTGTCTTTTTTTTTTTTCTTACTAGTCTTCTGCTTCCCCACTCTTCTGCTCCTTGAAAAGGTCTCCAAGGGTGGTCTCCGCTTTTTCTCCTGAAGTCCAGCTCCTTCTTCCTTGACTCCTAATTCCACCTGCTATTCTGCTCTTCAGGAGTTTTATCTCTCTCTCTCTTTTTCCAACTTTATTTTTCAGATTTCCTATTTCCATATTTCTATTTCCGCAGATCTCTTCAATATTTAGGAATAGTCCTGTCTCCTTCAAAGCTAATGAAACATTGTGTTTGAATGGAAGATTTTACAGACTGAATGCCAGACACACAGTAGATGAGAAGCAAGATAATGCAGTATCTCCTTGTAGCCCAGCCAGAAACAAGAGTAATTTTTAAGCAACTGATAAACACATCATTGAAAACAGGTGTAATAATATAGGTGCAGGGCATCCTCCCCAGCATAGCCAAGGAGAATAATTTATTTTGCTGAACTTCAACAACTCCCTTCTCCTATGCACACTTGCAAAAAAGCCTACTGCTAACTATCCCAGCCAGCACCGATGAACACGAAGGTATTTACCTGGATGATTACACAGTTTTCTTACAGCACTAAAATTGTAATGGGGAGGGGGACGACTTGTTAAAAGATTTCAAGTCTCCCGATTCATGAGAACTTTACTTTCAGGTGACAATTAAACATTCATCCTCCCAATAGAAAATCAGCAAACACGTTATACCAGCTACCTTCAATGGTACTTGCCATGGTTTGCTGGGAAAACGCTGGCTCAGCGTTCTTACCACCGTGTTAGGAAGAAACACACTGAAGCTACACCAGTAGCTGTCGCTGTAATAGAAAATATACCTTTTTGCACTCAATGTTAAGAAATTCCTAGACTATTCTTGACCTGCTGATATTATCCCCAAACCTCCTATAGGAGTTTGTGAGCAGAGATTCAGTAGGAAACTGAACTTTGTTTTTCCCTTCTGTAAACAAAATTCACTTCCTTTGAACACTGCAGGTAGAAGAACTCAACTACCTGCAATTTCTTGGTTCCTGTCAACATTCAATATATTAAAATATTAAAAATTGACTGAACAGAGAACAAGTTAACATAGCATATTTGATGTTGGAAATAATTTTTATCTGAGGCAAATGTAACCTTTTAATATTACAGGCAGACATTTTTCTTTCTTCCTGAATGAGGGGGGGGGAAAAAAAGAGCAAAACTTGAAAGAGGCAAAGGGTTGGGGATAATCCTCACTCACAATGGATTATTCGTAACAGCTGTTTTTTGCAATTTGAGGATTTCCTTAAATTGAACCCTCAGAGCCTGAACCCTTGTTACACAGTTAAGGAGTGCGTGCCTGCATCAACTCTCCTGCTAAGAGACAGTACAAGAGCTGGTTGACATGAAAAATCAGAAATAATTGGAGCCCTGGATGGAGACATCCATGCCAGTCTGATGCAGAGGGGCTGTGCTTAAGAGCGGCCAGAGACCAGTTCTCTCCCCCTGCTTACTGCAATGATGGACCCCTGAAAGCAAATAGAAACTTTTTACTAGTAATGAAGGACTTGAGAATCCAGTACTTCATCACCACAAAATTAAAAACTTTTTTTTTCCCTTGCAACAGCTATGTATATGCAAAGACCTAAAAAAAAAAAAATATTTACCTATGTTCAAAGAGGGGTACAAAGTTCAAATACAGCACTCATCTACTCTGACCAATTTTAAATCAAGAAGAATTAATCTATCACTGGTTTCTGGCAAAATTAAGAGAACTGTCAGTGGTACAAGTGTTGGCTCTCAGACTCCCCCAATGCACTAGCAAGCGTACACTTGTTCTCCACCTTGTCCCAAAACACGTCAGCGCTTCTACAAAAAAGTTATCATTAATCTGTGCCTTAAAAACATGAAAGGCTCATGCAATTATCCCTAAAGTAACAACCTGGAGGTTTGATTCAAACAAAAAGCAGAAGCATCCCAAAAGCAGAGGACCATTTGTCCAGCCCCACCTGTCACAGTCATTTCTACAGTCAGAAAGGACAAGAATAACAAAATATAACATCCTCTCGCTTGAACTCTTTACATTAAGCTACTAGGTAGCAAGTCTGCTTTTCTTTTACTCTGCTAAAGACATCCAACATCCTACCTTTTGATTTTATCCAAGCTAAGGTGGTCATTTTTCTCCTTCAATATCCCAGCAAAAAAATCCTGAGCTGATGGGGGAAAAAAGAACATTGTAAGCCTTCCAAGAACAAAAGTACTATGTTACTCTGCCCATAAACACTGTAATAGGAACATCAGATTTGCTACACCACATCTAGCAGACTGGATGACTGGTCATCTAGTGACTGCTGGTCCTATCTAACTTGGCATCCCATCTGCCTGTCATTAATATATGGCGCTTCAGAAATAGCAGGGACAAAAACTGTTCCCTGCTAACTAGAGCCTGGGATCGGGTAGGAATTCTCTCCCTGACATCAGGGTCAACGTGTCAACACCTACCAACCTTTCTAGCCAAAAGATTTAAGCACAGTGCTCCTACAGGAGCCGATCTACTCTGCTTCTAGGTGTTCATCACCATGATAATAAGCATAATATGATTACGCAGACAATTCCAATGTAATAGTTGACCAGAGATTCACTGAAGAAACAAGGGATACTCCTTTCCTTGCTACCCTCAGGAGCTCAGGATTTGAGCTTCAATTACTTTCACAGATCAGGCAATGAATTTTACTTATGTAAATCCCTCCACAGTTCTCCAGTAATTCTATTTTGAATTCACGCCACCTTTTCCCACATCTCTTGTCAGCTCTCTCAAATATTCTGCTAGAGTTTCAAACTCCAGAGTAGATTCATTTTTCTTTTCTGGCTGGTACAAGATCTGCTATTATCACCTTGCCTGGCTTGTGAATATTAATAGGACTACAACATGCAGTTGGCCAGGGAGAGCAGTCAAGCTCCAAGGAGACTGGAAAGTAGACTCCTTCCTTCCAAATAAGAATTACACTAATGCCTCAGCGTGGTACTTTTGAACTACGCAAAATATCCATAACTCATTGTTTGATGACACAGACCAGAAACAAACATCTTACAGCCACTTTGAGCAGAAGTAGACTGCCCCGTGTCCTGACTAAATGCTGCTGCGACAGCCAGCCTTCCTCAGCAGAGTAATTCCCACTGTCTCAGCTTGGTAGGCTCTGTTTGGAAATCCTTAACTACTAAAACACTTGCCCGTAAATTGGGGAACAGCTGCCCCGTACCACATCAGAGAAGGCTGCAGTTCAGTGAATTGAGTCTTGTGTATCAATTTGTTCAGTTTATACAGGCTTTTAGACTGAAAGACATTATCATAGGAGGTAGCACTACTGGAAATAACATGGATTTCATTATGGGCTCCTGCTTAGCAGGGAAAAGAGCTAATCTTCCTTGATGAGAAAGACAGAAGCTGTTTTAGTTCAAGAGGCTGACCTAGGTGAAGTTCAGGCCGAAGCTGTATTTGGAAAACTCTCACATCAAGCCGGACACAACCCTTTCAAGCTCGGTGCCAATTCTACACAATGGCTTGAACTGCACTCTCCGGCAGTCCTTAAAGGCACATTTTGTATCTTGGCTTTTGCTGCAAGCAATCAAGAAAGAATGCAAGAAAACAAAACTGTTTCCCAAGCACTGTTTGCTGGTGCCATAATTAATATAATCAAACAATTCCACAAATTGCTTCCAATTGCTGGCGTCACTTTCATGTGCAGAGCCAGACTTTCAAAGAAGGGCCCTTCTTGTCCTACATCCTTACACTGGTAACCCTCGCTTCACACAATAGTAAACAAGACCTCACTAAATAGTATAGGGTAATTTGTACTGTAATAGGTCCCCAAGGCACCACAGACACAATTTAAAATGCCATCTAATTTTTCTTTTTAATTAAAAAAGCAGTTACTATATTTAAACAACAACACAAAAAAGTTCAGAGGGGACAGACTGGAGTTTCCCACAGCTCTCCGGGAGTTTTCTCAAGGTCAGGAAGAGTTTTATAGGCTCAATTGGTACACATTTTTTTCTTTAATTAGTCTGCCATACCCTGTGTATGAAGTCAGCGTCTTGATTTTCAGTCTGATATTTTTCATATTGCTAAATAGAGTACAGACTCCAGGACCACACCATATCTATCCGCTGCTGAACGGGTATCGATGCCATACTTCCCTACACATGCCTTGCCTACCCCCTTCCCTCTCCTCTTAGTCCTAAAACTTGCCATCTACACCGAGGACACCCAGCGTACAACGCTGCATTGAGAGTGTGCCATTCATTCAGTTTTATACTTCTCAGTTTCCAGCAAGATGATCAGGATATATTATCCGATTTCCCAAATTTACATAACATAACTACATTTTAACCTTTTTTTGGCAAAAATAAAATGTAGTAATTGAACACCAGAGACAAATGGGCCGCTGTCATCTGAAGTCATGTAGCAGAATAGCCTACCGCACCTGACAAATCCCCACTGCCTAGCATACCATTGCTCTGCAAGCATCTCATTAAGCAGCCTGCACAAACCCGCACACACTTTAGAAGGATATTTGCAGTTCCCACAGAGGGTTTTCCAAAACACACTCTAACCCAACATATCCCTGAGCCCCTAATAACAGCTCCGAAATGAAGCAACACACTTGGGATCTTCATTTCTTGGCTAGCTGGCGGTACTGCAGTACGAATAGGTTGAGAGTACCAAACCTGACCTTGTTTTACAGGCCAACACATTTCAGCTGCCGTTACATTTGTGCCACAACCACTTGATGGCTAAGCTCTCCTACGGCAACTCCCCTAAAGAAGATGACTTTATACTTCGCACTCCTTGACCGTAACTGTGACTTGCATGCTCTGCACAATGTTTTGTTTCTGTATGCCAGAGACTAGCTTTAATACACGTTACATACAAAACTCCAGTGCACCATGGTTACCAGGTCTAGGCTACGCAAATTAAGTGTACACGCAACACGATGGATTAACTTGCAGAGCTACAAGACAACGACTAAGGTCATGTTTTTGTCCTCAAATCCAACACCATCCCATTAGCCTAAAGGAAAGGATTTTCAAATTAATTTCTGCATGAGCAATATATGTGCTTTCAGCACATCAGCGAGGCTGCAATTATGCCAGCTGATGTATCATACCAGCAGTGATTCATAACCTCTGTTTTCACTTGAAGGCCACTTCAAGCTCTACGCAGTCATTGAGTTCATGCCTAAGCACTATACTCCTCTCCTCCCAGCACACTGGCAGGGAGAAGCAACTCTCCTGGGAAGAAGGAATGCAAAGATAGGGCTGGTTATGCCTAATCTACTGATGCTGTGCTTTTGATCTGCATATTCTTCAAGCTCCCTGAAGCAAAAACTGCGTGGATGGGAAATGCCCAGCACACCACAGAAGCAACTGCAAAAACACAATGGAACTAATAAGGACATTAAATTATTAATACAAATATATGCAATGTAGTTGGAAGCCTGAGAATGTAGACAGGCTCTTGTTACAATTCAACAATAGAAAACCTACAGGCATGAAATATCCGAGACCATTCAAAACAGTCAAAGACAGAATAGTGTCTTAAAATTGCAATTATTGTCACTGGATCTCTAAGAAGTACTCTCACAGGAAGGGAGAGAAGGAAAGAAACATGCAGACATCATCATGATGAGTAAAATTTGGGAGAGACTATGACGACTGCTGTACAGGACAGACTTTCGCCCATTTTACTGCGGTGGCGGTCCTTGCTGATTAAATCCTCAAATCACAAGGGACAAAAATTCATAAAAATGTCCCAAAGAGTACAGCTAGATATGAAGAAATAGATCAAGGAACCACTCAGCATAGGAGCCTTCATAATTTAGAAACCCGTAGAGTATCACACTGGGACTAAATTTATACCCAGCAAGGGAGTTCTCAGGTCACAGCCACTCAGCAATGGGCCAGAAGAGACTTTTGACTGAGTTTTTGTCAGTATCCCAGTACCTATAAAATCATAAATAAACAAAACAAACAATGCTCATGCTCTGTGCATTAAGGTGAGCAGAAACAACTGAAAACATGTTTTGAATTCAACTCAAGGGACTAAAATTTCATCAGCCTAGTGAAACGACAACAACAAAAACAGGACCAATGCGCAATCCCTCCTACAGCAGCCTTTCAGAAACCCTTACAATGTGGAAAAGTTCAGGTTAGCAGATCTGACACAGAATCAAAGGCAATTCATTACAAAGCGGCTTCAAATCAAAGTGCTAGATCCGCAGGCCTGTCTGTAATCCTCCCATCTTGCCTGCAACTCTTGATGTGGAGTAGGCACCACAGAAGCCAGTTAAGCCGGACCAACTCCGCTGACGTATCCCAGGCATCTGCTGCTCAGCGCTGGTCCAGAGTTTAAGTTTGGCGATATTCATCTTCCCCTGGGCTGCCTTTATAGAGCAATCCTAAACAATGGGACTTCAGAATAAAGAATAAAACATTTAATTTTTTTTAAAAAACTTCTAGGCAAGGGCCTTTAATGCGATTAGAAGGGGGAGGGGGACTGGATAGCAGCTTTTTCTTTTTTATGTTATGTATATTGTGTGTAAACAAATATGCAATTTGCTTTAAAAAGATAAGGTGATTAAATTTTTATCGGGCTTGTACTCTGTTGTCACCACAACAAAGAGAATTAGGAGGAGGAAAGAAAGGCCTTTTTATTTGAATTATGCTCTTACCAGAGGTTCTCTACAGCATAGCTGTAAAGCCACTCAATGTTCTCCAAACAGGCCCTTTGATTGCATTTTATTCAACTTGTTTGCATTTGGAGCAATCGAAAGGAAAAGAACGCTCCACATTTTGATGTCTTAATGTTCCTTAATACCTTCTTTAATTTATATTAAGCTTCTTAACTAGGGTGATGAATTCTTCAAAAACAATAAAGACCTAGTGCAGAAATCTTTCACACACCATGAAAATTGAAATTATAATGTATTCATGGCTTTTTTTGTTATGAGAAAAAACATTATTTAGAAGAAAGATTTAAAGCATATAAAAAATCCTGAAGTTGTATGAAAATTACTTGATCCACAGAAATAGATGAAAGTTCAAACTAATTATTACAAGGGAAATAAAATGTTGTGGGAGGTGGAGGAGAAGCAGCAGTACGAGAATGGTGGGCTACTATGAAGTTTTTGGTCTTTTAATAACCTTATAAATTCCTTCTCTATGGCTTTCTACAAAAAAAAGATGCTGGAAATTTTTATAGTTTTGTTTTACCAAGACAGATTCAAATGTTTGCCAGTTCTTCCTCCTTTATTATTCATATACTTCCTTCCCTAAAACAGCTCTTCAGGTTCAGGGTTCCTCAGTGCATTTCCCTCCCAACATATTTCACAGTCTGCAGAGACCAACAGCACACGCTGAAATCGGTGAAGATTGTAATGGAGCATGCAAACACCCACAGATGCAGCAGCTTCATGGGGTATGTGCTCCTGGGTGAGGTTCCCAGATGGAAACGCCATTCACAGGTGGATCGCAGTCAAACAGGAGGCAGGCTGCATGAGAAAAGCAAGGGTCGTGCAATAAAAAGTACAGAAGAGGCCACCTGAGGGACAAGACTGGATGGGGTTTTTTTTGCAGGCACTGTATGTTTTCCAGTTACAGGATGCTCAATCTGGTTAAGCTTCAAACACTAATTATCTGCCCCAGGGTACAAAACTCACTCTCAACAATTCTCGTGTTCTTAAAAATCCCTTCTGCAAAAAAATGAACACAGCTTTCAGCAGGAGTCCATTATGGTACAAATCAGCCTTAGCAAGGAACATCCAAAAGAGCACATTCTTGCTTTGCTTCCCAACTAATCTACTACTTTACGTTTGGTTTTTTTTTTTACTCAACAATTTTACGTTCAATGCAACTTCTTTAGTTCTCAGCAATACACATGCACGTGTGTAGCTACAAACACCTCGCCTCGCTCCCCCTTTTCCTCTGCAAAGAAAGTCCAGAGAAGAAACAAGCGAGCCATGGCGGGCACTTCTACGAACACCAACACAGCACCTAGAGCTGTGCTACAGTCACTGGGTGCATGGGCAGATTACGGCAGCAGAGAAACAAGCTTCCTGAACTACATCAAATAATTTGAAACATTCTTGAAAGAACGTATTTGGAAAAGAATATACATTTTCATCTGGAATGATTATTATTTTCTGTTGACATCCTCCGACTGCTCACCTACCTTCCCCGCGTCACATTTTTAAGCAAATTCCAGGAAAGCTCAAATTAAAACCTCGTGATAACGCCTGCCACATTTACAAAATGCTTGTAAAAATCATGCTTAGCTGCACCAGCAATCAACTGGCCACAATAATTAAAAACAATTAAAAAAGTTTCACGTGCTGCATTTACCATAGAGCAAAACAATGCTGATGTTAATCTAACACGCATGCACCCTGGGTGAAATGACACCTCCCCTCCTGAACAGGGTCACACCGTACAAGCACAGAAGCACCAAAACCTAAGAATTTAAGAGCGTGTATAGATCACTACAGCTAAACTGGAAACGTCTCTCAACAAGTACCAAGACATTGCAGATTGTGTCAAAGGCGGCACAAAACAGCTTTACAAACCATGTCGTCACCCTCTGCCACGGTATCGAGTTTTCTTCCCATCTGTCCTACAAACTAATCGCTGCTTTTGCAGGAAACGGTAGAGAGACAAAGCAATGCTAAACCAGGCAGTTTTTCAAACACAATAATTATCTTATAACAGGTAACGCCTACTGTATCCCACCTATTGAAACTTTCATCTGCGTTTTTTTAAGGGAGCAAGTAAAAAATGTACATATCCAAAACAGTGTCGATGTATGTAACCAGTTAGAAGTCTTAACTGCTGTATCTATGAAAGCTTGTGCCTTTAAGCAGAAATGATTCATGAATTTTAATTTGTTTTAAATGTTGAAAAATTCCATCCAAGTAAATTGAGTTAACAAGCCAGCAAAGGATGAAGACAAGTATGTTTTTTATTTAAAAAATAAAAAAGTCTATACATTTCTTAGTCACCCACAAATCCTCTAGCAGTGAAAAAATACTTTGCAATAACTAAGTTTCCTGCATTTCTTTTAATTAAGACACTATGCTTTTCCCCATTCGGCACATGCTGGTTGAGCACCATTGAGCCTTAACTGATTCTTTGTATTATTTAAACTACTACTATTTTAAAATGTTCTTACAGAAATGAATAAGCCAGTGATGTTGGAAACTGAGAAAGGGAGGGAAGATTTGCAGAAGGGCAACTCTTTCTGTAAGCTGCTTCAATACCATTAAAAAAAAAAAAAAAAAAAAAAAGAAAAAAGTCATCAGACCACCCTCCAAATAAAGACATTTCAAATGAGTATCAGCATTATTTTAAAGGTATAACTTAATTATACTCCCCCTCTCAATACCAAGACTTCCAGTTCAACTTTTTCATGCTTTTTCTCAGTAATCGCAAAGATCAGAAATAAACCTTTGAATCAAGGTTAGTATTTGCTAATAATCATTTTACAGTACTTGGGCTCCAAATAAACAGCCATACTGACAAAGTGGAACACAGTCAAACTGTCGTATGTTTACATATAGGGGCAGCCATGCTAAGTCAGACTTTAATCGAGATTGCACAAGTTGCAGAGATACAGTGACACAGACCTAGCACAGACTAAGAACTTAATACCTCTATCCATGCCACAGCGATACTTCCATTTTTCTAGGCAAGCACCCAAGGGCTGGGTTTCCTTCCTCATTACACTCTTCCCGGGGCACAGACTGTTCTAAAACCTAGTGAAGTAAAGTATCAGAAAACGCAGGTACAGCCTCTGTCCAAGTCCGCGGGAAGCAAATCATATTTAAGGCTGAAGGAGATTAGCTTTCCTTAGCCGTCCCCAAACAAGACCCTCTTCATCTTTCTGAAATTTCCAGGTGCTGATACTGTTTAGAAATAATATGTAGGCAATTCACAAGGCTCAGATACAGAAATTAATAACAAGTGCCCTGATGCCAGGTGGCTAGCTGGCAAAGAACGAGTTACAGCAACCTAACTTACAAGATTTCCACAACCAATGCCAATTTGTTTGAGTGTCTGGGTCCAAATTTGGCAGCGAGAGGGCAAAGGTTTGCAACTTGTATTTCAGGGTGTTAGGACAGCCAACCCAGCTCTGTGGACTGATGACCTGGATTTGAAGAGTTACTGCGTATTTCCGACACACCGACTCACTTTGACTTGCATTGCAAAAAATCCAACCCCCACAAACAAATTTGGTGTTTCGAGGGAGTGCAGCAAAAGGCAGAATTGAAGGAGAGGAAAATTAGATTACAGAAGATGTAATATGACCAGCCAAAACACGCAAACAAATTAAAAATAAATTAGCCCCATTACCAAAACCACAACAGCAGCATCTTGTGTCATGACTGTTCATTTCATTGAGTTTGGGTTCTAGTACAGTCCATTTCAGAAGGAGTTCTCAGATCTCAAGATTTATTTTTCTTGACAAATAATTGTTAAACATTTGCCTTGTACTAACATATCAATGTTTACAATATCCTAACTCACTCAAAGACAACACAGGAACATAGCTCAGCCTATCATCCTAAATGACTTGTGAGTGACCCTACCAAAGCATGAAATATCTTTTGCCCATTGAGTTTTGCTAGAATACTGGATTTTTGAAGGGGGACGAAATAAAAGATAAAACAAATTCACGCTCAAATTACATTTTCTCTGAAACCTCTTCTCCATCTTCTTCCTAGGTCCCATTATGATACTGTTCCAGTCAACTTTGCATTTCACAGCATCTAAAAAGACGACCAATAAAAGGAAACAGAGTGTCCCTTCCAATACCCATCTGTGCCTGTGTTCTCTATTTAGACCCCTGCCTCAGGGTTTTAATTCCCTCCATCCTTACTCTATAGTTAGTCTCAGTGGTCCTGATGTCTCCACTTAGTGCTCAGGGCAGAGCTGATCAACTGCAGGTTCTGTGACTGCAACCAAGAAGCCATTTACAATTCCAACAGCTGTTACTGATTTTGCAGTAGAATCATGGCAAGTCTGCGGTTCAAACCCTCCCTCCTTACACAGAGGGAGAAAACAACAAGAACAATCAAAAAAATCTCAAGAAAATGGAAGGACTGGGAAAGCACCATGGATAAAGGCACAGCCCTAACCGATAACCGTTTTGCCTGTGCAAAGCTACCAACATTGAGACTATTATACTATGTTAAGTCAAGCCCGAGGTCCTATCTTATCCAGGTTCCTTCCTTCCCAGCAGGCACCAGAGGAGGAGGAAGTCTGCAGCACACCGTAGCATTAAGTCACATTCTCCTTTTAAAGGGCGAGGTAGGTGCCCTGCAGCCAGCAGCGCAGAGCCCTTGGGTACCGCAGGAGGACACACATCTCGGTGGGGGTCGATATGCCGACCCCACCCCCCTGCTTCGTTAAGCCATTTCAGCCTTCACGGATCACAGTGGAAGCAGCAGCATTCCCTCATCCTGCATATCGATGATGAGGGAACTCATAAAAGCGTGTGTTTTACATGCAGTTCATCAAGGCTATGGATCTACAATAAGTTTACATTAATACTTAGGCTGCTAAAATTCAAACTCCAGTAAAAACTCTGAGGAAAAAGAAACGTGAGAGTCTTTACAAAAATATACCAGATGCACTCCCTTCCAAATAGACTTAAACAATAAGTCTTAACACGATTTTCCTCAGGACAGCTGTCCTTTTATCCTTTGGAAGAAGTATGGAATACTAGGGGGAAGAGAAGAGTCCAACTCATTGGAAGGAAACCAGGTAGTTTGCCCAAGAGACATGTGGGTGGTTAGAATGAAGGAGCATCTTCAGCTCCCTCTCGAACAAACCAACCAAACAGCCTCCACGCCTTGAACGCACACACTCCAGACCACCTGTGTGGTACCCCACTTCTGCCCTAGGTGCAAGAAAAACAATGAGTTTGCAGAGAGGAATGAACCAGCCCTATTTCCCACGTTGGGCAAAAAGATACTGAGCAAGGAGCACAGTGAGATCATTTCTGCAGTAAGTCAGAAGTAGGAAATATACACATAGCCATTACTTTTAGGCTTTTGTTTCATATTTACATGCGTTGCCTTTGACCTAACAATGTTTTATTAAAAAAAGACAGCAAAAATAAAACAAACACACAGATGAGACCTGCTCAACTTGCAACTTTAAAGTATACTTGTAGTGAATTTCCTTGGGAAAAAAAAAAAAAAAAAAAGAAAAAAGCCTTAACATCAGAACAACCTCTTGGTTGACTGTGCTGACTTCTAATGAAGGTTAGTTTGTGCTCTGCAATCTAAAATTATAATGGACAGGCCACTCTATTCCCACCTTTTATTCAGTCCTATTTCACTACTCCAAATATACACTACCTAAATTTGTATACTCTTTAACAGTAGTTAATCTTCAATTAAAATACCTAGAGCAGAAACTAAGATAACTGGTTTAAAAGGTAAAAGCTTATTGACAAAAACGTATTCTTCATATTGCCTTTTTTTAATTCTGCATATTAAAAATGTCATTTTTATGACTTGAAAAAAATCTTCAGGAATAATGAAGGCTAACAAAAGACTGAAGAGCAGTAATTTAAAAAGCTCCATATGTAGCATCCTGATTACTGTATCAGTCCCATTTCCATAACGAAGGGAGAAGTCACCAAACTGCTGCCTGTCCTTTCTGGTGACAAAGAAAGGGCAAAGAGGACAGCATGTTTTCAAGGCATCATCCTTCAGGCTGTAAGGCAAGAACAAGAAGTCTCCTGCAGTACAATATGTGGGTGTCAGTGTCCGGCACTTTTCTGGAATACGGTAACCCCAGCTCTGGTGGTCCCTGCACATGTACTTAATTTGGAAGCAGCTGGGTTCAAAAGTTTATCCTCACTTTTTGACCTGCAAAGGTTTAGCGTGTGGGCGTGCACATGAGTGTGTACATCATACCACACAAGCTGAAGACGTGCAGCCACGATAGACACAGTGCGTGCGTGTTTATCTGTATGGTTTTGCACACAGAACATATTGCATGTTTTTAAATAGCAAAACATTATCCAGTATACACCAGTGATGTGCACTGCATGAGCATTCACAGCTTCCCAAGCCAAACATGGCCCGTCCACATTTCAAAATTCAGTAAGCTTCTGGATTTTTTTGGGCATAATGTCAAAGGACACGTTAATGAAAGAATTCATTAATTGCAATACTACCTATTTAGATAAAATAGATTCAACATGCTTCATAGAAAGTGCAGCAACCAAATCTGCAAGTCTGACCAGATTAACATCACTAACACGCCTACCACAGGTACACCGAAGGAATGGATGCAACGGCCAGAGAACTATCTTCACTTTTATAGTGCATCTCATCACAGACACAGCGAGCTACACATGTAAGTGAAGCAGGGGCGAAGGAAGAGATGCAGGAAGACCAGAAAGCGCAAGGAGCCTGGGAACCTCTGAGCACAGTAAGTTTATGAGTACCAGTGACAAAAGTATAGTCAGACTGGTAGAATAGTCAGAGCTCAGAAGAATTAATGTGTTCTCCCAGCTGAGATCTGAATATTTTCCTGAATTGCTCTAAAGCACTCTACAATTGCAGGCAGAAATCCCTGATCTTGGCACAAAGGATATATTTTTCAACCATTTGTCATTTTACAGCTCAGATACAGAAGCAAGTTAGTGCCTTTCAGCTGAGCTTCAGTAACTGCGAATATACTCCTCAGCACATCATACGCACAACAGAACATCTTCAGTGGGATTTGAAAAGAGATCTAAGGTTATGAATTTATAGCACATTTGCGGTGGGGTTTGAGCATTCAGACAGTCGCTATCACTCAGATAAACAGCAACTCATTAATCCACAGAAATGTGACAGTATAGTTGAGTGCAATAGTTTTCTCAGCACTCGTATTATTTTGAAATCTTGAATCAATTGTTTACAGAAGCTCTTCACTTGTGTTCACAGCAGTAAGTGCTCTACATAGCAGTGAATCTTTAATAATTCCTAATGTGCAGCATGGATGAAAAAGTGGTTTGTTTTATTTAAACAATAAAAACCAGCACATATAATGGATAAATAGTTCATGATGAGTAGAAAACATAGATTTTCAAACAGAACAAGCACTTTGTGTTTGTTGATAAAGTTGGAACTTTCAGTCAGAATTATACAACAGTAACTCTATTACAAACCAGTTCCAAACACAACAGGGGGAAAACACTCTGTATGCAATACAAATCAAGTGAAGTATGCAGGCATAATGGCATAGAAAATAAAAATTATTTAACAGAAGAGTCCATACATCAGCAACTGAAACTGCAAATTAAAACGTAAGATGGTGCCCCAGGGGGAACACTTAGCACAAAGACACTACAGACAGCAAGTCTCTGAAGACCAGACTACTTGACCAATGCCAAAAAATGCAAGTCTCTCTTCAAAAGTTCCAGGGACGTAAAGTGAAAAGTTAATGTTCAGAGTCATTCTGCATTTCAAACTTTGTGACCTAAAAACCTATCCAGCTTTCCAGGGAAATTTACAGTTTTCAACAGAACCGTTTTATACATTGCATTAGCATCTCATCCCCTAAAAGGGAAAAAATAGGGGTAGAAGCCCTCCAAGAAAACAAAAATTGTATTTTCATTGTTATACAGCAATGATAACATCCAGTGCAACAGTCAAAGGAAATGCTTCCTATTTTTGTTTCAGCACAGTAGCACCCAACTACTTTAAAAAACCAAACCAAAATAATCAGTAATAATAATTCCAATGTATTACTAAAGCAGCCAAATAAAACAAAACTGACTGAGCAATAAGAGAGACAAGTAGGCTCTCCGACGCCTTGCAAGCTCCCAGGCTGACAGCTCTATGCAAGGGATACCACTGCTTGCCGCTGCGTGTAGCAGGGACAGCACATTTATCCTCTCATAAGTAAACTGGATTCTACCTGTTCTGTAAGTATAAACTGGGAGTAACTTCACACATTCAAAGTTGAAATGAGAATACAACTGAACCAGTAACTGTTGCTCGTACCAAGGAAAACAGAGGAACAAGTACCGCCCCAGAACTGTAATACAACTTACGTTATTACAGCCCTATGGATGGACATTTGCATTGGAAATTAAAAAACTCAGACATAGGGAGTTTTCCTTGTTTGGCTTCTACCAGTTCATGGTATTATTTCATCTCTGTCTCAGCTTCCTCACTTAAAAGTGGGCTTAATAATGCTACAATTCTTTATACAATACCTTGAAAAACACAGCGCTTTTTTAATCTGAAAAAATAGTATGTAGCTTTTCTTCACTTTACAAAGTGTCATTGTTGACGAAACAGTCTGTTCCTTTTAATTTCAACTTTAAACAACTCCACTGAGGTCTGAAGATCTTGACTTATTTCTGATTTTACAAATTTAAAAAGAAAAAGGCTTTTCGTGGAGATGTAATTAATGAGTTTAACATTTCATCAAATATGCTTTTGTTAAGTGCTGTTGGGCAGGCACATTACTCAAGGTCATAAACTTTAAGTCAAATCACAGGCAACTGAGCAGCTCCTGCCCTCTTTCTATGGTCTCCATGCCTACCACAGAAGGCTAATTATTTTACAACAAAACTTGAGAAGTGTATTTTTCCCCCCCCCAAAGCTGTATTTGTTCATTGTTTCACTATTTTTGCTTCCAGACCATGAATTCATGTCTGCAGTTTATATTTTCCCATCAGAACCACAGTGCTTGATCCATCCATACACCAGTGAGAAGAATAAATTTTAAGGTAAATTACATCCTTAAGAAGCATTAACTTTTGATTGATGCAAAATTTAAACCACAACAAAGAAAACATAGATACAGAGTTCAAAAGTCAAATAAGAGTCAGAAGTATCTCTCAACTTGCATAGGCTGTGGGTCTTCCAAGGTTGCTGGTAAAAAGAAAAAAAAACAATCAAAACCAAAAAACTCTCTAAATTGTTTTGCTTCGGTTTTTTAGGAAAATTAAGAATGATGTCTACTACCAATTTTTGTATCTTCACCCTCATTATGGCTATTTTTTGGCTCACAGTATATTGAGAAAGCAATTAATAGCTGTCTGTATCCATTTCTTCGACAATGTAGTAAGAGAAATTTTCTACCTTTTGTCTGTTATTTTGAGAAAGAATCTGTAAGAATCTCTGGTATATGTAAGTACGTTCACTATTCCAGTATTTTTCTCCAAAATTGTTCACAAGAAGGATAAAATCCCGCCACTAGCTTTTCTTTTCTTTACAACCTAACTGAAAAAAGGTTTAATATAAAATGGTACGTGACAAGCCAACAGCTGCTACTACCATTGCATTAAAAGTTAGAAAGGATGGACATAGTCATCAGAACATCTTCCTTCGTACAGTTCTATAAGGTACCAGCACTTTATACAGCCAAAGATCAAGTGTCACTAAGGGCAATGGAGAAGAGCTTGTGCAACTTTGCCAGTTACATTATTTTGTTATGGTAGGAAAACCGATGTGTAACAAGTGCTCTGAAGTAGGAAAAATCCTGTCACAACGTGATCAGGAGGTACCAGAAAAAGAGAGTGAAAACACTTATGTGACATATTTGCTAAAAACTTGATCTTTTTGTGTCCTACCAACTATAAGATGCTAGAAATTAAGGAGAATTACTAGATCATCTAATATGGGCTATTTCCTGAAAGTACATTTTTAGTTACCTTACCAGACTGCTTTAGAACTCTTATGAATTAGGTAACCACCAGTTTTCTCCTGAAGTTTAATCCCCAACCTAGAATGGATCAAAACACACCACTATGACAAGCAATTTAAAAAAAAAAAAAAATACAATTATCGACAGTCAATGGCAAGAAGCTGCTGGCTGACCTGATAACTAACCTAAAAAATTAAACGCACCACAAAAGCTCCAGGAGATGGCCTTACACCAGTGATACACCAAAACTCCAGAGTCCTCTTCACTGCACTGCTATAAACCTGCTGGCAACTTATTTGATCTCCCCTAGATCTCTGCTCCACGTCTTTGGAACACAGGTAATACCTTCCCTTCGCTGGGGTGAAAGAGAATAAACTCCATCTGCTTTCAGGCACTAGCAGGAGGACTACCACTACAAAATGTCAGGTGAAAGGACTTGAAACAGTTCCTATCCTTTATATTCATACTTACATAATGACTGTAGCAATAAAACTCACGTATGACTGTATGAAAATGCAAACTCCCCAGCTTTACCCAGAATTATGCCAGACAAGAACTCTGTGTATAATGCGTACACTGCCAGAGCTCAGTCTTCTGCAAAAAGCCGTGCCTTAACCTCATCCCCCTGTACTGAGATAGGCAGATTGGGGCAAGTGATTTAAGCGTCTAAGCTGTTTGAATTCATTCTTACATCAAATGTTACTTTTGTCACTCCTATTGTTTTTTTTTTTTTTTTAATCAGTGTAACATTTGCAGAAAAACAGTCCTGCAAGAGTAAATAGACTCCTCATATAAGCAACAAATTAGATGGTTATAAAGGAGTGAGGATCTGGATGTCCAGAAAGCCGTGATTATTACATCAGCTCCATTTTTAGGACAAGTCCCAAGATGTGCTGACATAAAAAACAGAAGTCATGGAAATATAGAAACAAAAGTCTCAGGGTATTGTTTTGTACCAAAACAGGTATTTCTATTTTTAGGGAAAAAAACAAACCAGCAAACGTACTGCTGAACTGTGACCGGTCTGGAAAAGGGAGTTCCCCAACTATATAAGATTTGTCAACCTCACCCAAAATAAAGCAAGTGAGGTTGGTTGTTTTTAAAATCTGTTAGAACCAAGTGACCCTGTTAAGGGAGTTAAAGTTTATTCTAGTCTCTTTGGCTGTCCCGAAGCTCCTATTTTATCTTAGTCACTTTTCCAGTCTAGTCTTTCACAAGAACCTCTGAATCCAACCTTTGTTTCCTACCCCATGCTCTTTTCCGAGTACATCCAAGGGATCAGCACTCACATGTACTGGGAAAGGGGTTCCTGCGCTTCATGTGCTGCACAGAAAAAGCCTCAGCCCCTGAAAAAGTTGGGACGAGACAAAGGATGCCATATACAATCACATACGGCAGAAGTTTGCTGTTCAGGAAATCAGTGATCAAAGGTAGCACCATAATATACAACTGAGCAAATGAAAAAAAGAAATAGTACCCTTCCCTTCTAGATACTACAGCTGCGTCTGGTAAGAAAAATGGGGAAATCAGCAACTGCACGGGGATGCAAAGAGCCAGTAACACGAAGCAGTGATCCAGGTGCTAACAACATCCACTTTCCAGGACCTGGGACACACAGGGGTCATACGCAGCTCTCCCAAGAGCAGCCAAAACACACACGTTGTCTTGGGTCAGTGTTGAGGAAAAGCCCGCACTGAAATTCATTAAACCTCTTTGGACACAAGACAGTGAAATTGAAAGGCATGGATGTTCAAACCGCAGCTCCACCTTCCTCCGAACACTACATACAGCATTCCTTTGTATAGCCTTGGCTGCGAGCCCACTGGTTTCACCACTGAATGCCGAGACGCGCTGTAAAGCTTTTATATTTGTGGAAGCGCATTGAGAAAGTGCCAGTACATGTCTGAAATGCCACCAGCCTGTATCATCTTAAAATCACATGCAACACTACGAAAAGCTTGATAATGAACACACGAATAAAACAGGTCTAACAAACCCAATTTAATAAAGGAAATAAATTTATAACTACTGCAATCTTTCTCCTTTCATGATGACCAAACACGGTTCACTGGATCAGCTTTCAGCTCTCAGCAAGGCTGGGGGAAGGGGAAAGACTCCTTTAACAGTTGGTCCCATTTAGTCATACAAAGCTGGAAGGAGGCAAAAGGGTAATAATTTAGAAATGAAGAAACTCCAAAGACCTAGGAAAAGCATGGCAGCCTCCAGAGATGTGGTTTGCCAAAAGGCTATTTTTGGGACAGATAGGGCTACAAAGCTGCTATTAAACTTCAATCCTTAAAATAAGCCCATAAACTCAGAAAATATTTATCTGGAAGGGTGGCAGCCCAATAAAAGTTTTATGAATGTTTTAAAACTGCCCTGTCAAGGGGCTAGCTGCTCAGTCACCTCCCTCCCTCCTAAAAACCAAAACATGCAAGAAAGCGGGCCCACGTGTCGGGTTCCCAGGCAGGAATGACAGGGCAGCCTGAAAAATGGCTCCGCATCTCCTGCGCCCCCTCACCAAGCCAGCAGAGCACACAC
>VYXH01006285.1:0-14491 GCA_013397275.1 Burhinus bistriatus | reverse complement strand
AATAAAAAAAAAATAATCAGTATATATGCAATAAGGGACACCATGGGGAAATACAAAACCAATCTGGTTTTAAAGTTCGTATTTCTAAAAGCATCTTGGATCCAGAGGTCGTAGGAACATGCAGTTCATGCTCCTCCAATGAACTGGTCACTGTTAACTTGCCAGTGGCTTACAGAGATAGACAGCGGGCCAAGCGTAAAGGCACAAGAAAAGTCCACTTTGGACTTCCACGCATCCCATTTTTGTTAACACTTAAGGCTTAAGAGGAAAATTAAGCTGAAGTAATGCAAAGACAGTGAATTGAAGTAAAAAAAAACAACATAAAATTCATTTATGAAACTCTATGCGAAGCCTGGAAGCGTCCAACAGAAGAGGGATGCTGCTTCTCCCTCCTGCCACACATTTTTCCTTTCCTATCTCCCCATCATCACCAAATCTAAAACTCCACATAAAGCTCATCCAAAGGAAGCTTGGCACCTTCCTCAAAATCCAGGGGAGGAATAATCACAGGCAGCAAAATCAAAATGGGATGGAAGATAAGAGCCAGTGACTAACGAAAACACTGTCTGCAGCCAACCAGACTCTCACCGCTCACATGCAGAATTGTTTCCGCAATAATCAGGTCCAATTATTAGGAACAACTTTCAGAAAAAATGAACTTCAATTTGTTCACAGTCCTTCCACTCTTCCTAGGCAGTGCCATCCTATGTGGCTCCTTTAACTTCTTTTTCAAGTAAAATGTAAATAGGACTTAAAGCCAACACAAACCCCCAAACAGAGCAGCAGAACAGAGCCACCCGCTCCTAAGGGTCCGACACTCACTCCTGCAATGGAGCACATGGGACTCCCTGGGCCGGCGGTGGAGATGTGAGGCTCTGGCCAGCCTGGGGATGGTTGGCAAGACAGATGTTCCCTGTCACCAGCATCATGTTTGCGTTGTTACAGATTTTTTTTTTTTAAAATGTATTGTGTTACTCCATCTATCTTAGTGAATTGTCTATCTTGTAAAATTCTTTTAATGATGTTATTTTCTTTTTATCTGCATTATCTAAAATTATTTATACTATTATAATCTGGGTTTCAAACACTGGTTATAAACATCGTTGCAACAGTTATTAGACAGGGACTCACATACATGCCTACAGACACAAGATTAATTATTTACTTTATGACTGCTCTGAAATGCTGTAACATGATTTTGTTTCCCCAATACACTTCTCTACCAAAAAGGAAAAGATGACTAGAGGGACACAATCCAATCTGCCTTCCCCCAGCATCTCAAAGCAGCAGTTTTCCTGAAGATGGCACAGCACTGTCCTCTACTTGAAGCCTCGTTGGCCACTTCCTTCTGGGGGAGCGGAGCAGTTGCTAAGCCAGAGTTTGGCAGGAGTAAGTGCTCTGTTAGATTAAGTTTCAGCATAATGTTCTCGATAGGAATCAGAGCACCATCCCTAAAGTGCAACGGGAGGGTAAAACGCCAGCCATCAAGACGGATGGTTTGTTTTTATTTTTATAGAGATTTTCTAAACCTCAACTTTCACCTCTTAGCCCCCTCCCCCTCCTGTTCTCAGTCACCTCCAATAGCCCATCTGTCTGCTTCACTTAATAGAAACCTATATTTCCTAGCTAATGGATGCATTTGGCTAAGAAGATAATCTCTTTGTGTTCGCTTCAGTTGTCACATTCCTGTTATCATATTAATACTGATTAAATACGAAGCCCACCGTTTAAGTCAGACCCCACACATCATTTAAAAGCGACAAGATGTTCATATTTTGTCTCAGCCAGCATGGAAGTGGCCTCCCCCTCCCACTCTGAACACCTCACCTTCCAGCTGGGATGCCACCCATATGGATTTTTACAGGATACCTCGATAGTGCTGTCCTATTTGAGACCACCGGACAAAGTTCAGGTTTCCTGAAAAGCACTAGGACTAGTAAAAACCTATCCCAAGAAAACTATGACATTGCAGGTCAAGCAGCATGACGCTGGGGGTTACAAGACAGGAAGGGTCAGTAGAGATATCTTAGTGCTCTCAGAAGTGTCCAGTGGCAATTCACAGCCCACATTTGTGCCTCAGTTTCCCCCATCTGTATGCAAGGATATTTCACAAGCTGTGATGTAGGTGTGCGGCTGCTTTATTAATGTCTGTTTGAGTCTGCATGGCTACAGACTAGAGGTACTACAGAAAAATGACATATAAATTGCCAGAAATCAAATCAGCAAAAACTAATTCAAGAAATTCTGGGATTTCAGCCAACTTCATAACACGTCACATTTTAAAAGCAGTCAGTCACATGCATGATAAAGCACACTTCTAACCCAGAGCAAAGTCGTCCTCAAACTCCAGAACAACTCCACTCATCAGAACTACATTGCAACAAGACCCAGATGAATTTGCACTGTTTCTTTCTCACTTCTCATGCGATCATCATGAGTCTCTGTGGAGGAGGAAAGCTGGGATACAATAGCCACGGAAATGAACCTCACAAGACACGTTCTAACTCACAGTATTATTCAGCATGTAGCTGTCGCTAATTTTTAAATAAAAATTATTAATATGGCTACTACTTATTCGAAGTTTACCCTATTCAATTTAATGGACTACCACTGCCATTCAATAGAAGCACAAATTAGTAAGACTTAACCTCAAAGTTCTGGTGAAATCAGTCATATATATCAGTGATTTTTCAAAACTGCAATTCGATAAGAACCTAAGTTACGTATACTAGTCATCTTTGTGTGCAGATATCAAGTCTGAGAATGGAAGCACAGTAACTCATTACATATACTACACGTGCAAATTATTTACAAGTTAGTGAAGACAGACCCAGTGTTCCAACCACTCTGATCACACCCACCTTTCCTAGAGACGAGGTACGAGCTACAGACCCTCCACTCAGCCGGTACCTTTCCTAAAAAAGGATGCAACACCTCCTGAGCAACTTTGGAGCAGATGAGGTTATACCATGGTCAGGAAAGCTCCCCGGGGATGTCAAGAAGGCTAACCTAACCTTCTGAGATCCGTATAAACAAACAACTGAACACGGAGAGCCTTGAACCGAGGGACTCCTGTTTACCTAACCCCTGAACTGCAAAAGACATCAATCCCTGCCTTATTAAAGAAATGCATACGCTAGCCAGGCATGCCTGCTCCATCAGCTCTCTCCCGTTCACAGCTTCTCCGGGGACGGAGGAAGTTCCAACAGGCCCCGTTCCATAAATAAAATCCTTCTGGCTGGCGAAAACTAAATTGTATTAAGACTGGCTCAGACAGCTTCAATTAGAAATAATCAGCAGGGGTGGACTGAAATACCCTCCATCAATTTGTTTACAGCTGGTCTTTTCCTCCTTTTCCATCCCAAACCAATTCCAACTACCTGGTTCAATGAAAGTAGCAGGGAATCCATAACATGCTCCCACTTATTATATGCGTAATCCATATGTACGAGTCCTGAAATCAAAACCACATCTAATGGAAGAGTAAAAGCTTCAAGTACAGAGAAAATTCAACAGGTCTTTAAGAGGAGATTCCTGACCATCAGCAACCAAACCCAGGAAACTTCAGATTCTGAGTAACACACCCTTCTCCCATGTTTACAGGATTTATCTCTCCTTAACCATCCTAAAAGCGACCATTTCTGTATAGTAGAAATCCATCCTTTCTTTATGAAAATTCGAGAAAGGAAGGTTATTCAACCAAACTCATCTGCAAAATTCTACAGCACAGTCTCCCTACAAGTATCAGTATTTTTTCTGTAAGATTTTGTGCTTTAATAAAGACATTTAAAATCTGTTGTTAATCTACCTATAATTTTTTTCCAAATGCCAAATAAAATTGATTTTTTTCCTGTGCTTCCAAGTTCTAAATGAGAATCACTCCTGCTTTTGCTCCAGCATACATTTACTCTGAAACCTAATCATATATTTACTAGTGAAATGCACAATGATCAACTGTAATCAATAGTAAAGTTACTCTGTTTTCACAGGAGTGAGAAATTAATTTGATTTTTCATAGCAATATATCAGCAAATATTAAAAGATAGGCATATTTTCACATTTGCTCTGAAACCTTTCATTTCTATTTGGCCTTCATATGGCTTAGTCAATGGAAAAGGGTTCTTAAAATACTCAACTTCTTTTAAAAGGAGGAGCGACTCGAGACAGAGCCTGCGTCATTAAAGCCAAGCTTAATTTTCACTTAAAGTAAAAAAAATAAAAATGCTGATAATTTACTGAATAAGTCAATCTTGCTCTGAACATGCACAATTTCAAGACAGAAAAATAAAAACACAATTAAAACCAATTACACTATGTCCTCAAACTACCTACTCAGAGCATAACAAGGCAAATATGAGGAAAAACTAGGGGGGAAAAAAGTCAGGGACTGGGGGAACAATTTCCACATGAACTCCAGAGGGACTATAATCGTCCTACATCTTCTGAGGAGGTACTTGTGAGATTGTCGATTGTAATGAGCCATGAAAAGAAAATCCTCAGTTCATGATGCACAGCCTGCTCCTGTCAGCAGGAACTCGCGTTCTTTAGCACATTTTCGGTCCTTGAAAACATCTTCTTTCTCTCGTGCCTGTAGTGTTACCTGGCACACGCTGCTTGGCATAGCCCATGTTACCATTGTGCTAGCTTGAAAAGATAATTCATTGCAATCTTAAAGAAAACAAATGCATATTCTTTGTGTTGTATTCATATTATAATACGAGTCCCGATGAGCCGATACGTTAGGAACATGCAGGCAAACAGTCCCTTGCCTAACACATCCTTACCTTAACTGGTCAAATTAGAAAGAGGGAATGTTATTATTCTTTCACTGATGGAAAACTGAGAAGGTAAACAAAAAGCTCCTATAGTAAATACGTACCTGGCAGCAAAACCATGTACCTAATTAAAAATCCTCAGGTGCACAGCAAAAGACTGTACCCATACGAACAATGCTCTTCATTTATATACAAAGAGACAGTTTAGGATGAAACAACAGAGTAATTGAAGAGATGGCACAGGTCCGTCTCCTTGGTTCAGTGTTCTGTAGTTGTTAATACATTTACCTTATATATATATTAAAAAAAAAAAAAAGCAACTGAGGCTGCTCAGGGTTGCGTGGGCAAGGATGGTTGGCAGAGGAAGGGGCTGTAGGAGTAAAAGGTAAATGGCCAGAGAGGGAATTGAGTGGGGAGGGGAGAGCAGAGAGAGATTAGGGTAAAACATCAGAAACATGAAACTGAGTAGCTCACCAGTTCTAAGAGGGAAGAACAGGTTCTCTGAATTACCAAATTGTCTTGATTTCCTAATATGGAATAGTTGGAGGGATGAGGGGGAAAGGGATCAGGGGAACTGAGGGCTCAGAGGTTTAAAAAAAACTATTATGATAAAATCCACAGCACAAAAGTACACAATATGGGATTCTTGTGATTTAAGTTACAACCTCAGATACTAGACAAAAGACTTTTCTAAGCAAATGATGGTTTTCTTTGCTTTACCTATAACTTTTATTCCAGGTATTAAGTATTTTTAAAGTATTTTCTGCAGCTTTTTAAAATGCAGTAATACTGTAGTCATGGGCAGGAAACACTTTTGTTGCTTATGTGTAATGTTATACAAAACCATGTTACAGCAGACACCCCCCCCCTCCCCCATCAAAACAGGTCTATTGAAGCTCCAGTTATTTCCCATTCTTTATTAAACACTGAAATCCCTTTGTGAAAACACAAACCAAAGACTGCTTTACACAGACTTCCTTGAAATCAATGCACACCATTAAGAACAACTATTTTTTTTGTCCCCAAACTCAAAACATGGATCAGCCTCTCAAGGTTAACGTCCTTGTCACACAACAGTTCTCATATCCACTAAGCACTGGCCACCGTTGCGAGTCAATACTTCAAATAGCCTACAATTTGCAAAGCACAAAGCTCTATACCTCCAGGAAGCCCCCGTGGCGTATGTTTTTACTCAGACTTCAAAAAGATATCTGAACAAACGCTGGTGGAAAGGGAAGGTGAAAGGCCCAAGGGATGAACGATCAAAATCAAGTAAACAAGCACAAACAGTTTACAGAAAGGGAGAGAAATTTCATTGCAAGAGGGCGATCTGAATGCATGAGCTACCCTTGTGGAGACATTTAATAAGATCAAAGTTAAATTACTTAAAGGCTTGGAACATAAGTATTTTCCACTCAAATACTGCCAAGCCATGAGACGAGTGAGGACTATAACATCCGAAGACAGCAGCATCCCATTTAGCACACAAGAAAGCAGAAAATAAAGATGAAGGAAGTAATTCCTTCTTTGCTATTATATAAATAAACTATAGACCTGGGGATGCAACCTAGATCTCATGGCTGCCACTTCCTTGCTCTACATAAACAGGAGGGCTCTTGGAGAAAGCTGCCCACTAGAAGCAGGACACAGTGAGCTCCTCCTGAACAGCTTTCCCTGAATTCCCACGCTCCACCTGCGCCCGGAGCACTTCATGGTCATCCCTCACCAAAAACAGTAGCCCTTCAAAATAAAACTCCACCTTAAACACCTAGAGAAGTAGAGGCAGCAACTATAAAATGTGCAAGTCCCCAGCACATTTTTTTGGACCATTTAACAATCCATTTAACAGCACAGGTTTTGGCAGTTCAGTCCCATAACTGAATCCACAGGGATCCTCTGAATCCCTCACATTTAGCTGTACTGACATCAACTAAGTCCTTAGCAAGAAAAAGGGCTTTTCCTGCCCAGAAGGACAACACTTAACTGAGCAGCAGGGAACTTCATGAAAACTGATAGAATAGTTAATTTTACATTTATCAGACAAATATATTTTGTTACTCTTCGGAAGAAACTGTACTTGGTCCCGTCAGTATTTTTTTCAAGAGACACACTGAAGCATCCCAAACCTGTAGTAGAAAGTTTAAGGGTTCTTATGTTGACCTAGGTGAGAATTAAACCAAAAATTTATATTCCCCATTTGCTGTAGGAGATAAGCTATTACAGGATTATTTTTTTGTTGTTGTTCTCTAAAGTTGCTCAGCCAAACTGTATAGACACGTAATAAAAACCACTGCTAGCTATATTCTTTCTCAAGAAAAAAAGACATGTTTTCACACTTGGAATTACAGCAAGAGTGAATTGAATTTGCAAAATGAAACACCTAAAAAAGGACAACAAAAATCCAAACAGAAGGTAGCACATGCATCCTGCTCTTATGTGCAGGATGTGTAACACACTAAACTTCTGTAGTATTTCATTAAAGTAAGAGCGATCGTGTTGTTCCATGCCACGTTCTAATCGAAACTGTTTGCAATTTCAGCAGCATAAATCCAGTGAAGTCAAAATTAAACACAGAATTTGGTCTGTAAGGAACAGGATATTTGGTCTGTAGTGACTGTAGCAAGACATCTCTGCTTAAATTAAAAAAAAAAAATCCTAAATGACAATGCAGCAAAAATTTTAAAACTTGAGTATAGTTCTATTCTGCAGTTATACATTTATGCAACTTTGGAACTATCACATACGTAAAATAGGGTAGGATCACTTTTATAGGGGAAATAAGCTTGTTCATTTCCTCTTTTGAGTATTTCATTTTGCCACCTACCAACATGGTTTTTCTCCCGCCTTTTGCCTTCAAAAAGCTAACCTATAGTAAAAGAACTCCATTTAACAAAGGATTTCCTAAGCACATTAGGCAAGGCTCATGACAGCCGGATAGGGGCAGTTTACAGAACAGCAGTATGAAGCCGAAAGAGATTAGATAATTTGGAAAAGGTCACTGGATAAGTTAGTGGTGATGTGATGGCAAATACGAGCTCAGAACACGGCAGCCTGCTCAGCTACATCAATTACAGACACCTCCTGCCAGTGATCGAGACTATGCAATAGGCTCCGAGTAGCTTACGGTTGCTGTTGCAATTATTCAAAATTCAGCAGAGTAGCAGCTCTAAATACATAGGATGCTTCTTTTCTCCCAGGGAATGCAACTTTCCACAATAACTACATTCCCCCAGAATAACAAAGCTTGGATTAACGGGAAAGACTTATGTCCGCAAGAGACCCTACAGAGAAGTAAGGTTGTAATACACAGCAGCACTACCAGCTCTCAGTTTTACCACAATCTCAAGATAAGTGCACTTTTTTGAAATCCCAGATCTTAAAAACATGCAACTGAGTGCAAATCTCAGCTTGTTTAATTTATGTATCTAGCTATTGTGGCTTAGGAGAATCTTATATATATGGCCTGAGTTTATCTAAGAAAAGAAACAATCTTTACAGAATGTCTTTTTTTTTTTTGATAAAAGAAAAATCATTCTTTGGGGGCTTACCATTGTGAGTACTTTGGACAGCTGACTACCAATGTCACTGCCAACTGAAATAACAACTGTTCAGTTTCAAAATACTTGTAAAAACCCACAATCGTCTCCCAAGCCCTCCCCACACTATCAGATCCACATTGTATCCGCAAATTAAGATAAACAAATTCTAACTATAACATCTTTCTATTTTGCAACAGGGATATGAAACTTAACTTTAGGATACTAGTAGAGCAATTGCTGTTCCTGGAGGCAAAAAAGGAAGCTGTTAATTAGCATGCACTTGAAAAAGACTTTTGGCAGTTAAATTCTCTACAGCCTCCATCTGCAGATCTTCAGCCCTTCCTTTCAAGAGCTCACAATATACCAACCACCAGAAGATCCACAGGTCAGAAACAAATCCCCTCTACCCCGCACCCCCCTACAGCAGCCTGGAAACGCTGGCAGAAACATTGGAGGGCAAAATAAGCTGTAACTGATATAACACTTCAGAGACCAAGAAAGACAGGAGACACACACACAACACAGCAGAGGCAGCAGACTGGAAGAAAGAACAGAAGCAGATGGGAGAGAGGGAAGAGCATTAGCAGAAACTAGTCAAAGTGAAGGGTGACTTGATGGAGATTGGAAACTAATATTAAGAGACCAAAATGTAAGTGATCTCCAAGTGGGGTTTTTGGAGATCCTCCCCCCACAAGCAGTAGAGGTTCTCCAGAAGTAAAGATACTCATGCTATGGTCAAACAGATCCCATCTGCTGGAATTATTTTTCTTTTCTTAATAGGATTTTTTTCTTTCCTTAAAATCTCACAAATAATTAATTTCATATTTACAGCAGGACTCCAATGAAGTGCAAAAAATAAAGCAGTTATTACTCACTGAGGAGAACAAAATAGTACAGGACAACGGGTCAGTTATGAAGCATCACCCAAAACCAGCAATGTTTTCTTCGTGTGTGTCAGTGTGGGGAATGCAATCACACAATTGGACCTGGTATCAGAATGCATCTGCACACTGGAGACCTAATTAAGATATTCTTTTTTTAAATTCCAAAGTTTTAAATATTTAGCTTTGTCACCTTAATACTCTTGTCTTTTCAAAGTAATTTTCTTTAGATTGAGGCAGCGCCTACATCCTTCGCTTTCAAAATACAAACAAAAAGCTAACAAAAACATGCTTTACAGAGTAGAATTAATAGAAATAATCACCTAAGCACAAACACAAAAGCCAGCAGAGACCAGAGTTAAGGCTGGTTTTGCTTTAAGGTTAAGCTCATGCTACTGCAAGCGTAAGGTGCTTTGCTGTTCAGGGTAGGAAGAAGGGTTCAGTACACATTGCTCTTTACCACCATTTAACAATTCATCCAAGAGCAATATGATTTATTCCTGAAGGCCACCCATAGCCCTAGCTTCAAGGGGAGCACAATGGTCAGGGGTGCACGTGGTGAGTCAGGAAGAAACACAGATTACAACACATGGTCTAGGACCACCAATGGTCCTTCCATTACATTAATGACACTGTCCTACAGCTCCTCTTGCAGAGACATAAAAAGGGGGTGTGGGTGAGGGGAAAAAAAAAGGCTCCATCTCATTCTTTTCAATTACCCAGAAGACCACTGTGTAGCCTATACTGTACCCAAAACGATGGCTCACAGAGGAGCTGGACCTTTTTCTTTCCCAGAAGCACTCAAACACTATGTCACCTGGTGTCTGATACTTTATCACCCGTGTCTGCCTGATCCCAGAAGAACAACCTGCTGAACGGATACTCCAATGGCAACCTGAAATCCAAAGAAGAGTTTTAACCTCCCATGGGCACACCATCTACTCCAGCATGCAATGACTGGCTGCCTCTGAAACCAATCTTAGGATAAACACATCACCCTTCAAAGCTCTAAGTTCAGAGACTCAGTCCTGCAAGACCAGGATCTGCTGATACTAACATGAGTGAGGCAGCCAGCCAGTTAATGAGTTAACACTTCCTTGACTTCTGTTTTCATTCAGAAGGAATGTACACAAATCTTGACTTTGATTCCACAAAAAGAACACTCTTGAGGTCAATAAATCTGGATATTCTGCTCCAAAGGTCACTATGGGCTTACAGGATGTCACCACTTAAAAGGCAGGCTTGATTCCTTCAGGCCAACCTTTTTGTATCACTGCAGTACAAACTCCTAGTTCCTATGTGGTCACCAGGACTTTCACATCGCCACAGTTTAATCCGCTCAAGAGGGGATCATAGAGGGAAGTGATGCTTCCCTGGCAACAATCCTCTCCCAGCCCCTGTCCATACTACACCAGCCAACTTTCACAAAACGGAGAGAAGGAGATTTATGCTTGAAGTACCCCTTAAGGATTTTAGGTTTTGTTTGTTTTAGAGGGTAGGGGAAGAGCGACTGTGAACGAACAAGCAGAGCTAATCTCCAGCTTTTAAATAAAACACAGCTATACAGATTTCTTTGCCCTTGGGCTTTTGGTTTTCCTCTTGACTGAAATCCTGCTCAGCCTCACCTGATACTGACAGGGATGGCAACCCACCAGACCCTTGCAGCCAACAATTTTTTTATTTTCTTTTATTAATAGAGGAGCCAGGCTGGGCAAACATGGACATTAAATGTGCCTAAATTTCATTTGGCCTAAGAGAAGACGATTATCCTATTTTAATGCAACACAAGCAAAGAATTCCAAATGTCAAGATCTCCCACAAAAAAAGTGTGCTACGTAGTGACAGGATGTTTAATTATTCTCAGTGCAATGAAAAGGCTTAGACTGCCCCATTCCTGCTGATGTCAGTAAGGACTGCCCTCCAAATTACAAAGTTGGGAATACGACATTTATCTCCAGTCAACTATTTAAAGCTTGTCTCCTATAGTTGTCTAAAAAAACCCAACCCACCACACAGGAAACCCCACCCCTGTAACTAATATTCCATAAATGCCAGCTACATTGGTGTGTTGAGAGCCACCTGAAGAAAGACACCCCTTGAGTATTAATAACAAGAAAATATATCAAAAAACACAATTACGATATTTCTGAAGGGGGAAGTTACTGAAAACAATATGATTCACAAGTTATTTTACTGTTGCATTTCTCCATCTTTGCGTAACTCCAATTTCCCTCACACTATTTAACCTCTATTAAACTTCCTTGCTTAAATGGAGTGCTAAAAAAGGACTGATTTGAATCCCACTTTTAAACCCACAATTTTTAACTGGAATTGAAATTATGCAGAGTAGTGCTGTTCACCCACAGCTCTTGCAAAGCTTTCCCACTATGTCGTTAACCACTTTGCGAGCCACTGTGGGATCCCATCCAATGAAAAAAGCATGTGGCAAAATACAAAAACACCAAACCACAAGGACACACCGTCTCCACAATACACTAAGGGGGAAACATACTTAGCATTTCCACCCTTAATTTCGTATATAAGAATACAGCACATTGGTTAATTCTTACCACTTTAAGTCACCTTATACCGACACTGCAGGATCCCAGAGGCATTGTGTCCCCCGAACTACGGAGGACATCCACGCTATTACTTCAGAACAGACTTTTATGGCACATTCAACCCCTCTACCGTGACAAGCAGTGGAAACAGTGAAAACAAACTTGCTCTCCCATATGCAATAACACTAATAAACACAAGGCAAAAAGTTACTGGCAATGAAAGACAAGAGCACAAACAAGTCTGTCTTCATCTGTTGTAAGAAACTTAAAACTACTATTATCCTGGTACAGGTAAAAAGAACAGCAAAGTATAAAGCTCGTATTCTAATACTCTCATTTGTATCTCTTCTTATGAGAAGTGCACCTTTTATTACATTTAAATTTGCCCAATTCAGAAGTGTGTTCAGCTGTTATGACTGTTAGATATGCACCGCTTCTTTCGCATTAAGAAATAAGGTAGCTTTTAACTCATCTCAAGAATAGCAGTTTTTACTGTATCGAGTCAAAAAGAGAAGAAAAGAATTGCAGTCAAATACACCGCAGTGCCTCAGAAAGGACAAACACTTTACTAGCAACTAGACAGTAAAGACAGACAGAAAGTGAACTATGCCTGAGATATCACATATGCTCCAATTAGATTTTAAAAGTCACTATATTTTACAGTAATTAAGCAGAAGACAAATGCAACATGCCAAAAACAATTAAATGGGCATATCTAGAGCCAATCTTTTAAAAGATGTCATGAGACATATCAACAGATCATGATTTTGCAAACCAAGCAGAATTTTACAGGGTCAATTCTTGGGTGAGAGAGAGTTAAACAAAATCCACAATTGCTACTAAATTATTCAAACGATTCACTGAATTTCCTCTGAATTTCTTATCAACTGGCATGACATTCTGAGGTGCAACGTATGTTGAAATAAGCACTTTCCAAAGACTATCATTGTTAGCTTTTGTCATCTTTAGAATAAGACACTCAAACATAACAGTTCCTGCCTCCCCAAACTTGTTCTTGATTTCAAAGGTGAACAGCACATTTCACTCATTTACCTTGACTATATAAAGCAGTGTTCCCATTTACAACTAAAACAGCCGCCACATATCACCCACCTCAGCAAGAAGCACTTCATCAGTAGCTCGCTCCCTCATACACACACAAGCATAACTTACAAAGCACCGTAGTTTAAACTGCCTTTCAAATCCTGTTTGTTTTTTAAGCAGCTTGTTAAATTAAGCAAAACTCTCTTATGAGTTCAGAGATTATGTCCTCCTTTTTATGTATTTGATTATACAACCAGTCTGGAAAGTAAGCATCATCCTGTCGATTAACACGCCTTGAAACTTCCTCAGTTAAAACACAAACAGCTCCACAACCTAGCCCTACAGAACAGCACATCTGCCAGCAAGTACTTTTTTTTTTTTTTTCTTTAAACTAGATGCTGCTGCAAACAGCCTAGAAAGTAGGTTATACCTCATCATTCAAGCAGTAAAAGCATGCCTGAACACAGAAATGAGATGAAAAAATACACTGTCCTTCTACTTTCCACCACCCCGCTGCCTGTCTGTTTTACTCTGACACAGGCACATATTCTCAAAATAGAACTACAACTTCTTCCTCCGCATAGATGATCTGGCAGTGCAGGAAATCTCTGCTAAATAACATCTCTCAATAGTCAAGTTACACTTTGCTTTATGTCATGTTATTAGCTTTACTTCTACCTCCTTGGACCACCCTAAGGGCTTCTTCTCCATTATGCTCTTCAAATACTTGCAGATAATCATATCTCCCACTTAGACATCATTTAGCCAAGTTTCATGCATTTCTTTTCATCTTCTTTCCCTCATAAATCAATCCCTTCAGCCTCTCCAGCATTCTTACTGCTCTTCCCTGAATTTCTTCCAAATTTCTGACATCTTTCAGCGACTGAGGAACTTCCAATTGCATGCTGTACTCTAGATGTGTTTTTTTGTACTCTAGATGTGTTTTTTTTGTACTCTGAAGAAAGATAATTAAGCCTTTTCAAGAAATATTAATGCTCCAAATCTGGAATAAATATAAATCAGAGATTGCATTTTTTTTTTCCAGAATGGATAGTAATTATCCCCATTTCACAGAGCAGAAGAGCAGAGAGAAGTATCTGACTTATTGCTGCACACAAGTACTGCCAGAATAAGAAACAGATCCGTGTTCTGCCATTCCCAGTCGTGAGGTCTGCCAAGTTTCAGCCCACAAACGACGTAAGACAACATTCCCAGGCTGTGATCTATAGGCAAACACAAGCCATTTCCAAGGGACTATGGAACAACGCTTGGGGAGCCCAACGCTTGCTCACGTGAGCGGGCACGATGCTGGAGGCTGTTGGCACCAGCAGGACCACGTAACACCCTACAACGTGCCCTGGTCTGTTGTCACCTTAAGTAGTATCGGAGACTTGTGGCCAGACATCTACCTGGTTTTTATTGCTAGGTAGAGGTTTGTTTCCAAAACCAGCGTTCAGCTATCGTCAGGTTAACCACCTGAACAAGCTATTCCATTCCAGAGGTTAAGACTGGTTCTAAACATGAGAGGACTGACTGACTGCCAGGCTGAGGCAGTCCAAGGCAGTTTTCAACTTGCATGTTTCCGTCCCTTCCCTCCCACTCCCTGACACATTTGTGAAGGAATCACAGGGAAATAATTTCAGAAAAATTAAAGAGAGCTCTTCAAGAAAGAAATCTGTAAGAGAGACTAT
>VYXH01006282.1:159057-177803 GCA_013397275.1 Burhinus bistriatus | reverse complement strand
TGCTGGAGCAGAGATTCCCTGCAATCCNGGAGCAGAGATTCCCTGCAATCCAAGAAGACCATGGTGATGCAGGTTGTCCCCTGCAGCCTGTGAAGAGCCCACACAGGAGCAGGGTGCTGGCAGGAACTACAGCCCATGGGGGTACCCACACTGGAGCAATCTGCTCCTGAAGGATTGTCCTCTATGGAGAGGATCCATACAGTCATGAAGGACTGTATCCCATGGGAGGGACCCCACGCTGGAGCAGGGAAAGAGAGTGAGGAAGAAGGAGCAGCAGAAGAGCTGTTGCGAAGTGACCTCCCCTCTGGCAACAGAGGAGGACACAGAGGAGTCAGGAGTGAAGGAGTGAAGTTGAGCCTGGGAAGAAGGGGGAAGGGAGAGGGGAAGGTGTTTTTAGTTTTGTCTTTGTTTCTCACTATCCTACTCTGTTCTTAACAGGCAATAAATTAAATTAATCATGCCCAAATCAAGCCTGTTTTGCCCATGACAGTAACTGGTGAGCAATCTCCCTGTCTTTATCTCAGCCCATCAGCTTTTCCAGCTTATTTCCTCCCCCTGTCCTGTTCCGGAGAGGGAGTGAAGAAGCAGCTGGGTGGGCACCTAGCAGCCAGCCAAAGTCAACCCACCACAGGCAGTCAAAGAAGGTTGTGTCTGTGGTAACTCATTTGATTAAATTTCATTTAAGAATTTCTTGCAGGAGTGCTGGATATTACTTTGCCATTGTAGGTTTCTTTTGGGAGTGTCAGAGTTCTGCAGATCTTGTACAATGAGCTCCCATAGATCCAGGAATGGCTTAGGATTTCTTGAGATAAGGTAGCTTCTGTGCTTCTTCCGAGGAAATTTGCAATTTGTAGATGCACATATTTCTGATTTTTTCAATATTACATGAAAATGGTGTACATTTCCAAAATGTGAACATTATTTCAGTTATTTGCATCTTTCATAACATTTAGAGCTTCTTAACCCAGTCCTAAAATGCCAGCTAAAGTAGCATGCAGAGCTTAAATGGGATTTTAGATATGAAAAAATGCAGAAAACTTTTTACTAGCTTCCAAACATCAATGTCATTATCAAAAGAATACTTGGATGAAACTGTGGGCTTTCTGAATGGGGGGAATTGCAAATTCTGTTAAAGACCTATCTTCCATGTATATGTGATCCTCAGAAACAAAGAACAGAATTGCTATATTTGTTTCAGAGTTTATTCTCACCCAATTTATATAAAGAAAAGCACAGCTGAAGGGCTCTGAAAATATCAGCTTGTGGCAGTAATTTTCAATAAAATGGGTGATGATGCGAGTAGAAGCATTAAACATTTAGATAGTATCTTTGATAAAGGACAAACATACATAAGTAAGGCCATAACTTATACCAATTTTCAGAAGAAAAAAGCATGCTGTTGTATTCCCAATACTGAAGGAAACTGTTCATAGGTACAGGATTTCTCCTGTCTGGCTGATGGCTTCTCTCTTGGGACTCTTCCAAAGCTCTATCCTCAGTTTATGTCTTAGACACTTCATCAGTGTGGCAAACAAGAAATTAAGAAAGGTTTTGAAAGATAATATCCTGATACTGAAAAATATTTTTTTCAACTATTTTGTAATGACAGAGAAGAGTAGATACCTAAGAGTGTCTGAAGCTTCTGCTTTCTGGTAGCACTCAGCCTGACCTGGTGGCCAAACATGAGACTATAGCAGATTAAATATTTTTAAATACCCTCACAAACACTATGCTTTTACAAGTTAAGGGTAGCATAAGATGTGATAGCTGCTAACTCACAACTGGAATTTATCCGAGTGGTAACATGTAGTTTCATTTTGGAAGATCAGCATCACCTATCCTATGTTACATTTGATGATATGGCAACCAGAAGAAC
Source organism: Burhinus bistriatus (assembly GCA_013397275.1). Taxonomy (NCBI): domain Eukaryota; kingdom Metazoa; phylum Chordata; class Aves; order Charadriiformes; family Burhinidae; genus Burhinus; species Burhinus bistriatus. The sequence goes on along the minus strand of VYXH01006282.1, from coordinate 175,927 downwards.
TCTACGATTCATGCTTTTTTTTTTTTTTTTTTAAGTATGAAAGAACAGCAAACATTTCTGCCTTTTCTTAAATCTAGCCAAAGTTTTCAGATATCTGAAGAAATTTAGTAAGTTCTTTAATACTGGATGGCCAGACAATACGTCTCTTCAGGAGAAGAACAATTTTCTCTGGCACTTTGAAGAAGCCATGAGAAGTTTTGTTAAGAAAAAAAAGCTATGAAATGGCCTGCTAATGACAAGAGAATGCAGATGGTCTCTGGGTAACTGGAGATTACCAACTCAGCCAAGACTTCTATCCCATTCTGTGATACCACCGATTTCATACTCATGCCTAATGCTGTTGCTAATGTTCCTCCTGACTTTCCTTTTTACAGTGATGTGTTTTCTCCAGATGCCACTCCTCACAATGCTTAATACAAAATGATCATCTCTGAAATGAAAAACTCTGCTCTGTGGTGATCGTTGCCATACAATGAGAAAATACTTCGACAAACTCCCCAGAGACTGAGCGGAGCAACTCGCTCTATAACACAGTGTCATCTAACAGAAAGTGACCTCTGCCAGAAAGCATGTGGAGAACATTGCTTTCTGTTCTTTTTATTACTATCTTGGCAGCAGGTGGAAGAGGGGATATTTATGATTAGAACTACAAATATGATCTTGAACCTGGTCAGATAACAACGCACTTAATTCTTAACACTTTAGCAATGAAATCAGCATCCTTTTCAAACAGGTAGCAAAAATGCACAATTTATCAAAAAGTTTCCTGGCTAGAAAATTTTGCAAGAATCAGCTTTCTTTTGCTATACATTTCTTCAAGATGGATGATATAAATTAATTGGGAACATAAAGTAGACTTCCTGTAAGCTTTAAGAACTGCTCTCCACCAAAGCCCCCAACCACTTAGTTTCTTTGCCTGCATAAGACCCAGCTGCAATTCTTGAAAGAATCTGTCATGAGGAAAGCAGATTTAGCTATTTAGAGACAAAAGAGCTGAGTAGCTTGTATCTATATTTGATTCTGTGCTTCTAGACAGTTAAAAAAAATTCCAAACCTTTCCCCACAGTTTTATAAGAACTGACAAGGTTAGAGCCTGAGGTAGTATGGTTGCCAGATGTCGCACCATTAATTACAATCTTAGACAGAATAGGTGTAAGTAGGGAGAAGCAAGACTTAAAATAACTCTTCACGTTGTGTTTTTCCTGCCAATGCTCTTCTAACAATGTAAGAACTATTTCTTATTTCATAGTATTAGGTGGGTCTCAATATTTTTATTTAACAAAAGCTAAATATTTAACTCAAATTATAATTAAGTAGAAACAACTGTAGCTATTTATCCTATACAAACTGTGTTTTTAATTATCAAGCTTTTCATAGGAAAAAAGCCCTTGAACACATCAGATCCTACCAGTGACCTATGATTTCTTTGAACTGAACATTTGCACAATCACTTTCAGATATATTTGTTATCCATTTCACTTTAACATATTGTGTTCAATAGAAAGCATAGTCTTTTTTCAAGCAAAGGCAATATTTTTTCAAAACACCTCTCTTACCTTTGAAAGTCACTTTCGCATACGGGGATGCACATAAATAAATCATTGTCTCACTTCATTGGCTTTTGATGCAAGTTTTCTACAGGTCATTCTTCACTGAATGAAAGCTATATATCTTTAGTAGCAAGCTTGGTAACATCAAGCTGATGGTGGTTAGTTGTTCTGAAACTTCCAGAGAGAAACTGGAAAATTGCAAGTAATTTTCTACACTTTTGCTTTTGTTCAGCCTGTCCCTCCTGGACTGAGTATTCCTGTTTCTCAAATAAGGTTTACCATGGTGAACTATTTTACCTGCTGAAAGTTTTCTAGAAGTTACTCTTATAAAACAAAGTTTTCTTATTAAAACAAGTAGATGAAATTTTCTATAAGAAAATTAGTGATGCAGAAAGAAGAAAATAACTTGTCCAAAGAAATAAGTTTATGTGGAAATATATGTATATATGTCTGTAGCTGTATTCTGTTTGCAAAAAAATGCTGTTCTTTATAGTGTTGTATTCAACTCATCATATGCACCTGTATAGCTATGTAAAGGGATAAAAAAACATTTAACAATATCCTGCCATACAGCTACTATTTCCCTCTGTTTTGCAGCAGAATTGTGGAGGCCAAGGTCTGACACTTTTCACAATGTGGCTAGTGTTGTTATGCCAGTGGACTCAGGAAAATATATACTGCCTGGTATGGATCCGATGCAGTGAGGAATGCTAGAGTGGAAAGCAAGTCTGTAAATCATTGTACCCGATCACCAAAACCACATCTCACCATAGATATTTAATCCAGGAAGGTCTATAAAAATATCCATTCCTCTTCCAACATGCTCTCCAAGTCATCCTTAACCAGGCAAATGAGACACTACCAGCATCAGGAACAATAAAAATTGTGGTATTATTGAACAGTAAATCTGAACTTTGAAATAAGGAAATGAGCAAGCCTGACTTCGTAACACTTAAAATTATTAAATATTATTGTTCTTTGATGTGTTTATGTCTAGTAAACTATACATAACAGTATCATTCACCCTTACGCAGAGCACCATAATTAAAAATTCAGGTCAAAGTATTATAGAAATTATTGCATTGCAAAGAAAAAAAAAAGGAAAAAAAGAAAAAAAAAGAAAGAAGAAAAACCTTGTAAATAGACTGACCAATGTAATACATTCAGTGTAATGGCGAAGGACATAGGCCACATACAAGACCCTAGTAGACCACTGCATGTAACTAAATAGTTGTTCTATGCCTGTTTTCATATGGTGTTCATTAGAAAAACAAAAGAAATGCCTCCAGCAATTTTTCCTTAGAAGCAGACAATGCAGCTTTTGTCTTTTGAGACATGAGAGTCACAGACTGCAGAAACATCTAAGTTTCCCTTGTGAATTAATGATATCTAAAAATATCAAGAATGAAATATGTTTTGATTATTAGATGAATGCTAAAGTGTAAGTAATGCTCTATTAAATTTCATTCTCAGAGAAGAATGACCCTTTTCAGATGCATTGCCTATTTGCTTAGGGCAATCATGCTAAGAGACATAACAGTAAATTATCATATACAAATTAAACTTTGATATGGAGGGGATCCTTAGAGAGCTGGTGAGATGTACCTGCATATAAATAGTGACAATATGGTACGGAGGGATCTAGTGACTTACAGGGTAATGATGGGTAAAGCAGTACAAATTACTACAGAGAAATAAAGTCACCATAGTGATTATCTTATGTGCCAGTAACCTGAAAGTTTTCATGGCAAGGCACATTCACCTTCTATTGCACCAGTGACCAATTAGTAAATGGCTAGAAACAGACTCTCTGTTAGTATCAATTAGTGTAATTTCACTGAAATGAATTGATTTTCATCAAAGATCAGCCACTTAGCATACCTCCACAAGCAGACTGGAAAATCTGAAGTCACTGAGCATTCCCAGAAGAGTTCTCCCCTGGCATAAAGTGAGTACTTAGAAGTTATTTCGATGTTTATGAATGAGGTTCCTTCTAGAATACTTTATAGGACTTTTCCTATAAATGCTTTAGAGCTCTTACCTGGTAGGAAAGATAAATTCAGGAACCAGTATGGCAGTGGTCAGCTGAAAAAAATACCCTGAAAAGTTGTGTGTTGGCTGCTGCTGAAGTGCTGTGGAACCTTGGTCAAAGCGCAATGCCTTCCACCTATCCTTTAGTTGTCTTGCCTATTCACATTGTAATATCTGTAAATCAGGGATTTCATGCACTCAAGGCCCAAGACAGTGAGATCTTCACCTCAGAGCTTCTGGGAGTCAGCTCCTTACCAGGAATGACAGAGCACAGGTATGAGGACAGAAATGCTCAGAACTGGTGGAGTCAGTAGTTTGAGTCACCCCACACAGGTGTGAAGAGCCTGTGACTCATTTATTCTGCCCATACCACAACAATATAATTCTCCAGAAATTTCTAGAAGAATTTCTGGATTGGTCAAAAATATCATTCTGCTTTGTAGAAAATATAGAGAAAATTACATTGTTCAGTTTCCATGTGTGTGCTTCATTAAAAGTATATTTTCCCATTTATGTTTGTGGGTGTGCTTTTTGCAGAGAAATCCTACTTCATAGACCTGCAGAACAAGCGGGGGACTTTTCCCACTGTATAAAGTGATACTTTATTAAGTGAGTTATTGAATGATTTACAAAGTGATTAAAAAATGCCAACATTTTTTATTCTTTAGTAAAAAATTGTTTAAAGAATTCCTTTAAAAAATCATTACTGTTGAAAACTCATTTTAAGATGTTTGACCAGCTCTAGCTTTGATGGCAAAAAAAATCCCATGATGGTGTTCCTAGGAGATATGGGGCAGTTTGCAGCTCATGACCCAAATTTCATTGTCCCAAGCAGCAGGTGCTGTTCCTTCTCCCTCTTCTCCCCAGCAGCATCCATAACAGCAGCAGTAGTCTCTTATCTATTCTGTCTTGATTTAGCCCATCTCTGTCCTGCTTTTCCTCCTTTGCCACTGGAATATGGCCTTCTGGGACAGGCAGCGAAGGACAAGTCCAATAATGGACCAGGAGAGGACAGGCAGAAAAGAAAGACATTTGCCCATAGAATTGGGTTAAGTTGCAGCCCATGTCAAAGATGAAGAAAGGCAAAGTAATGGGAAACTGGTCTTTCCACTCCTGCAAGTGAGAGTGAAGGTGGTAAGAAGTGGCTAGCAGGCTGGGAAGTCCTAAAACCCCAATTCTGACTGTTGCAGGGGTGGTACTACCTATGATACACGTTAGACTGTGTTTTAAGGACCAGCTGCCTCTTCTCTCATGGGTGCCCCGTGTCACCTTCTACACTGCGAGCAGTACAGCTGCACTGGGAACCAGGCTGATGAAGCGATCTGCAGGGGACAGGACTTTGGCAAAAATCAAAGCGTTTCTTAATTTTGTTTTTATTTTTTCACCTAAATTATTTCCTCAATCTGTTCCCTGTGCAGCTGCATAAACCATTGCCCTAGAAGGGCCAGGAGGTTGTGCAGGGCTGGGAGGGAGCAGCCCCAGGAGAAGGTGCAGGGCTGCTCAGCAGGGCGGCAGCGCAGTTGCCAACTGAGAAACCTAAGGAAACCAGCCTAAGGATGCGGTTTCAGCTCACGCCTCACTGGTGTGACTGTGGGCTGCTGATAAAAGGGTGATCCTGCTTTTCCCCTTTCCCCCCTGACCTTGTATCAGATCTAGTGATCACGTAGCAATGTGAGTTGGATCAATGTGTTGATCTGTCAGAAAACTAATCCACCACCTCCTTCCCTGGCAGACCCTGTGTATGGTTAAGGGATTGAGTCGATCCTCCTCTGCAGCAGTGCAATCTCCAGGCTCGGTTCACGGAAGCAATCAGGGACACTTTGCTGGGAGTGGGGAATGAAGAGGTTTGCAGATTAGACCAGTTTAAATGCAATATGACACATCACATCACACACAGCATTGTAGCTGGTTTCAAAATCACAGTCCTGCTTATGGGTGTTGGGTTTGTGTTACAGAGAGTACAGATTGGGCAGGAAGTTAAATTAACCACATCTCCTGAAGGGTGCCCTCCTCCCAGCCTGACATGAGCAGGCTCAAGGAGGAGCTGCAGACCCCACGTCACAGAGACCATACAGGCACAATTGCAGTAGTAGCTTTGCCAAATATATAAAATTATGTTTGGTTTTACTTAAACAGATAATCCTAAAATGCTGCCTTCATCACTAACCTAAGTCCAAAAAGTTTCCTCCCACCACACACACACACACATCCCTCCCACATACCTGTTAACTGTAACCAGCTACTAAGCTTCTCTTAGTGTTCAGTAACACTGGAAGAAAGTCTAGAAAATTACCAGCCTGATATGATTTTTGATAGTAAAGACTTAAAAGAGAGAAATATAATTATCTGCCAAACACCATAAGCTTATAAGAAATGGGTCTGGTCAAACTAACCAAGCTTTTCGTGAGACTAAAGTTTGTCTGCTAAGTGAAACAGTATTAATGTTGGCACTTACCATACTATTAAATAAGTCTTTGATTAAGGTTTAATACAGATAAAGGAAAATATTGTGATAAGTAGATTACATCTCATTGAAATGATATATTTAAGGACGGTTTTTCACTTACAATGTAGTTCAGTGCTTTAATTTTTTTTCAGGAACACAGGGCAATGCAAGATTTCTTATGAACTTGGATGCTCTGGACAAAGGAGCTGAACTGTAAAACAGTTGGTATTTACTGATACCAATTCAACTAAGAATGGACAACAGCCAGCAATAATTTGATGTAATGATCAATAATAGTAAGATATTGCTCAAAAAAAATTAGAGCATTAATTAAATGGAGCATTTTTACAGAGCAATTGCCTCTTCTAACACAACAAAAAATAGCCTCTTCTGTTTACATTCATTTGTTTTTGATGTTCCATTTAGCTAATTCTGATGTTTTTAATAAAAAAAAGGAGTTTGACTTCCTCTGAATCTGAAGCAGGAAGGTTTTAAAATTATATTCCATTAGTTTTATCTTCAGATTATTACAGGAAGAGTTTACTATTCAGTAGTATACATACTACCAGCCATTCTAGTTAGTATTTAAGCAAGAGTGAGCAAACCATAGTCCTCCTGAAGTGACTGGCAATTTTGCTAAGGATTTAAATGGAATAAAGTCTTTGTTTCAAGCTGCCCACTATATAAACTTAATTTTTCATTGATAATTAAGCATCTACCTTTAGATGTCCCTATATAAAAATCGCTCCCATTAGGTATATACTTACATATTACAAGTTTTTTAAGCATTTTCTTCTTTTTATCAAACATGTCTACCAGTATGAAAAAAGTGATATTCTGTATTTGTCAATGTGTTCTATAACTACTTAATATTAGTGTTACATAATAGAATTTTGAATAACTTTGTTTCACTATCTTTTTTTTCAGATTAGACAAATAGAGATTTTATTATTTTTCATGTATGATAAAATAGGCTCTCTGATGTGATCATAGTGAGATTGCATAGCATTTTTTAGCTGTTGAACGCTATTTCAATCAACATTCTTCGATTCATACTCTTCACTTTTGCTAAGTATCCTTCAGCTTTACAGTGATTAATGTTTTCCATGCTGCCTATCAACATATTTATGAAACCAAGAGAATGTTTTATTTACAGCAAAGACGTGATAGAGATGAGTCATAAAAGAAAAGAAAATCCTAACAGAGCAAGGGAGGATGTTTTTTCAAAGGCATAAAATCCACGAGGCACCTAACGGATGTATCTAAGTGCCCTTCACGTCTTTGAAAATCTGCTACTTAGTAGAATGACATTGCTTCCATCAAAGGAAGCATTTTCTTTTCTGGAGGAAATTTTTAAATGCAGCTAAAGACTGATTTTTACCCACAACAGAGACTGTGGTTGTGTATTCACTATGTGAGCACATTCTGAAACATATCAACCACCTTTTCCCAAAAGGATAGCCTTATTTATCAGTTTCAGCTGAAAGTTCTGGCGCTTAAGGTTATATCATTTTTAGTGTTGTCTTTACTGATGTAGATTTTAGTGGTATACTGAGGGGCACATTCAAATCCACTGCATTTGCAGTGGGAAGAACATGCTGCAATGTTATTTTACATCATTAATAATTTCCAGCTTTGGAACAACACATGACATATGCAGCGTTGCTCTTTTCTTTGATGAAGTTCCTGGATGAAATGAATGAGAGCTGTGATATGATCTTCAGTGTGTCCAGGTTGTAGTCATTGAGTCTTTTTTTTATTTTAATTTCAAAAGATGCCTTCAGTCACTTCTGTCCAGAGCAGAGTAGAATGATTAAAAAAATTTTTGCTATGCTATAATCACAATGACAAAATTTATTGTTTCATAAATAAAAAGCAGAGAAATATTTAAGGGATCTGCAAAGCTTTTGTAGAAGGCGGCAGCTTATACAAAAGATCATTCACTTACTACTACAACTCTGTCTTTGGTCATCAAGTAGCAGCCAGAGAAGCTGGCAGAATATTTCCTGGCTGTTTTGCATACTAAAAACAACCTACAAAACCAATCATAATCTGAAGATTTTTCATTTTTTTGTTTCTGAAGCTGTGAAACTTCATCTTGTCCTCATACCTTTTTTTAAATGATGAAGATACTTTTTGTGATTAATTTGACAAACATTTGTGAAGAACAACCCAAGTTTCATGAACTGATCATAAAGCCTCCTCACACTTAAATGTAGACTGTATTTCAGTGTTGTTCTGTACTCGCATAGGTGTCTTCATAAATATTATCAGCGGGTTTTTGAAAATGATACGCAGAGGCACAATAGACTATTTCCTAATGAATGCAATGCCATTTCAGGATCTTACAGTGATCTGACTCGAGTCTGAGACCTATTGAAAAGCGTACTGTGCGCACCAGTGACTTTTCCACCCTGCCTTGCCAGTCAGCTTCACCTCTACTGCAAGATCAGCACACATGTGAGGAACTGTAGTTGGAAGCTCAGACTTCAATGAGAAAGTAGGTTTCGGGTACAAAAGAACTTTTAATGTCAATATTTTATTACTTGTTGCGACAACAGTAATAAAACAGTGTTTTGGAAAATTGTAGAAGTTGTTACTGTTGATTTCTTTTTGAGAGACAAGATTTTCATTGTTGACAAGAGGCATATTTAAATGTGCATGTTTACAGTACATTTAGAAACAAGTTCACCGATTATGTCTTTTGTGCTATCCACTTTAGAAAGCAGCTCGTTGTATATTGGCTATGTAACAGATGTCAGTTATTGATAGTTTTAATTTGCAGGTAATGAAGACCATGTTTGAACTTGTGACCTAAATGTGAAAAGTTCCATGTGTACCTCTGTGAGCCATCTAGATTTAAATACTGTTTCTTCAACAACCGGAAATTTTATTCCAGAAGGCTGTGAACTGTATTGCTTGATTGATATAGCCCAAACTTTTGTTTGATTTTTTGTGTGGTTTGTTTGTTTTTTTTTTAATTGAGCTTTATAAGTGTAATAAATATGGGTTAAAAATATTTACAAACTGTGTTCAATTAAAACTAGCCGCCGCAGGTACACTCTCTAATGATAAGCTCTTGAGAAACAAAAATATTGGGGCAACTCTTGATCTAGCTGAAAGTACGTTGCATAATGATAAGCCCCTGAGAAATGAGAATACTGGAGCAGCCCTGGATCTAGTTGAAGTCAGTGGGAGTTCAGAAATCAAGAGAAATTGCTTGTGGCATTACAGGCAGGGCCTTACAGTGCTGAAGTAAATGTAAATCTTTTCTGTGAACTAGAAGGAAAGGACAAACAAAGCCGGACAAGAACTGCTCAGCTGGCATTGTGAAATCTGCTGACTTCTTGCAACCATACATCCATTTTAGGAAGCAGGGGTTTTTTTGTTTTTAATGTGCTTCTGCCCATGAATTGAGTATTTTTTATGCATGTTTTTAAAAGCATATTCTTAAGAAGAACCCATTTGACCTTCTTTTTCATAACTAAGGAAATGGCTTCAACACTTAAAGCCAAGAGGAACCGTTAGCCGTTACACAGAAAGTAGAAAACATTAATTTCTAGGCACACCTGCGACTACTGTTTTTAGATATTTTTTAATTTAATGTAATCCTTTGTAGTGAACATTCTGACTTGATATCTACACTTTACTCTGCTCTCTTTTATGTGGTCTAATGAACTAGGTATGATTCTCGATGTCTAACCAACTTTTATTTTTAGTTAGTTTAATAAAAAACTAGCTACAGCTGTGTGCTTAGTCCTCATATAACTCTGACACGAGCTGGCTAAGAAAAAATGCAAAAATAATGTGACCTCTTAAGTTTTCAAAAGTATTTTTCCCTGTGAAAAAGAGTAAGTCGTCTTCTAATTCCTTTTCACATTTTTGTTCCATCTTCTATTCCCCCACAAAGATGACAAAATAAACTACTGCTTCTTTTCCTTTTAAGCAGTCCTGCTTAAGAACAATAAACTTCTGACAAATAGAATTGTTTATTTTTAAATGACTGGGTTTATATTTGAAAAGTTTGGGGCACACTTTTGTCATGAGCTCTACCCTGAACAAACAGTTCAAGTGCAACATTTTCTTGACCAGTTTCACCCTCCAGACAGGGAAACCAGCAAACAGACACTGAGCAACACGTGCCCTTGCCCCAATCTCAGTCAACTTGAACAAGTCTCATTTGATCCTCCAGACCTATGGCAAACCCATAACCAAAAGTTCAGAATGTTTTAAGTATTGTAAAGTGACATCTGGAGCTGTTTTGGTTTGTCTTCAGCACTCGCGCTCCAAAATGATTGCCTCGTGTGAGTTCTATACTCCTTGGGCCAGTCGTGAATACTTAAGGGCTACACAGCCAAGCCTGTGAGCGGCACTGTAAAGAATAGTAAAGAATTAATTCAGCTACAGAGGAGAATATAATGTTCCAAATAAAAATAAATGTATATTTTTTTAAAAAGCGTATGACACCAGTACCCATAAAAATTCTTACTGGACATATACTTTCACCTTTTAAGGGCATAAACTTTACGAGTTCATGAAGGAAGACTCTGTGAGGTTTCTGCTCTTCTGTTACAGAAAAATAGATGACCATAGCCTTCTGTATAGTACGTTGATGAACTAGTATGGGGAAACAGATGAAGCAAGCCTATATATACTCCAGTGCATTGGCTTTGAGAGTACAGACTTTATATATATATATATATATACACTGTCTGTTAGCTATGTCCTACTCCAGGTTCAAATCCACTATGCCAAGAAATTCAGACTGTGTCAACAGTGCTTGTACAGATGAGATCTGAGCTGGGACGAGTCCTCCACCTTGCCCGTCGTTCTGCATCTCCAAATCTACATCAGTCACTGCAGACTTGAGCTAGTTTACAAGCGAATGTACAGGGATAATGGACAATAAGATGCACAGGCTAACCTGACAGTATAGAGCTATTCACAGCAACTATTGTCATGATTTACCATGTGTCTTTGACAACGAGAAAAGTAATATATTATTTCCCTGACTTTAATAGAAATTCATTCGTGAGGCCAAATTTACCCTGACTTTATTCAGCTTTTGGTCCGCAGACAATTAAAATGACTCCTCCCTTTCTCCATTACTCAGCAGATTAGCAGTTAGTCTTCTTGTGCTGTTATTAGAAATGTCATTTCGCTATAATCTGTTGTCTACCATAATATAATCGTTAGAGAACTTTGATCTAAGAAAATATTGAGCTGAGCTCTTGCTAAATAAATCAACACTTCTATCAGCAACAGAAAACTTTGTAATGGATTTAAAAATCTTAATTTCAGAAGTGTTCATCAATCATTTTTAAGTACATTTCCTCTTGAAAAGAAATTAAACAGCTGAGAGTGGCACTCAAAAATAGGTGTAAATTAGAAAAATGTTAAGTAAATACGCACTGGTTTTTTTAGGCATAAGCATAACAGATAAAGTACAGAATATCACAACAGAACCACAGTATGAAGTAGAAGCAATAGCACTACTCTGATTAAAATGTGACACATGATTTATATGTATGTGTTATGGTTAATTTATCCTTGGCAACTATAATGAGGTCTTAATGCCATTTATACCTTCAACTGACTTCAGCAGTGCCTCTAAGCAATGCAAATTTAACTCCAATCTGAGACAAAGGGAGGGTTTGAAAGAACTCCCTGTATACTTCACAGTGTTTTGGTGTTTGTTTGTTTGTTCGTTTTTTAACACTACTATTAAGCTGGGTGGAGGGAAGTCCCTCCAAAAAAAAGGAAAGAAAACCCCAACTTTGAAAATACTTGCATAAATTATCTGCAATAATGGAAATGGAATTTCTGCAAGAATCTATGAGAAAACAAAGTGTCCAAAAACTTTGTGTGATGATGTGATATATAAACATTTCTAATACATATTATAATACAGGAATATAAATATACACTATTATTTAAAAATAAAAAACACAGGAATAAATAAAATACATATAATAAAAAGGACTACAGGAATTAGAAAATTAGGCCACAGTTACCAAAAATGACCACCAAGCTAGTGATTTTGTGTATATTGCTTTTCTTAAAAGTCTCTGATTTTCCAAGGCCATTTGAATATTTACCATCTAAAAGATCAAGTTCCTGTAAAGCGTTACAATAATTTTAAAGTTTTAATAAAATGAGGACAAATGCCCTTTCTGAATTATACTTAACAGAAGTGGAAAGGAAGGCATTTGTGTCCTTGAAATACAATCACATACACTTAACATGCCTGCAAAGAGCAGTAAGAAGACAAAAGGCATTAATCTCCCACTGCAACTGAAGGCAAAGAGCCAGGAGGAGAGCAGTTGTTACAAGATCAGCAGGAGTAACTGTGACTCTCTTAAAGAGAGTGGGATCATAGTTACTAACGGGGCTTAGCTGCAGAGCTCACACCTCTGCTGGATACCTTTTGGGGTAACCAAGTTGACCTCTGTCCCAGCGGGAATGATGGTTACTTCCTCCCTATCAATAGGCCTCACCAACCTATTGATAGTATTTCCAAAGGTGAAACGAAAAATCAGGCAATCTGATCGGTGTACCATTGCCTTGGGCCTCAGCCTACAGGTGGAAAGACGGGCACAGTTGGGCTAGCTCTTGATGGTGGGCTGCCTGACCTATGACTACCCTCCCATGGACTGTGACATTAACGGCTCAGTGATGTAAGGGGGTGACCCCGCATCAAGAGCCACAAACGCCGCCAACGCCTGTCCTGATTACCAGAAAAGATCCTCCAAGCCAATGGACATTTATGGAGAAGATCCTGAACGTACATCCTACGGAGTCAGCGATGAGGACTGTTGGAGAGGCTGGATCACCTACGGGCGGTAACATGACTGCCGACAACATCTGTCCTGGTAACCAGAAGAGGATCCCCCAGCTGTCACAGCCTTGGTGGAAGATTCTGGATGTCTATCCTACGGGAGCTGGGACGAGGACTGTTGGAGGGGACGGAACATCTAAAGGCGGTAATTCTGTGTCTGGTGCTTAGAATTGCACGCAGGTGTTACCGTTGTAACCAATACTGTAATAACTTGATTGCGACTGTTAATAAACTAAACAGGGACCTAGGATCCCATAATGATTATCTGTAAATATCATGACACGTCACATACCTATAATGATCTATTACTGGCCATGACTAGGTGGACAGGCCATCTTCTCTCAACCCGGAAAAGAAACATGTATTCTATATATATGTTTGATAAATAAGCTATGCCAGGCAGGTAGGCAGCAATAAGATAAAAAGTGGATATGGCGGGTACAACATCAGCTTTGTTGTCAATGAACATTCACAATTTAGGATTCTGACCTGTCTCTCTGAACTACAGATTTGTATAAACACACGCAGACTCAAAATTATGAAATCATTTGTAATCACACTTTTGAATATAAAAAATGAGAAAAAAAAGACATAAACATATGAAAATACAGAAGTCATCAACATGCTCAGTCAAAGTAATTAGAACTGGATCTGGAGCTCCTGATTTTCGAAGCTCACGCACATAAGGACATCGGATATGAAAGACCTGAATTTTGCATTACTAAAACCAAATTTCTAGTCCTCATCATTTTGAACAAAAGCTAGCAACTGTGAGGCAAGTCTAGCAGGTGATACACGCAGACAGCATTAAAACAAGATGTCTGAATGTATGAACTGCCCAATTTAGTTCAATACCTGTTTTTAAGCCAAGAACAAATTTATCTGAGCGATCCTGCTAACATCCTCCTCCTCTGCCATCCATGTTGCAATGCCAGTAGCACACTTAGGTGAGTTCACCCTTGGTGATAAACGGTTGCTCTTACTGGGACACGGCTATTTGCTGACACGTTTGGATGGAAAAAAAAACTATCGATAACATGAAGCTATATGTTAAGGCTGAGACAACCCAAGAGCACACTGGTAACCTATGGAAGATCACAATCCCTGACCCTCCTCCCCCTTTTTCTCTACCACCACTCCAAATGCACAAACTACCTCTTCTATTTGTGTAGGCTGTGATACTCGCCTGACAACAGGCTGAACTATATCAGCTACTAATCCAACTGCAAAGTATTGTTTGGTTTTGCTTATTCAGTTTGCATGCCTGCCTTGAAAGACCCTGACTTCTCATAAACCGGTTAATGCTAACAATCTGAAAATGCTGTTCTTGTGAACTCTCACAGCAACAGATGACAGTTTCTAAATGATGGGAGTGAAAAATAAGGCACTTAATCTACTTTATGTCATGATTTATTGTTAGACAAATGAACTTCAAGAGATTTAGCTACCTGAGCTGGCTTAGACAGGTCCAATGAGCACTGGAGCCGCTAGAAAGAAAATTAACAGTCTGTGGGCAGGAGGAGAGAAGGAGACATACAGACAAGATGAGGAAAGTCACTACCTTTAGTAGTGATGCTAATTTAAGCCATATTTAGTTAGCATCACCCCTAGTAAGAAGGAAGTTAAGGTATGGAAGACAAACTTGGGGGGGGGAAAAGCTACCAAGGTTTTTGGATTATTCTCCTTCAGCTCTGTAGGGTTGTGGATTAGTGCAATTTCTGCAAAAAAGCTAAGCCTTTTTGATTCATAACAGAGTGACAAGCAGGCAGTTTCAGACACATGAAAACCTTTGGTCAACACATGAGCTGGAAAACTTCATCATCCAGAAACAATGTTTTTTTAACAGTGTAGGAGGCTGTAGAGTAAGATTCCCAAGACCAATTTTTTGTTTTGTCTCACATGCAGCACGGTGTACTGCAAGAGCTACCTATGGTAAAAGATGGCTGAAGGCAGAAAAACGTTTTTAGCCCGTTTGGCATCTTCACATATGGCTGCTATTGTCCCGCAGCTGCTGCTGAAGCCACTGCTTAAGTTAATATTAAGTACATGCGTCAAGCAAGAATACCAGCTGAATCCTGCAAATAATTACTTGTTCAAATGCTCGTATCCAAAGGAAAAGGAGCCTTGAGAAGAAGGTAAGAACACACACCCCCACCCCACCCCCACCCTTGTTTGAGAAACTGACAGAATGTATGAGAACTAAACCAAAACCTTCCCAGTCAGGCCTTCTTTTCTTACCTGGCTCTCTTTTGGTCTCCTTTTGGATTAGGTTGCTAAACTCCCAACAGTTTATCTAGGAATGGAGGAACCTACTACGTTGGGAAAAAAAGGTAGTCTTTTGTTATTTATTGCATTTTTTTTCTTTCTTTGAACACTGCTGCCAACCTAGAAAGTCACTTGTATTTTTCATACCAACAGTATTGGTTTTACAAGCAAGAGCTACACTCCATAAGGTTTGTGAAAGGATCCACTTGGAGCTATCCTTAGCTTTGTTTGTTATACCACTGATAACATGTAATCATAATTGTAAAACAAACAGTTTTAATATAAAACACTTAAGAAAAACATAAATTATTCTAGATATCTTACATCTGAAAAAGCCGAACTTTATATTTGAAAAAAATAATTTACTTTTCAACTCCTATTAGAGTCATCATCTCCTGAAATGGTCCTGGCCTGCCAGCAACCGAGGTCGATCAGACACGTGAAGAAGCACACAGCTCTTGGATGAGACTCAAGAAAAGCCTGTAACTCTCAATAAATGCCTGAGATATAAAAATGTAAATGCAATCAGGACACATTCTGACCTCAAATAAATTTGGCAATTAAACAATTCACTGACCTCAACTCACAAATACCTTTGATCTCAGTAGAATTCAGGCAGAATGTAAATGAATATTCTCACAACCTTGTGAGTTTTATCAATTTCTTTTTAACCTTAAAATCAGTTAAGCAGTTGCATAACGAGCCATACGAATAATCTTACTGACTCTCATGCGATTACAGAGGTAAGCAAATTATGCATATCTTTGCAAATCAGGTTCTTGATTTGCATCAGTTATATACCACAAGCAGGGAACAAAGGTAGTATTTTACTAGCTCCACATCAGTCAGCAAATATGACTTGCGACAACTTTTAAGACCCATATTGTCCACAGATTTTAATTCTTGGCCCCCTGCTACTTGCTTCCGTCAGTCTCACACATCCTAAATTAAGAATTGCTTTGTTGCTCTTGATTTAGCATCTTAATTTTAAAAAAGCCACCGGTAAGCAAGCAAGCAGCCCGCCTGGCTGAAGTTGCTGCAGCACAGCTGATGTGCCTGAAATGTAGCGGCACTTTTCTCGTGGCGATCTGTGAAGCAAAGTTAAACACAAAAATAATGCCTTTTTGTCCCGTGTCGGGTTCACCCCAAAGGAGATGTAAGGGAAGATGAAGCGGAGGGGAAGGGAAGGGAGACGAGACCACCTCCCTGCCCAGCGCGGCGCCGGCCCGCGGGGGAGCGCCCATCGCCGTCGCCTCCCGGCGGNTCCTCCTCCTCCTCCTCCTCGGTGAGTCCCGTTCCGCCGCCCTGGGAGGCTGCTCGCCACCGAGCCCGGATGCCGGCGCAGGCCGGGCCGCGCCGCCGAGGTGTCCNGCACTCCCGGGCCGCCACGGCTGCTCGGGGCGGGGAGCGGCTGGGGCTGGCTCAGGGGAACCTCTCCGGCGCTGCGGTACCAGCGAGGCGATGCCCCTCGCCAAAACAAACCGGGGGCAGCAGCTCCCCGTGAACTTTATTTATGGGCTGCCGTAACCAAGGGGAGCGGTGAAACACCGGAACGGGGGCGGGAAGGGAGGAAGGGGCCGGGGGCCAACAAAGCCCGTCCGCCTCTCTCCCACCGCGGCTTTCTGGCCGCCTCCCGCGGCCGCTAAGCGAGGACAAGCCCGGGGAAAGGCACTCGCACCCGGAGAAGGGAAGAGGTCCGGCCGCCTCAGCCGGGCGCCGCGGGGCAGGCGGGCCGCGGAG
>VYXH01006282.1:117434-150831 GCA_013397275.1 Burhinus bistriatus | reverse complement strand
CTCCCCCCCCCCCCCCCCCCTTCTTTTTCTTTCTTGTTTGTTGTGTTGTGCTGGCTTGTCTGTAGTATAAACTCTGCTTTCTGTTTCATTGATTGGATCTGTTTTACTAACCATGAAAGACTGATCTTCAGTAGCTGATACTGTTTGACATTCCATGTATAAAATTGGTTGAATTTGAGGTTGACAGTGATCCTAACCTAATCTTCCTGTATGTGCTTTGGTACAGGTACCAACTTTTTTTAAGTAAAGAGTATTCGCTTAAAAGAATCATGACAGTTTAGAAGGATGGTTTTCAAATGTCTCATTCTTAAGGATTTATCCCCTCAGAAAGCTTTAAAACTGTCTCAACTTTGTTTAGGAGTTGGCAGGCTAGCTTATGAATCATGTAGAGTCCAAGGGAAGAAATAAACTGCAGGAGATACTGGAAATAGAATATATTGAAATAAGGATTGCAATAAAAATAATTCAGAGTCATAGTAGTGGAAAAGAGAACAGACTTATTAGCCTTCTTCGATCTTGTTTTTGCGTGCTGTGCTCCTAAGAAACCTGATAGTACGTGACCCTTCTGTAGCCGTCTTGTATGAAACACATTTTCTGATTCCGAAGATTGTGAAACTGATTTCAGAATCAATAGTGAAGCTTTAAATATTGTATTATTGTTTTACTTGGGTATCAGTTCATCAAGGTGAACACGTGAGTAGCTCTGTTAAAATAATCTGTCTTTCAGTGCTTAGAGTTTTGGAAGAGTGAGTGAAACTTCTACCCACGTGTGCCTTCCTCCATGCCAGCCCCTCCAAATTTGATTGTGTTTAGAGGAGCTTAAAATAATGATTGGAGTACTTACAAACGAAG
This sequence comes from Burhinus bistriatus, assembly GCA_013397275.1. Classification (NCBI taxonomy): domain Eukaryota; kingdom Metazoa; phylum Chordata; class Aves; order Charadriiformes; family Burhinidae; genus Burhinus; species Burhinus bistriatus. The sequence goes on along the minus strand of VYXH01006282.1, from coordinate 149,979 downwards.
ATGCAGGCAATTGGGAGCTTGTGTACTTAGCAAATATTATCAAAGCTGGTAGTTTTATGGTAAGCACTTATTTAAGTACAAATAATGGGTGAATAGACTTTTCAAACCAAAGGAGTACTTGGATTTTTTTTTTTTTCAGGTTAATTGTTGAAAGTTTAAATTCTGTCTTGTATCTGTCGGAAGTACTTTTTTTTTTAATCACTTCAGAATATACCAAATAAATGCAGCCTATTGAATCGTTTTCCATTAGATTTTCAGAAAATTGGATTAAAATGATTTTTTTTTTAACTTTGCAGATTAAGTTGCTTCTGAGTTGTACTACCTTTTGACTGCCACTGTTTGAAAGACTCTTTCAGTATTTATTACTTTGTCTCTTTAAAATAGAGGTTGTTTTACGTAGTAGTAATGGGAAGTGGTATGCTTTCTTCAGCAATACAAGCTACTAAGTCACTTGAAGTTTTAATTTTTATTTCAGAAAAAAAATTGCACTTTGATTTTTAAAAAAAGTCCAAAAAATGTTATTCAAAGCTCATTTTAGAATACTTACTGGTAATGTTATGATTTGCATATATCCAACAAGATTGTGTAAGGTACTTAAGCAGTGTGGAACACATTTTTCTGGATGAGGTGGTTCTTTGAGGCTTAAACTACAGGTGCTTAATGGCACGATGAAGATGGAGTTACAAATCTATTTGATAACTATTAAGTATGGATAAAGCCTTCCTATGAACAGTGAGAAAGAAGTCTATTCACTTGGAAAGAAGTTATTAATAACATTTTTCTAATAACATTATTTATGCAAACTTTTTGCCTTGGATTAAGTTTTCCTTTCTACTAAGTACAATCAGAGCCTAGATCAGACCGATACTAATCTCGGTTGAACTGCATCTTGTTAAATAGCATAGGTGTTTCAGAATAGAAATGAGATACAAATAAAACTATATAAGAGTGGGTTCCTTACACTTGATGTATTAAATGTTCTCTTAAAATGGATTCCCAACTGTGTGTGAGTGAAGTATATTGTTGTCACTGTTACTTATTGGGGACCATGTAATAGGTGGACATTGGGCCTGGCATCCACGTGACGGACCAAATTTATCTGCAATGCAATATGAAGTTTTATATAAAAGCATATAGCTAAAAATTCCTTTGTCATTTGCACGTACAGATTTAACAGACTGCAAGCAGTACAGGCTGCATTTCCCAGTGATGTAAAATACAGAATGTAATAGCTTGGTAGCTAGAGCCCTTATTCAGAACGTAAGATAGCCAAGTTAATTCTCCGCTTGTACCCGTTCTGTATGAGGACTACCCTGAACACCAGCCTTTTGCCTGCTCTAGTAAGAAAAATTTTCTATTTGTTCTTTTAAAGCTGTTCTACAGAAGATTAACAGAGCTGAAAAAGAAAGGGCTAGAGGTGGTATGTTTTCTTACCCCAGTAGAGTAAGAATTCCCTTGGTGCAAGCTCCTTATGTGATGCAGGGGGATGCTATGATTGTTCATCCACTTCTCACGATGTCCAGAAAAAGAAGTGGTTGCCACAGTATTCTATTCAGCATGATTCTGTGAGGTGATGATGGACAGTTTTGGAACATGCCTAAGGTGGTAAGGTGAAGGTGTAGCCATGAGGTAGGCATTGATACAGTTCTGCTAACACTAAGTACTTCTGCTTTTCATTTTATAAAAAAATAAGACTAAGGGCTACTAAGGAGTTTTTAATAAAACAGAAATCCCTCTGAAATTTTAGTACTTTGTAGATTAAGGAGCTCTATCTATGTGAAGGGGAGAAGGGTTTTGATGAACAGCGTTTTGAGTATAAGGTCCTCACATCTGTGGAGTCTTAAGGAACCTGACTCTCGTAGTATGCTCTGAGTACTTGCAACTCCTGGTGATTTTTGAAGGAGTTTCTTATGCTTAGGTACTGAAAAAAAATCTGAACTTGGACAAAAATCAGATGTTTTATCTCTATTTTAGGTAAGACTGGTTGTAGTTCTGACCTTTGCGGTTTGTCAAAATGTACTTTTCTTTGAATTGTATTTTTGGAAAGCAGGCCATCAGCCTTAGATCTGTTGTGTCGCAAGCAGAATGTGGTAGGGGTTGTGAGAATACTGTGTGCCTTGCTGGAGACACCGGTTTAGCAGACTCAGAGTTTGTGTCATATAAAGCTTGAACTCTGGGCAGAAATACTGTTGGCTTATCTGTTAGTCTGAATTTACTTTCTTTGCAGATTGCACTTTGGTTATTATTGGTTTAGAACTAACATTGAATGGTGTTTGGATGTTTTTTTGGGGGGGGAAGGGAAATTGGGTTTAGGGGGTTTTTTTTGTTTATTTGTTTTTATTCCCCTCCTCTGTATCTTTAGTATCTTGCTTTTTTGATTGTGTTTTGGTGGTTTTGGGGTTTTTTTGGTTGGTTGGTTTTTTGTTTCGTTTTGTGTTTGGTGGGGTTTTTTGTTTGTTTTGGTCTACCCCCCACCCCACATCTTTTTAAGTCCTTTAGATATATACCACTGATGGATCTTCTGCTCATCATCTGGCTACCTGATACTTCTTTGTGCTGTAAGATGGGTGATTCATTCGTTTACTTTGATAAATGAAGCAGTTGGGCTGGAAAGATTATATATGCTGAATTGTAAAGTTTAAAAAAAAAAGAAGTCAGGAATCATGACTAAATAGAGGACAGCGGTAGAAGGTATTGTGAAAGTTTGGGTATATCTCCACAGGATGATGAAACCCAAGGTCTCGTGTTTGGCTTATTTCTCCATTGTCAGCAAACTCCTGAAAGGGACCACAAGCTTTAACTGATCTCCTTCAGTGGGTGACAATTTGCTGTTGCAGTCAACTACTGGAGTCACACTTGTTTGGTTCTGTTGCCATCTTATACTTACATGGACAGATGGAGGAGATTTCAGATTTAAGTAGATATTTACTCAAAACCCTGGCAAGTCAACCCCCTTTCTGTCACTCCACCTTATGAAAATTCAGAATTCAGGTTTCAGAATAAAATTACCTTGATTTGGCCTGATGGTGCATATTATTCAGCTTATGAATCCATCTAAGAAGTAGAAACTGTGTTCTCGGTGTTCTGGCTCATAAAATGTTGAATAGAGCATTGAATGCCTGTGCATTAACATTTAAGTGTCAGATACAGAGACAGCAAAAATTTCCTTAATGAAGCCAATAATTCTGTCTGTGAGCTCTGGAATTTGGAGTTTAATTAGTGTACTCTAAATGATGGGACCATACATTTTCAAGGGTGGTGGAGAGTAGAATTAATGTAAACATTTTTGTCCCATATGTGAGGCAAGAAAGAGAATTGCTCAGGCAGCTCTTCTGGCTTTTCTCAACTTTTGAGTTCTTGAACTTTGAACATTAGTGAAATTATCTACTATGTTTCCTATATAAATAATTCAGATAAAGAATATAAAATGATTTTTCTCAGTATGCTGTTGTTCAAGAGAGAAAACACAAAGGATTTTACTCACCGATAGAAGTTATCTATGATTATTTTAGTGATTATATTTCAAATTTTCAAGAAAGTGAAATTGCTAGTGGAACTTACTTACGACTTCAGGAATAAGGACTCTCAAATTTTGAATTAATATGATACATAGAATTTTTTTTTTTAATTTTTAGCATTTTTTTGCTAGTGATTTCTTACCACAGTAATATAAAAAGTATCACCTAAGCCTTTCTCTTTTTAACTGCTGATCAGAAATTAAAACCAAATCACAGTAAGAAACCACTTTTGCTTCTAATGAACATAGGAGATATCTTGATGGTTGGAGGTGACCGTTTTTTGTTACAATGAAACAGTTTTGTGTCTCTGAGAAATGGAGTTGTTTCATGCCACTTTCCTCCTTGGTTTTGGAGATACTTTTGAGCTCCGGAGAAAGCTTTTCCCGTATTTAGCAATGTCCATGCTTTAGGTTTATTTATATATAAGAATGTATGAATTTTTGCTATGACTGCTCCCTCAGTTGGGACACTACCTATCTGCTTATTTGATAAAACTTTGTTGGGCAGCCCTGAAGGGGCTGCAGGGCATACACACAGAAAGAGCTTTGCTTGATGGAGCTTTGTTTCTATAGGAAGTAATGCTAAAACAAAGTATAGTCTTTGAATGTGAGTTTAAGTCTGAACTTCTGAGAAGTGACTAGGGAGCTTGGTTTCTTGGGTAGTAGCCTGTGTTTTATGTGAGATACTATATTACAGTATTTTATCTAGTTGTTATTATTTCAAGCATTGGAAAGTCCTTGATTGACTAAAAGTAATTATTATTTACATGTAGCCAATGCCTTTGCATCCCAGGTACTTCATAGTTCACTGAACTTCTATTTCTCTTTCAGTGTCTTATACTGAATGGGTGCATATACTTTCATATTACATGTATGTTATGTTTGTGTTAATGGTGTGCATTTGTAGTAAAACAATTGGTTATTACTTTGGAAAAATGTCACTGTAATAAAAAATGGAACGAAATCTATGTGAATTTCACAAAAATTGAGATTTCTTTCACGTTGCACACCTGGGGAATGTGGATAATATCGGTTGTTGGTGTTTGTATTCTGTCAGAATTTTCCACTGTTAGAAATTAAAGGTACTGACTGGTTTAATGTGCATAAAAAAGGCAAAAACGTAGAAGTAGGAGTCTCTGCAGGCTTGAAACATTAAATCTTTGAATTGTATGGTAACTGAATGCCTTGATATGAGGCAAGTATTATGCAGTATTGACATTAAACCTTTTTGTATAGTCTTGAGGAGAATGGTGAGATCTCTGTGGCATCCGTGTAGAAAATAATTGTATTTCTGTCTCTGATAATTTAGTGAAGAAAGTCCCAAACCAGAGGCCAGTCCCTTCCTCTCCGTGATTCTGAGGAATGCCCTGATTAACTGCTTCTTTCTCCTTGGCATACTTGGAGATTTCTCTCCGTGTGCAAATGCTGTACAGATGCTGTGGGAAAGACCTTTCTGCTTTTATTTCTCATTAATCAAGGCACTGTGCTCTCTTTCCCCTCCGACCATAAATGGGTTCACTTAATCCTTCCGTTTATGTAGAGGGTTAACTGCATTATAAAGGATTGCTGCATCTTAGCTTAAATTGAGAGGACAGAGTGTTATTTTCTAATGAAAGAAAGCTTTTATTGTTATTGAAAATGGCATGGTAGAGGTGAAGGGAGATGGTAGCTGCAAAGAACTTGGAGATCCTACCTGGTCATATGTATTTAAAGGGTAATTCAGCCCCAGTCAGAAACTTAACTAGCTGAGGTTAATTTGAAGCTACAGGTGCGGCCATCATCAGTTGTGAGATCCAAGGCAGAACGGTAGGTACAAGAGCAGCGTTAAGACCACTTGTGCAGAGTTGCTGTTCTCTGCACGAATTGCCATTTGTGCAGACCTTCTAGAGAAGCTGAAAAATAGAAAAATGAGTCTTACTTCAAGCACAGGTCCTCCAATTTTAGAACATGAACGTACTTGATATGGTGGAAAAGATTAATTCTTTTTTCTCTGTAGTGAATTTTCAAACCAGTCTCTATTTTAAAAACTTGTTTCAGCTGCTTTTGTTGTAGCTTGTATACGTGTTAAATAAATCTGCATGGAATAAATTTATCTTTTAGAGTTTAACATTTCTTTTGTTACTAGTGGAGTAGATTAGATAACTACTTTTGGATTATTGCTTGAATAAGAGCATGTGCTTAATTAATAAGTTTTTGGGGTGTTTTTACTAAGGTGGTGTTTTTTTCTTCTCTGGACATTTTTAAAGTAATTGTACTACCTTGAAGTAATTTCTGCAGATTTTTTTTTTCCTGTTTTTGCATATCTTTGATTCCAGGTGAATGTTATTTGTGGGAACAAAGGCCAATTACGTATGTTTCTGGTTGACTGTCAGATAAGCATAAATGGAAGTGGGAAGGTGAGCAGTTTACAACTTGCTGGTCAAGATACCAGTTTTACAAATACGTGCTATGAAGCCACCTGTTGGCTGGATAGTGTGGCTAGTGAGGTGTTTAAAATAAAAGTTAAGTCTGACTTTCATTTTTCTACGGATGTGACTTTATAGCTCTCCTGATATGTTGCTTAGGTTTTTCATTTCTGCTTCTCAAGAAGAGACTATCCCACGTCACACCTTAAGGAAAGCATAATTATCATTATCAGTCATACTTCTTGCTTGGTGCTACAGTGTGTAAGTAAGTGCTAGTTCCTCTCTTTTCATTTTTCACAGCAGAAGAATTGGACAGGCAGAATCAAGTACAATGATTATAACAAATTAACAGCTTGTAATTTAGGGAGAACAGCAACATTTGAAAAAAAGTGTTTATACCAGCAAGTATTATAGTGAAGTATGTGGTGATCCTGTATAAACCTTTATAATTTTCAGCAGAAATATGGTATGAGGCTTCTGTTTCTGTTGCTTTTCCTGTATTTTCCTCCTTCCCCTCACAGTGTCTTCTTTTCTTTTCTCGCATTGTTTTTCTGGATGCAGACAAGCACATACATGTGTTAACTGAGTGGTGTGTTTCTGTGTTGCCCGTTCAGTACATGCCCCATGTATGTCTGTTCTGATAGCACTGTAGGAAAGATCATTCATGGTACCTGTTTTATGTCTCATGAAAATACGTGTCGGCAGCAGGCCTCTTCAGCTGGCTTTGTTCATGTTTTGCAAGTTGCACATAGTGACTGTTTCTCTGCTTGCTGCAGAAATACTAGCCTGAAGTAGCCCAACATAAACTTTGAAAGCGAAACCAACATCAGTACAAGTCAGTATGAAGTGGTAATATTCAGCTGTTGAATGTCTGCTAAGTGTTTTCTTCCCTTTTTCGGGAAGGGCTGGAAAACTGTTTCTCACAATTATGTTATTTAGTCATTAATAATAAAAGAATGGTCAGATTATTGCTGACCACAAAAAATCACTTAGAGAATGGTCTGGTTTATTATTTATGTCTTTCTGGCATATGCTTTAAACGGATGGACAGCGTTATGTTTTGAAGTGCATCAAGATTCAGAAACAAACAGCATTTAAATTGGGTTTTCGTGCCTGCATCCATATGATTAGATAGGTTATGTTGTTTTCAACATATTCCAGGATTTAGACATTTGTGTGTACTTCTCCATAAAAAGAAGCACAGAAATGCAATTTTTTTGGTTTTACTGATTGGTTTTCCCATTCTTCCTTTTGTTTTCACTATATTAATTTCAAATAGTCTTTTGTTGTTCTCAAATAAGTAGGCACAGAATCTGTTCCTTGCCAAAGGCAGTTTATTACTGTAAATTGTGTACTTGTTTCTGCAGGTAACTTTTAAAACAATTTTGCTATAAAATATTTGTAAAATTACTCCTTTTTACAGAACATGATGTTGATCTTTATTACTAAATGAGAAGTTGGTTTGTAGAGCATTGCAATCTTGCAAATTTCTCAGACTCATAACATAACTGTATTAAGGTTTAAAAGGATTGCATAAATATCTTAGATAAACATAAAGTCCTCCTTGTTATCATGCTGAGGGTACCACAATACCTTTCAACTGAGGAAAAACATTTTGGTGTATCCACCTTTTGTCAGGATGGAGAAGCGGGATGGACCCTTACTCAGAAAGGAGTTCTCATACATCATTTCCCAGGAAATCTAACCTTTGCTTACGAAGCTAAACTTAATTTTTGCTGACAGACAGCCTGCTGCAAGGCTGGCTGCTGCAGCCTTGTAAAATGGCAAGAAATGAAAACTGAGCCTGACAGAGCATTATTCTCATTCTTCATCTACTTCTGCACAACTGTGTGAAAAAGGAAAACGAAGGGGTTTTTTTGCGCTTGGCGGATGTGATTTCCTGCAATCAAACACATGCACACAGACTACACACATCGGGTTTCTTTAGTGACTTCTCTCATTTGATTCAGCAAAAATGTTTCACTTTTTTCAGTGCCTTGGCATATATTGATCTGCTGGGTTATTTTTGTTTGCTTGTTTTCCCCTCACTGTTAGTTCATCAGGGTCTTAAAGCCAAGTTGTGACTTTCTTTTTCCCTGTAGTTTTTCAGCATGCTTGAAAAATCATGTTAGCAGTATACTTTGTTATCAGCTGTTTCCTTAAAGGAAAGTGATGAAAGGTGGTACTGGAGCGAGTCTCTTAGTGAATGTATAAATGTCCAGTCTGCTTTGTTCCCTGTTTGGGTGTTGATTTCTAGTTTGTGAGACGTATCAGCGGTGGCTGAAGGGGTTACTGTTCTGGCTGTCATCCACCCAGCTCCCCCAGAGCTTCCTACTCCAGCAGCAATACTGGTCTCACCATGGTGGGTGTGTTCTTGAGCTGATACCAGCTCATACCAACTGGTGCTGATTTCAGTTTAATATACCAGGTTAGTGTGGCCGTGGTAGCTCAGGAGCAGTCATGCATCCCAGTCAGCCATTCTTGTGTAAGGGAGATGTAAACTTGGGTGAGGACTCTTAATGTTAGGAACTGTGTTCGGCTATTGTAGTGATGAGATTATTGTAGTTACAAGACTGTATGTACACAGATGAACTGTAATACAAAGATGCCATTTAACACTCTTCAGTTACTCCCCAGAGGAAAACTACCAATCAGATAGAAATGTTCTGTCCTGCAACCAAATATGGGAAGGAAGAACAGGACTTACTGCAAGCAGCCATGGATTAAGTAGTGTTTAAAGGAGGAAAAAAAAAAAAAAAAGCTGGGGAAATCCAGATGTTAAGGGACATCCTTTTTCAGCAGCAGGCCAGAGGCAGGCAGTCAAAGTATTCGGACTTCTTCAATGGTTCTATTCCTGGCTTTGCATACAGTTAATACCGCTAATGATGGTGAAGAAAAATCCCTTTGTGTCAAGTTTTCATTATTATTTTATCCCACTTTTCTGCTTATTACCAAAGGCATATCTTGTTTATTCTCTGCTAAAGGTTGCTAATAGTGATTAGGATTACTCTGTATGGTTTTAGAACATTAGTGCCCATGGACTGTTTTCCCTTTAAGCTTTGTAAAAGGAGGGAAAAAAAGTAGGAGAAATGACATGACTTACTGCTGGGGTTTTTTGTTTGTTTTAAATTGTAATCTGTGTAATACCTGCTAAATTATATTGGTCTCTAGACAGTACTTTCCTCAGCTGTTCAAATCTTAGGGGGTGGAAGTTTAAGTTTGTGGTGAATAATAGCTACTTGGTGTCCAGGTCTTTGACTAGTTAGCTTAAAAATAGGAGGCTTTAAGTACTCTAAAATTGTTGAGAGTACAAAGTACTGTCACATGAGCTTCTCTTTTTTTTTTTTTTTTATTTTTAAGCTTGTTCCAATTTTATATGAAGGTGTGCATCTGAGCTTTTCCACTCTCACTAGAAAAGCAGGTATGCAGGAGAGGATGGGCTTTTATAAAATTAGCAATCTTGCATTAAAACAATGTTCATCCATTACTAAGCAAACCACTACTAAAACCATCTACCTTTTTTGTTGTTTTCAAGATACAAGAGTGTGCAATGGGATTTATGTTACTTCATTTAAAGACTCTTCATATTACTGAGTGATATGATGTAGGAATTTACTTGAAGTTCAGGAAGGGGAAAAACCTCATCTTCAGTATGCTAACAGCATGTATAGTGAGAAAGCTGAGAGCTGCCATGTAGTGTATATGTTCTATCAGTAACTGATGGTGTTTGAAATAGGTATTTAATCTTTCTCCACTTAATGAGTATTTTATATGTAGTTTCTGTGCTTATATAAACTGAAACTACAAGTACATAGAAGGAAGTATCTTGAGTCAATATTTTTTGTTAATCGTTTGAAGAAATAACTTCTAGTGATACAGACTTCATTATTAAAGTAAAATTAATGGGAAGAGGTATGGAAAACAACTTCTTAGTAGTTTACATCAATAGATTTAGGAATTCTGGAATAAATTCAGATATTAGGCGTGCATTAAAAATTTAGATATTTGGAGTGCATTAAAAAGAGCATGGCCAACAGGTAGACCGTGGTCATCTTACCCCTCTACTCTGCCCTAGTGAGGCCGCATGTGGAGTACTGTGTCCAGTTCTGGGCTCCTCAGTTCAAGAAAGACAGGGAACTACTGGAGAGAGTCCAGTGGAGGGCTACAAAGATGATCAAGGGACTGGAGCACCTCTCTTAGGAGGAAAGGCTGAGAAACCTGGGTCTGTTTAGCCTGGAGAAGAGAAGGCTGAGAGGGGATCTTATCAATGCTTATAAATATCTAAAGGGTGGATGCCAAGGGGATGAGGCCGGACTCTTTTCAGTGGTGCCCAGTGACAGGACAAGAAGCAAGGGGCACACAGTGGAACAGACAGAATTCCATCTGAACATGAGGAAAAAATTCTTTACTTTGAGGGTGACAGAGCACTGGAACAGGCTGCCCAGAGAGGTTGTACAGTCTCCGACTCTGGAGATACTCAGGCAAAACCCGCCTGGACGTGCTCCTGTGCAGCCTGCTCCAGGTGAACCTGCTTTGGCTGGGGGTTGGACTGGATGATCTCCGAAGGTCCCTTCCAACCCCTACCGTTCTGTAATTTAGGAATTTCTGAAATACAGCACTTGAAATCCGTGTTATCTTAAGATGCTGTTGTTGAAACACCCTTGCCAGTAATGCAGGAATATATTTCAGTGGGAGTTTCGTGGCAGCAGCGGAACAACACCTCATACTTCTTCAGATAATTAGACTAGGCTTCATTAACTGACTGTAATGAAAACCTGGTGCTTGTCACGCCCCAGGAATGCAGAAACTTTTTTCAGTTTCAAGGTATTTTTAGTTATTTTCTTAATATAAATAATTATGTTAAAAATACAATAAATTTGAAGTATATGTGCTATGATTCCATGGAAGAAAAATGCTCTGTAGTACAACATTTGCAGTTAATTCTAGCTTTTACATTTTCTTTATAAGCTGAATGTTCTTCTCAACAGTAGAAATAGTTAACAAATCTGTAGTACTACACTGAAATTAGAAATTAAGTTCCTAGATATTTTCAAACATGAATTTTTATTAAAAATAAATCTAAAATACTGTTTAAATATTAAGACAGCGTTCAATTTTTAAAGTCATAGAACTGTAGAATAATTGAGTTTGAAAAGAACCTCAGGATGTCTCAGGTCCAACCTTCTCTCAGCCCTGAGATCAGACAAGGTTTCTTCGGGCCTTATGTGGTTGGATCTTAGAAACCTGCAAGGATGGAGACTACAGAACTTCTCTGGGGAACATCATCTACTGCCCGACTACCCTCATGGTGAAAAAGCTTTTTCTTTTTGTCAAGTTGGAACTTTTAAATCTCCAGATATATATTTTTCATGATTGTTCCTCTACTGTCTACATTATTCTCTTCAGTTTAGCTCCATGCACAGTTGTGCCAAATGTTCTGAAGCAAGATCTGCTTAACTTGAAGTTGTAAATTATTTAATTCTTACTATGATTCAGTATAAGAATAAAGATTATGTATTTCTAATGGATAGCCAGACTTCTCAGGAATAATGTAGCTGTGGGTTCAAAAAAATCCAAGTTTAATGCTCCACTGTTTCACTTTATGGAAATGAAAGAGCAGATTAACATTTATTTTAGGAAAGGCTAAGTTATCTGAAGCAGCGTTGATTAATAGTTCCAAGCCATTTTTGTGATGATATTTTTATTAAAAAATTTTTTAAATCCAATTCTTCATTCAACCATAAGTTGTATTTTACTCTGTTTCCCGTATGATGGTTCCTGTCCCAACTCCTGAAAGTTGATACTCTTTTATTTCTGTACTAGTGTATTCTGGCAACATTGTTTATAGTATTTGTCTCTGGAAATGAGTGCACCTAACTGTAAGTGTGAAAAAGATAAGAAATTAATAAAGGCCATATAAATATAAATAATGAAACTTTTTGTTGGTGTACCTTGCAAACACAACATTGAGATAGCTATGCGATTATAGTCCATTGAAAGCGTTTTGTAGCATCAAACTGAAACTGCTCTGAAGTGTTGAATATTCAAACTGGATTTGCACTAGCTTTTTTTTTTAAGCTGTCATAGTTTTCAATAAATCGATGCTGGCCACTGTAATAACAATTAATATATGATTGTGTGACCTGCTCTTCAGGTTTCTGAGAAGTGGCCTGTAGAATAAAGTTTTAGCTTTAAATCTCTTCACTAATAATTTCACATGTGTATGTGATTAATACATGTTTTTCTTCACTTCAACATGAGACACGCAAATTTAATTTTGATTTTTTTTTTTTTTCCATAAACACAAAGGGGACCATGGTGTTTGCTGGGTAGTAATCTAGTAGTCCAGGTAATTTTTGTCAGGAGGCCTGTGTTTTGTCAACCTGCGTAACTTTAAAGATTCCAAGGTGTAGAATTTATGATGAAAGTTCGTAAGTCAGAATTTCATTCTGACTCTTTTATTCTGTGTGTTAATATCGCGTTCTCACTCTGGGTCTGATTAATCTTCCATTTTCAATGTGTATGTTCCAGGTATTTCTGCATACATAGCCACCAGGCTTTGGGAGTACATTGGCATAGTTCAGAGTCTGTTTATAGTCACAAATACCTGCCAGCAGAATTTCTGGAGGTGTCTGTAGTTAGGCTGTCTAAATTGGCTGTTCAGCAGATGGCACTGGAAGAGCACATCAGTGGGAGACTTCAGTGATGCTGTAACTAGTACAAAATACTAGCGAAGCTGTTGCAGTGCTGAGGGTTGTGAAGCAGTTGAGTAGCTCATTTTAATGTATTCCAGGAAGGGGTGCATGCTGGGCTTCTATGTTTCAGCTCATCTAGGTGTAGACAGTGGAAAAAATTCTACACTTGCAGTGTACGAGTGTATCATATACTGAGGGCTGATTACACAGTGCTTTTAAATACATTAATATGCAATGCAGAATTACTGCTGTTTTTTAAGTATGTGCAAAGAAAGCAGAGTATCTAGATCAATTAGGGTATTTGACTTCAGGGTATATTTGCTTTCTCCTGTCTTGGATAAAATATGTGTAAGAGATGTCATAAAGTAGGGAGGTTCTCATATGGAAGACTTTTTTAGAGGCTTGCTGTCATCTGTAGGTGTGTTCAGTTTACTTGAGAGAGCTTTGACCCAGGCTGTCATTCACTAGATTTTACTGTCTTTTCCTGGATGAATGAGCTGGACTTCTGGATGTATGCATGTTGTTTAAGTGGTTTACATTTGAACTTCAAAGCTTTATTATTTCTTTATATGAAATGTTACAACAATAGAAGTAATGAGTCATGCATTTGGAGAATCATGCATTTTGCTTGATGAAGGTATTGGCTACCAAGGTAGGATGACAGATGTAAAACCTTTTCACTCAAGCAGGCTCAGTAGTCACTTTGAAAATACAAAATTTTGACTTTTCTATATGCTGCTTAGAGATTTATCTGTTGAGATTATTTTTCGATTTTGGGTTTTCATTTGTAAAAAAAACCCACATTTCGATAGAGAAGAACTAGTATGTGATAAAACCCCATTCTTTTGAGTGAGTTGCTTAGTCTTTTAGTTATGGAGAAGCTGAAGAAACATAGTTCCTTCAGACAAATTTTAGGTGATGTTCTTTTGAAACACACCAATAAAAAAAAAAATTGGTGAACCAGACAGTTTGGAGCTCTATACGTGTTCCCTCCCCACTCAGCAATGTGATAACGTTGCTATATTTTTCTCTGTAGCTTAGAAGGCAAATTTTATTTCATGCTTGCTTTTTTAGGGTTAGTAATTGCAAACATTATGATGTACTTCCCACAAGGATGGGGAAAGGTATCTGGTGTAGTGGAAATAGTATCAGCTTGTGGATGTCAGTTGGAAGCAGCTGGATTTCACAAGTAGGGCTAATGTGAGTGTTACCAGGCTTCTGGTACTACATACACAAAGGCACAGTTAAATTTATCAAGTGAACAAACACTCTGAATTTTTCAGTTTAGGAGCAGCATGGAATCCTGAAGTCACATTTTTCACTCATTTTGTAGGTTCATTTAGTTACATACGATGAAAAGAATGCTGTAAATTGGAAAGATGGCAAAATCCAAATGGTTTAGGAATAGAAGGCCAACAAGGCATTTTGAGTCTACTTTCAATTGACATGTAACTCTCCATTTATGTGTGTCTAGCATCTTAACCTTTGAAAATACATACACATATCTCAGTATTATCTTCAAGTTGTTTAAGTGGAATACATTTTTTAAGGTGTCAGGTCTCCAGGTACCACAGGAGTCATGTTGAAAGTCGAAAATAAGCAGTGAACTTCTAATAAAATACTAGTCCTGTTTTTTAAGGTTTTAATATTAATTTATAGCAAGAGTTGGTTCTTAGTCGTTTGTTTGTTTGTTTAGGAAACAAGTTTTTTGGGCATGTTTGTTCTTTGCTGATGGCAAGTAAATGAGTTTACAGGCAGAAGAGAAACCTTTTAGTTTCTCCCCTTTGAGAGAAAGTTAGTTTGGTAATTAAGAAAAGGAAATGAGAAAAGCTGAAGATACTCTAAAGATGGACTTGGGAAATGTTGGTGGTTATGGTGAAAACGGAACAGTTTTCAAGGTAGGGTGATGCAGATAGTGTAGGGAATTTGAAGATAGGACTAGGGTACAAATCCAAGTAAATCAAGCTTTAGTGCTTCTGCTGTTTATGAGAACAGTGTTCAACCTCCGAGCAGCAGGGCTTTACTTTAAATTTTTCAAGGTATTTTGAAGTTCAGAATCCTTAGATGCCTTGCATTGTCTTTTAGTTTGCTTTGGATAAGATCCTGTAGCTTTCGTGTACTTGAGGACCACAAAAGTTGGGCTGGACAAGAGTAATAGTCAATAGACTGCTGTTTGATTATAGTAATCATTCTCCTTATATGCTTTTATGCAATTTTTGAATGGTTATTTAAGAAAATCATATTGTTCAGTTGATAAAACTTATTTCAGTTCATTGTATTATTTTTCTCAGTTGCTTGTATTGTGATACCATGGGAGAAAAGTGAGAAGTGCGTACATAAGGGCTGTTTTACTCTCCCTTCAGTCCCCCACACCTGGAAGATTACTTGAAAGATTCTTAGATTCCTCCAGCTTGCATGCCATTAACATAACAGGTACTTGGAGTTAAATGGGTACGTGTTAAAATGGCTACTACTAACTGTAGTACCCACTTCGGTGGCAGCAACAACTCCCCTCTCTTCTCTTTCCCTTCTTGTTCTTCCTGTCTCTGCAGAGCTGCTTTCTTTGGAAGGTCTCACTGACATTAAAAATTTTAAAAAACCTACCCAAACAACCCCAAACCACCAAACCCCGAACAACAAAAACCAAGCTGAAAAGTCAAATTTATGGAGGGAGTGGGTACATGACTCTGGGAGATGCCAGGTCGTAGGAGTTGACTGGAACTTGAGCAGATGTGTCCACTGAGTCTTGGCAGAAGTACTGGAGGAAGAAAAGCTCTAATAGTAGTAGGCAAGGAAAGCTTGTGATGTGACCTCCTGTATACCTAAAAGAGAGTTTGGAAATCACTTTTCTTTCATAGAAGTTCAGGGGGGGACTTCTATGGTTTGCTCTAAACAGATGTTACTTTGCTGTTAATTTCTGTCTATTTTTTGACTGGAGTTATTTTTCCTGTAATTATGTAACTATTTGAATATTGTTCAACTTTGCTGTGTAAAGAAAGTATGACCTTGTAAGACCATGTTTATAGGACTAATCACAGTTTAACCGGTATGTAGGAATCTCATTGGATA
Organism: Burhinus bistriatus; assembly: GCA_013397275.1. Classification (NCBI taxonomy): domain Eukaryota; kingdom Metazoa; phylum Chordata; class Aves; order Charadriiformes; family Burhinidae; genus Burhinus; species Burhinus bistriatus. The sequence continues at coordinate 134,293 of VYXH01006282.1, read as the reverse complement.
GAATATCTTCTAGTTTTATCTTCTATAGTTATTTTTGTGGGGATATTTTTAGGGGCCTTCTGAAAGGGAGGGGTATTTCTGTGCTTGAAAATTTTATATATGTGCATTAAATATATAAGCCTATGAGCATGATGTAATGTGTGTGTATGTTTTAAAAACAGCATGCTAAAGCAGAAAAAAGTTGTGGAAATCTCCAAGGCACATGTAGTAGATTAATTTTTTTTGAGCCTGATTGGTTTCCAAATCAGCTCTCTATATTTACTTTTATTTGATGCCTGTTGATTAAGTACTGCAATTTCTATTTTGTTTGGAGAGGGGGAAACCCTTATGGATAATTTTTAAAATATTTCTTTTGTGAAGTTAATTGTTTTTTATTTGTTTCCAGGAAATGGCTCTTGAAGTTAAATGAGGCTGGATAAAACACATAAATGAAGCAGAAGCTGCTCTGCATGTGTTAGGGCTGTATCACCACAAGCACTGCTGATCAGCCAGACTTGGTAACTTGTCATAATGAAGAAAATTAGTCTCAAAACAATTCGCAAGTCCTTTAACTTAAATAAAAGTAAAGATGAAAGCGACTTTGTAGTGGTTCAGCAGCCATCGTTAAGTGAATTTGGAAAAGATGACTCTTTGTTTGGCAGCTGCTATGGTAAAGATTTGGCTAGCTGTGAAGTCAATAGTGAAGATGAAAAAGGAGGCAAAAATAGATCAAAAAGTGAAAGCTTAATGGGTACGTTAAAAAGGAGACTTTCAGCAAAACAAAAACAGAAAGGCAAAGGCAGCACACCATCTGTAAGCTCTGCAGATGATGACACCTTTTCTTCCTCATCTGCTCCAATAACCTTCAAAGATGTGCGAGCTCAAAGACCTCTGAGATCCACTTCTCTCCGTAATCACCATTACAGTCCAACTCCGTGGCCCCTTCGACCTACAAATTCAGAAGAGACTTGCATCAAAATGGAAGTGAAAGTCAAGGCCTTGGTCCATTCCTCTAATCCAAGCCCGGCACTGAATGGTGTTCGAAAGGACTTCCATGACTTGCAGTCAGACAACGTGTTCCAGGAACAAAACAATGCATTAAAAAATACAGAATCTCAGAACGGGGACTTGCATCTTCATATCGATGAACATGTGCCTGTAGTTATTGGATTAATGCCTCAGGACTACATTCAGTATACTGTGCCTTTAGATGAGGGAATGTATCCTTTGGAAGGATCACGTAGTTACTGTCTGGATAGTTCCTCACCCATGGAAGTTTCAACTGTTTCTTCTCAAGTGGGGGGAAATGCTTTCCATGAAGAAGAGAGCCAAGTGGATCAGGATGTAGTCGTTGCACCAGATATCTTTGTGGACCAGACAGTGAATGGTTTGTTAATTGGTACCACAGGAGTCATGTTGCAAAGCCCAAGAGTTAATCACAGTGATGTCCCTCCACTCTCACCTTTGCTACCTCCAATGCAGAATAATCAAATCCAAAGGAACTTCAATGGATTGAATGGCACAGATGCCCACGTGGCTGAAAGTATGCGCTGCCATTTGAATTTTGATCCTAACACTGCCCCTGGAGTTGGAAGAGTTTATGATTCCGTACAGAACAGTGGTCCTATGGTTGTGACAAGTCTCACAGAAGAACTGAAAAAACTTGCAAAACAAGGATGGTACTGGGGCCCCATTACACGTTGGGAGGCAGAGGGAAAATTAGCTAATGTGCCTGATGGCTCGTTTCTTGTTCGAGATAGTTCTGATGATCGTTATCTTTTAAGTTTGAGTTTTCGTTCCCATGGAAAAACTCTTCACACTAGAATTGAACATTCAAATGGTAGGTTTAGCTTTTATGAACAACCAGATGTGGAGGGACATACATCTATAGTTGACTTAATTGAACATTCAATCAGGGACTCTGAAAATGGAGCTTTCTGCTATTCGAGATCCCGACTGCCTGGATCAGCAACTTACCCAGTGAGACTGACAAATCCAGTATCTCGGTTTATGCAGGTGCGTTCTTTACAATACCTGTGTCGTTTTGTAATACGTCAGTATACCAGAATAGACCTGATCCAGAAACTGCCTTTGCCAAACAAAATGAAGGATTATTTACAGGAAAAGCACTACTGAAAGCTTATGGGAATCTTGCATCTTGCACTTTGGGAACATCAACAACAAAAAGAGATTGAATTACAGTTTACAGACTTTCATTATTATCAATCTTTTGCTGCCATAAAAATATTTCATTTTTGTGTGTAAAAGGAAAGTAATGCATTTGGATTTATGTTTGTTTTGGGGTTTTTTGTGTATTTTGGGGGGGCTTTTTTTTTTTTTTGGAAAGAATGATCTCAAGTTTATTTTCAGAAGTGTGAAATAGCTATCTTTCATCAATGTGCAGATTAATCACAATGTGAATGATCAAATTCTCCTTAATTTCCCCCAAGTCCTTTGCTGCTATCCACTGTGATTTTATGCATTGAAAGCACATTTCATGTGTATTCAACCGTAAAAGTCAAATGAAACTTGTTGAATGGAATTTTTTTTTTCCTTTAAAATAGCCTATTTGAAAAAAATGATCGTGGATAAAAAACATTGGTATTCTAAATTACAGAATTTATGTCTATGTTAAAAAACGATTTCCTAGTATCCTAATTACAAATTTCTGTAAAGATATGCCCTAACATAGAACTTACAGACAGAGCTGTGTGATAAGAACATGGTTATGTGGCATATCTTTGGAAAAAAACCCGCCTTTCTCCTAAGCCTTGTATTGTCTGTATGCTATTTTGTGTTTGAGAAGGTTGGTTCAGCTGCCTTCTTGTCTTGGTATTTTGTCCTTCTAAAAATGGCCTTTAAAAAAAAGAAGTCTGTGAAAGTCAATGAGTAGTACCTATAAGGAAATTGTGGTATTGGGGTCTTGTCAAATATTACCTTTTAAAATCATGCCATCAGTTAAATAAATGAACGCCTACCAGGTCCCCTGTTTCTGTCCTTTTCCCTCCTACCTCCTCTTGGGAGATGGGGCGGGGGGTGGTGGAATTTGCTGGATTTGTAGGAAGACTCTAGGAATTGTTAGTATGGGAACATAAATTGATAAGCCATTTTAGGGGTGGGGTAGAACTTCTGATAGCATGATTTCTACGATATATATTCAAACTACTTGAAATTTTATCATTTTCTGCATTTTTTTTCACTTCAGAAATGCAGTAATACACTAATGTCCTTTGGATTGTTTTCCCATTTTTTGGATATCCTTTGGGGAGGAAGGAACAGGACTGATAACATTTTGGGTGGAAGATGCTTAAAATGCGTCTCTAAAGCTCTATTCTCATAGCCGTTCAGATTATGGGGAAGAGAGGTTTGGATATACATTGACCACAGAAAATGTTTCAGTTTACTGTCATGAAATATGTTTTGACATATGAAATATTGAATCAATTAAGTAAATGTTTGTATCTGTCAAAGATTCTGGCATTTGAAAAGCTTACAGTTATTCTAACCTTCTGTAGGGGAAAAAAAAAGACTTTCAGTGGGGAGTAAAAATTCTACACCGCAATGTTTTTGTCATGCAAGGTTAATCCATGGTATTTTCCTGGTTTGTTTCAGATTTTTTCCCCCGTGATTCTATCACTTTTATGAGTTATTTGTTAAAGGGGTCGTGGCTTGCTTGGGAGGGAGGCTTGCTTTGCCTTCCTCTGCCCCCCTGTTTTGTATTTTAGAGTGTCACCTTCCCCATCTCTGGTAGGAGTTGGTAGTCAGTACATATCTGCTTAGAAAAGGCTGTTCATCTTTGATGCAGTTTTCTTGTTTAGGTCATTTTCTTCTCCTTGTTTAATATAGCCTTTTGTCCCCTGAAATGAGTCTTTAGTAATGAATACAGTATTGCTGCAAGGTGGTGCAATAGCACTACATCTTGGGTTGCCTGAATTGATAGACTAAATTTATATTTTTTTAATTTATTTTTTGACCGTAACGTTTAACTAAAAAATAAAAAAAAAAAGAAAATCAAAGGTAGATAAAGGCTGCCTTTGCTTTTAAGGGAGAGAGAATAAGGATTTCTTCTTTAGTCTAATAAAGTTTTAAACTTAAAAAAAATCTAGAGCAGTCTATATGCGTAATTTGTTGGCTCTGCCATTGAGATATATGTATGCAAGTGTGAATTCTGTTTTCTTTTTTTCCTCTACTGACTTCCCCCCCCACGCCCCCCGAATCAGGATCACTAACTTTATTCAAAAAGGCACAATAACCTATTGTATGGTACAGTGTTCTGATTCTGTCTGTGGGGAGGAAAAAGAAAATCATTTTTATGGATTTCAGATGCATACTTTTGGAAGAAAACCTCTGGCATTTTCTTCACTTTAAAAATTCTTTCCCCGTACAAGCTAGAGGGCCTATGCATTCTACAGAATCTTTGAAAGATTATAGTCTATTAAATATTTTCTTTGCCATTTAATACCACTATTGAATGCATTAAACATATGTTTATACTATGCCACGTGCATTAATTTAGCAGTCATTGCATTGAAACTTAACTAGTTGAAGCTGTAATATCCTGGTCTTATGCTGAATTGAAAACGTGCAAGAACACATCTGCTAAATTTCTTGCCCATGCCTTTATAAATTTCAGTTTGTTCACTCATATGTGTTGATGCTTTTTTTTTGTTAAACTTTGGTTCAGCTTTCCAGTTTTTGAATTGCCTTCCTTGCTGTGTTCTTCATCTGTGAACTTAATCAGGTCGTTAACTTTGTCATCCCCGCCTCCCCGCCCCCCAAAGCTTCCACAAAAGGAACACTGTAAAGTGGTTGAGGATGTGAGAACCGTATAGCACTTTGTTTCTAAATAAAAAATGGTGGTGATATTTCTACTAAGCTCAAAATACTTTAAAACAGTAGTAAGTAGACACAAATACTTATTTTTACAGGTTTCATTAATCGGAACCTCGCAGTATTTTTTCATGCTGAGGTGACTGGCCAGCCAGGAGAAGGAACCCAGAAAATTGACTTTGAAAATATTAAAGATACTTACAATTTCTTATAATAAAGATTAATATAAAAGAAACACAGTAACATTTAGTTATGAGACAATTTAGAAGTACTCAGAGTAACCACAAAAATTGTGTTGACTTCTGCTTCATGAAAATTAGAGGAACAAAGTGTCCTTGACAAATAAAAGGAAAAGGATAGAGAATATTTTGGGGACCTTGGGAAGTAGATACACTAGGAATAAAAGCTAACTGACTATGATCCTTGTAGAGTAGAGATGTGGCTATTTATTCAGCACAACAGTTTAAGGGTTCAAAAGGTATGCTTTATATGTAACTGAATTGTGGAAAAATGTTTTTGAAAATGAAACTTTGAAATAAAACACCTTTTTTGAGCATCTGAAATGATTGACTTTATTGATAACGTCTGTTTTACCAATTAGAAGAGTAAAACAACACCTTATATTTGGAAATAGAAAAATAAATTTGCACAGTTTTCTCTGTGTATGGTTTTATTTTTTTTTTAATTGTAAGTCAGTGTTAGAAACAACTGAAAGTGATTTGTATTCTTTGATCTATTTGAAGGATATAGCACTTATCCTGCTGTTGACATAGTGAATGCCATCTTTTTATCAAAATGTTTTTCTGTCAGAAGGATCAGAAATGCAATTATTAATTAAACTCTTTGTTCTCAGATGAGCTGACTTCACATTTTGCTAAAGCCAATTTCTTTCTGTGAATATTGATTGCAGGGCTAAGTGAAATCTGTGCAGTTTTTGTTTTCATGCATTTCATCTATGTGAATACTGGAATTATAAATTTTAAACTGCATACCAGCAATATATGGGCTATCATTCTGATGAGAAATATTTCTCTGTTACTGAACTTTCAAATTCTGAGCTAAGCTATGGATACGTTAATGATTGCCAATTTAATTTCTTAAAATCTTTTTATGACTGCAAAGAATAAAAATTACAAGCATTCTTTACAAATAAAATATGGGCTAGATGGTAGTTCATAATATGGCAAAAATGGCATTGTTGTATCTGGAAAGTGTTCTAAATTCTACACAGATAATGAAAAGTTCGTAAAGAATTTTGTATGAATACATGTTGGGTTAAAGAATTTTTATAGTGGTGATGGCGTGCCATGAAGTTAATACTTGCAATCCAGATTGCTGTAGTTTACACTTTTCTCTGTTTCAGACCTGGTGTGCACTATTTGTACTAAGCACGCCACAGAGTGAATTATCCAAAGTCCATTGATTTTAATGTGTTTTGGTTTGTAAATGAAATTATAGTAATTTCTTGCACATTTTTGAAAAATAATTGTATAAGGATTTATGTATCTGCTTCTGGATACAGTGTGTAAATAAAAATTTCATTCACAAAAAGATTTGTGGAGTGTTCTATATCTTAAAGACGTTCTAAAACAAAAAACCTGGAAGACATTTTAAAATTTGGGCATCTGACAAACATTTAAATTTTAATGGTTACAATTTAAACTGTTCTGTATTTTTTTTTTTAACCCCTGCTAGTTGACTTATCAAAACGTTTCTATATACCGGTTATATGAATTCCTACTTTTCAAAGGAGAAGAATAATTGCCGGAACATACCTAGGATATGATTTTTAAAAGGTCTGCATGCATACTATAAGTTACCTTTTTTTATAATTTTTGTTGTTGTCTTCCTTAAAAAAAATTACATAATTTGTAACAAAAGTCTCCATTTCATCCAGATGTGTGTCAAAGCTAATATACCCATCTCTTGCCTTCCAAGCAAGCAGATAGTTCTTACTTAGTTTCAAGGTAAAAAATTATATATGGTGTTGATCTTCATATATTCACTTGATGCTGTCCTAGATTCACTTTAAAAAGGAAGTGGCATTTCAAACCCTGGAAAATCACGCAAATAATCCAAAAGATCAAGGATAAATAATTTTTATGTTAAAAAAGATATGGACAATTGTTCACATGTTTTCATGTGGTTGTGACTTACAGGCTCATGACTCAAATTCAAGAAAATGCCACCTGCTGCTTAGGCCTTGGTTATAACTATTTGGTTTTGGTTGGTTGTTTTTTTTTTTTTTTTAAACAAGCGAAAAACCCAGCCTTGGTAGCGAGTGATTAGCGTTCATATTGTCCACAGCTGATACATACTTTTCTATGTATTCTGTAACTTAATTACTAAAACAGTAACCAGAAATAATTCATGGTCTTTGCCATTTAAGAGAAAGCTGCCTCCTACTTCCTAGTGCTGGAGCTAGTATTGCATGCTCAGTGTGGTGTGTGTTTCACGGGGCATCCTGATGGGATTTTGTTGTTAAGTCTGCGTGATGCTCTTCTCTACATTCGTTCTATTCACCTCAGAAAATTTGGCGAGAAATAAAGTTATCCTCAAATGCTGTGTTGTTAAGTGGTGAAAGGTGAGTAAGAGTTAATTTTACAGCTGCCTGGCATGATTCAGGCAGGGCTGAAACATTTATAATCAAGATGCTTGTAATCCTAATTATTTCTACCTTGCATTCAATCAGCTTCGTAGCTGTGAGAGTGGAAGAGAAACGCTGAGACGCTGCCGGATACAGAAAGCTTGCCGCATGTCTGGTAATGTAACCCCTGTACCAAGACCCAAAGCAGGGCTTGGGGCTGGGTAAGTGAATATAACTCATTGTCTACAATTAAGAGAAGACCTCAGAGATTACAAACCTGTAAGATCTAGTAGAAATCCTTAATATTTAGGAAACAATGTTGAATCGGTTCCCTCCAGCAAATACAATTTGCTTTGCAGTCTGTGCTTTTTTTTTTTTTCCCTCTTCAAAGGCTGAGGTTCAGCCGAGCATTTCAGCATCCGTTGTGGCATTAGTATACACATCTTTGACTGTTCTGGTAAGGTAATACCTACTCTTTCCTGTTAAAGCCATGTAAAGTAGGAATAGGGTATTGCAGGGAGTGGAAACAATGGTTGTTTGTTTGGTTTTTGAGGAATGGCTCAGAAATAGGAGGTGTTCTGCCTCCTGAGACAGCAGCCTCCGATTCTCTCAGGCCAGCTTTCCCCATGCTGTCAGAAGCCCTCACGAAACAGGCTTAAAAAAGAAAGGAATGCTTCCTCACATAGAGCGAGGAAGGAAGGATAAATGAGACATGTTTCACTTTCGGCGGGTGAGAATGAGTAAGTTTGGATGCACACGGAGGAAGGATGCGTGACGGAGTCTGGACCGCTCCTGACGCTGACAGCTCAAGTGCTGTTCAGGCAATTATGTGTTGTGGAGGGAAGAGTCGTCACACTGTGAAAGGAAAAGGAGCTGTAGCAAAGGTCACACAAGTTTTGTAAAACTTAGGAGCAACCGTGCCTGATGTTAAACGTGTGTTATTTCTTCACCTGTTCTTCAAAATGTCTCATTTTCTTAGCTTTCATTCGCAAAACTTCAGCTGCAGTTCCAATTTCCATGGCTCAGTGATGAGGCATCGCGTTCTCCTCGGCTGAGCCTGCTGCAGTGAAAAGGGCAGTTTTTTAAAAGCAACCCCTGTCAGTTCCAGCTATTTAAATAGGAAATATTGCTTAGATAGAGGAAGTAATTCAAATATATTTTCCAGAATTCTTCATTAAATAGCTGGGGCGTCTATCATGTGATCAGGTTCATACCTATTTCTTAATGACACGTTGTCTTTTCAGTTAAACACCTTTCAACTAAGAAAGAAAGGAAAACACCACTTGAATTTCTCAGGCTGTCACAGGATGCTTCTGTGCTTGACCACGTGGCATCAGCCAAGGGGGTATCTGGACTGAAGAGGTTTTCGGCAGGGTTGCTTTCCCACAGCCCACGTTCAACACACCAGCTCTGCCCCCACCCTCTGCTTCCATCAGGAGACAGCAGCTGTCTTGTTTGCTCTCTGGTTGGAGTTTGTTCGGACTGTCAAAAGGTTTTCTGTGTCTACTGCTGCCAATTCTGGTTTCCACTGAAAAGCGTACTTTATATTTTCATTCAGAGCACCTTTCTTCCCTGGTTGTCTGCCCTGTATCACTCCAAGAAGAAAATAAATGACCTTGTGAATGTTCTCACCTTCCTCAAACCTGATCTTGTCTGAAGTGAAACTTTCTGGTTTAACCAGTCCCATTTCGAGCTAATGGAAAAGTTACCTGAACTGTTTTGTGCAAGTAGTGTTTTCAGTCAGTCTTACAATGCTGAAACCTCTAAAAAACCTGATTGTGCAACAACTTCTAAGATAGTCTATAGTTCTCAAGAGTGTAGAGTTAAACTTGGAAAATATTTAGACTGGAAAATCAAAAGTCTGTGAAATTCACCATTATCTTTTTCTGTATGTTTCGATCTTCTGCACGGGAGCACCAAAGGATGGGCACACCAGTAAAATAAAAAACATTCCTGCTATCGTCCTGTCACAATGAGAACGTCTGCTTATCTCTGCTGAATGGAGGTGTTAGGGAAATTCCCAAGTCCCAGAGAGAAGAATGTTCCTGTCATTCCTGAAAAAAGAGAGGTGTTGGTGCACAGGGTAGGTGGCACGGCAGGCACAACTCCTGGTGTGTTTTCTGCCTTCGTTGAGAGAGAAAGTGAGAAAGTCCTGTCCTTCTGGGGTGTATTGAAGGTGAAAGATACCAAAGTGCAGGTCCATTGGCAGACTTGCTACTTTTTGTCACTCATCTGTGACAATCAATGACCACTTTCAAATTTTCTGACATCCCCATATGTTTTCTTTCTATTCGCATATCTTTTCAGTTTCAGTGGATAAATCCAAACCTAAGAAATTATAGAAGAATGGAAATCGTTACTATCGCTGTATTTTCAGTAAGAAGTTTTTGGGTCTGATTACAGGCTGTTACATGAAGTTTAATATTGACATCGTTAACATTTTCACACCAGTTAGATGTTAGGAAGCACTCATCAAAGAATCACTTTAGTTGGGAGCTAATTAACTACTTGTGTGGGTTAACATAATGCTGAAAGTGAAGATCACCTCACCATCACCTTTTGGTACTTAATTTACTGTATATCCAAGTTTCTGGTGGAGATAATTGAATACTTAGAATGAAAGTTGTAGCCTCTCATAATTAGATCGTTACCTTTTCTCCAATTAGCAGTGGTATTGGGAAAAAATTATTTAAATTCTATTTTTCTTCAACCTGTTAATTTTGGAAAGCATTTCCTTACATGTAAAAAAATATAAAATAAATTTTTGGCACTGTCGCATCTTCAAATAAACATTGACCTCAATAAATTTTCAAGTATAATTAATTTTAAATGGAATCCTAGAGCAGACAGTTTCCTGTGGATAATCAAGAAGCAAAATGTTAGACTGAAAGATTTATTTCAGAAACAGTAATTGCCATCATAATCATTAAGCACTACTTTCTGTCTTTAAAAGTCCCATAATATATGAATTTCATGTATTGCTTTTTTCTAATATAATAAAAAGGTTTTCCGACTGTAATGCAATACAAGAACTAAATATTACTTTCAGTGCCGTTGTGTTATGCAAGTGCTGAGACATCAGATGGAAACCTGCTAATATCATAGCTAAAGTCATAGTTCAATGACAAAAGAAGCCTGTCTTAAGAAAATCCCTGTCTCCAGCTACCCCAAAATCCCAAATCCTTCCTTTTATACTTGAACGCCATGCACAACTGTGAACATAAAAGGTTTGTGAAAGAACTGCAACAAAATAATCAGTGCTTAAGATTTTTTTCAACTATAGCTAATGTAGTTAGAATCCAATGACATACATTATGTGCTAATAACTCAGTGCTCAAGATAAAAAAATATTCTAGGGCGTTGTTTAATACACAAACAAATGATGCTGTCATCTAAGTGACATATGAAAACAAAAATAATTTTTAATGAATTTGAGTTTCAAGTAACTTTTCAGTGAATTAGTTATCCCTCCAAGAACCAATGACAATCTTACTCAAAAAAGACTGATTTTTAGGTAAGTGATGGCTTCTAGTTAATACCCAAATTATTTGGTCACTTTTTCTGACTTTAATTATGTTGGAATTCAACTTGTCGTGGAGTTTAAATTTGTTTTTTTGTTTTTTTGGGTTTTGTTTGTGGGTTGAATTTTTTCCTAACATCAGCTCTGCTGCTTCAGAAATGCGAAAGTTACATTTTGCACAGGCTCAGTTTGGAAATTGAGGTTTGTTTGGTAGAGATTTGCTTTTTTAAAATTTTAGGTAGTGTGTTCAGTCATTGGAACAGTATCGCACTTGTAAAACTGTTGATATTTTGTACTATAGAATATGTGATGTACAATGCAATGCAAGGGAATAAAATAGTTGCGAAAATAATAGCTCTGAGCTCCTAGAAGAAAAACTTGAAGAAACGGCTTTATAATTTGCTTTTAAAAAACAGATTGTATTGTTATGTATTTTTGGTTTCCATCATAAAATATAGTTTTTACATGTAAGGGAATCTACTTGAAGAGTAACAATGTTTTACAAATCATTTTTTTTCTCTTAAAAAAAAGCAATAATTATGTCTTAGGATACTGACGCTTCTTCACATGCATACCTACCTCAGAATATAAGAGTGTGTAGAGGCGGCAGTTCTCTTCAGCACTGTAACTCTTAGTTCTGACACTTCTCCCTCCCCATTCTTTACCCAGACAGATCATTTACAGGTCCATCTCTCCCGAAGCTTTAATCGCTCGTTTTGGTGTCATTTTCCCCAGCTGCCCTTGTAGCATCGCTGACGTGCTTGCCGTATGGGGTATTCATATTAAAACCTGCAGTGGGACTTGATAAACTCTATCCCTTCGTATGGGAGAGGGGCAGGAAGTAACAACCGGAAGACCATTCAGTTGGCTGGTGTTGCACGTGCCATCCGCTGCCGCAGGATTCGTACAGTCCGGTGAAGGGGCTCCGTGCACGGCTGCTGGGTTAAATCGTTGGCTTCAGCACCGTGGTAATGGTTGTTGCTTGACAACTTGAAGGAAGTTATCCGAAGTTAGAGAGAGCAGATAAAGTATTTGTTTCTAGAAGTCTCCGTAGAAATCCTCCGCATATATATTAGTGCCTGAGGCTTTTCATGATTTAAGACAGGCACTCTCAAGGGTTGTCATAACAAGAATAAGAATAATATGGCTCAGAAATGAGCTTCCATTTACAGCCGATGCTGCTAATCGCATTCTGCCTGCCCCGAGTATGACCTGCAGCTACTCAGGGTCACCGTCACCAGCCTGCCGTTGAAGTAACGTGCAGGTTGCTGGCCAGGGGCAATGAAATCATTTCAGGTAGCCGATGTACTGAGTGTGAACTGGGATCAATGATTCATTGTCTTTCCCAAAACAAGGTCCCCGGGGAAAAAGCAAAAACAGGGAGGGACAGGTTCAAAAGAAAGAAGAGGAGGAGGAGGAGGTTCTTCATAAAGCTGATCTTAAGGCGTGAAGCTCCTTTTCACAGGATGTTTTAGGTGCTAAGAATGTGTGTGGGCAAGAACATGGTAAGTTCATGTGTTAGAAATACTTGCAGTTCTGCTAAATGCAAAGATGGCACAGGATGGCGAGGAGGGCATCCGAAGGGCAGATCATTTATGCTTTTTCTATTGTGGTCTTCTTTTCCAGAATTGGGTTCTAACTGGACAAACATGATATTGAGCTGTGAGGGTCTTTGGCCTGACTGTGTATCTGTGCTTACAGTCTTATATTTGGTGAGAAACCATAAATCTTTGAAATCCTGTCTAACAGTTCTTGTTGCTATATTTTGGGCTCAGTAGGAATTTTAAGGATGAATACATTCTTGATCTTTGTGGAAAGTGTAACTTTTTTTTTTTTTTTTTTTTAAGGAAACATTAAACAGAACAGTAAATAATTTGGCATTTGTAAGGCAAAGGTTTGTTCCCAGCTGGAGCATCGAACAGATTTTTCATGAAGCTCTTCTGTACTTTTTTTAGTGCAAAGCCAGTGTTAAAATTAATTCAAGATCTGGTTCAGATTCATTCTAGCACTGAAAGCTTTGAAAAACATCATATCCGAGAGAGATATTTGTATTTGAACCAACATAAAACCTGTGTAGTATAAATATTTCAGCACATAAGAACAAGAGCAAATCTGAAATTATATTCTTCTGCTTGCTAAAGCAGTGCTTCCATGAGTGTATTTAGCTGCACAGAAAATGATTGAAATCTCTGTGTATCAGTTTGTATCAGAAGAAAATCTGACCTGCTTATCCTTATGATTGATTGGAAGCATACTGACATACTTATTTCATGTCATTTTGTAATCGTTATATTGTAGGTTGGTTGGTTTGTTTGAAGTTGCAGAGGTGATGAAATAGCTAGGGGGGATATAAAGAAAAAACTGGGGGAAATTATGAAAAAAATCATTCATCCTTCTGTTTTTATATGCAAGTGAAAAAGAGAAGAAATACCACTAGAGTGGTTGGAGACATCTTGGGTAAAGATAACTATCAACACTACGTTACAGGAGTTTTGCCCTTTTTTTTTTTTTTTGATGTATATTTGCATCTGAGTTTATTTGATGATCATACTACACATGTAAATAACGTCTAAGCTTCATAATTTGATGCCTGTATATCTATTTCTTGTCCAAGGCGTTTTGTAGCTTGCTTCTGGAGATTTTTTAGAGATTATATTTTCAAAGACCTATCAGAAAACAGATTTTGGTTTTTTTTGGTTCTTACCTTTCTCTTAAAGATTACATTTCTGCAGGAGAAAAATAACGAAGTCAAATTTCTTGGTCTTGGGTAGTCTTGGAAAAGATCAAATACTCAGCTAATGAATGGATTAGTGCTTTTTCTCATTGCTCTATGAGTCTCAGATATTTCCCAATGGAATTATATAAATAGATTTTGATAACGAACAAAGAGAACATATATTTTATTCCAAAAGTACTAATGCTGAAGGGCACGTCAAATGCTCTAAGTTTTTTTTTCTCTAGGAGAGAAACAGAAAACCACCAAGGATTTTGACCAAAGATCTTTTTTTAAAATGGTGGGAAATAATTAAAAGAAGTAAGTGCATAATGAGTGATTTTCTAACTCTAGAAGGATATTAGAAGGATCTGCAGCACTGGGAGGTATGAGAAAATTTGGGGCCTCATGCATGTAGAACCATAAATGCTTGTGCATCACCTGTTCCCTTTCAAGGCTGAATTTGAAAATGAAATGTTCCATATTTGGAACTGAGCCTGTTGATAGTATTACAGGAAGAAAAATCAGGTATCTTTTATATAGTAAAAGAAAGGTTTGTGGGGTTTTTTTTGTTTGTTTTTGTTTGTTTGTTTTTTTAAATCTCAAATTCTAATTTGAGATGGTGAATATTGTGAAAATGTGGCAGTCAACTGAAATTCTTCTCTTTCCCTAGGGATCTGCTGGGAACAGATGCTTATCCTTTTGATAGGAGATGATAGTCAGTGTTTCATTTTAAACAAAAATTATTTTGCGGGGCTGGGGAAATACAGAAAAAAAGGGTGAACATGAAATTTTTCTCCTCTGCGGATCTTTTACAAGTTTCAAATCTGAGACTTAAAAATATGCATACTTCAAGTAATCACGATGCAATTGGGAGGATGACAAGAACCAAAAAAAATTTGTAATATATAGAGGTTATGTATTACTAAAATCTCATCTATCCTTAGTGGTAAGTTAGTATATTATTATATCCTCATATATTCTTAATAGTAGTGCATTCTTTATTTTGGAACTGTATCTTAACACCTTCTGAGCCAACCTGAAGCTTTTCCATGCCTCACACACTGATCCTACTTGCATTTTTTCAAATTTATTACTTCTTTTCTTAGACACACAGTAATATTAATACAGACAATATTTTATTAACAGATAAAATCCTTTGTCTTGTTATTATATGTCACACAATTCTCTTAAACAGTTATTCGTGGGCATAAAGCACGAAAGTTTAAAAATCAGGACAGAAAAAAGACCTAATTTTCTCCACTTTAAAGGACTAGTGTCCTGTTTTTCCTCTCAGCTTCCAAGAAAGAAAACAAATAGTGGGTCTCTGTTGTCTAGCAGAGAGTTTATTGTAACTACCAACAGCTACCGATGCCTTTCCCTTTTTAAAAATTGGATACAGCATTGCCCATTTCTATGTCCTGTCCCTCAGGATTGGTACAAGAGGAGAAAAACTGTGATGAACCTTCCTTTTTCTGTGCAAAAAGGTAGTTGTATGGCACAATCAAGGATTTACTAAGAGGAAGGAGAGAAGAGAGCCTCTTCTTGATAGGACCAAAATTTACCTAAACTTATCTGTAGGAAAAAAACCCCAACAACCCTCAAAATGTTGATGTTTCACCTTTTTCTCCCTATTTTTACGCACTTACATATCTGTTTTTCATTCTTGATGCTAATTTTGGCTGAGCTGAGACTTAATGTGACCTTGCACCAGTTGTTTAATTTCTCTGAGCCTCAGTAAACTTGGCAGAACAACTGGACAAGAACGGAAGATCACTGGATAAAACAGATGGGAAAGGGAAATAAATTTTACACAAAGCACTGTGCTTTGAGTTGAGTCATTTGAGGGGAGGAAGTGAAGCAAGCAATAGGCTGGATACAGATTCCAAAGATGTCACCTAGCCTACTCAGGTAGTTAATCTACTCGAAGGAAAAATCCCACAAGAGTTCTTTTTCTGAACATATAATGTGTCTGTGCATTTCATAGAATCATAGAATGGTTTAGGTTGGAAGGGCCTTAAAGATCATCTAGTTCCACCCCCCCTGCCATGGGCAAGGACGCCCCCCACCATTTCTGTGCATGTATGGTTGTGTACATACATATGACTGAGTGAGAAAGGACACCAAAGAAGTTCAGACAGTTCAGAGGAGAATTTAAGGCCTTGTAAATGCAGTTCTTGAATTACTCGCATACCATCACGAGCAACACGGTAACATGTAGACAAATGTTTACTTTGCATGGAGATTTCTGTGATCACGTATGTGTATGAATAAATAGCCTGAAAGCACAATATGGAGCAGTAAAATAGAGTGCATTTCTGCATGGGATAAATTAATGAAGATTTACTTGGAATTAAATGAAGGGACTTGTTTCGATTTTGTTTTGTTCTAAACTCCAAATGATGTCTCTTGTGTTAAGTAGACTCAGGGCAAGAAACTTCATTTGGAAATTGAAGCTGGCTAGCTTACTATCAAAGTTAAAATTTTGGTGAAATGGTATGAAATGTACATTGCTTAAAAGATGATTCTCATAACTGTAAATGAATGGAACTTTTTCCAGTTTTCCTTGTAAACTAAATTAGCCAATAGTATCTTCTGGGCCTGCGTTTCATATTCTGACTTTACAGAAAAAAAAAAAGTATTAATGAATTCATTATCTGTGACCAAGGCATACTCATTCTTTTGCATTATAAAAATATAATTAAAATTAATTTGAACCATAAATACAGACAGGGGGTTCCACTTGACCTTGCTGGATAGAAAATCAGGAGCAATTCAGATCATGACAAACATTCTTACTAAAAACTATGACATTGCTTTAGCAAGTCAATCACAGAATCATAGAATCGTTTAGGTTGGAAAAGACCTTTAAGATCATCCAGTCCAACCATTGACCCTACTCTACCAGGTCTGCCACTAAACCATGTCTCCAAGCACCACATCTACAGGACTTTTAAACACCTCTAGGGATGGGGACTCAACCACCTCCCTGGGCAGCCTGTTCCAATGTTTGAGAACTCTTTCAGTGAAAAATTTTTTCCTAATGTCCAGCCTAAACCTCCCCTGGAGCAACTTGAACCCATTTCCTCTTGTCTTATCACTAGTTACTTGGGAGAAGACACCAGCTCCCATCTCACTACAACCTCCTTTCAGGTAGTTGTAGAGAGCAATAAGGTCTCCCCTCAACCTTCTCTTCTCCAGACTAAACAATCCCAATTCCTTCAGCTGCT
>VYXH01006282.1:78975-116579 GCA_013397275.1 Burhinus bistriatus | reverse complement strand
TTTGTTGTTAATGTATTTGTAAAAACCTTTTTTGTTATCTCTTACGACAGTGGCCAGATTAATTCTAACTGTTCTTTTGCCTTTCTGATGTTTTTTCTGCATGACCTAACTAGATCCCTATACTCTTCTTGTGTTGCCTGCCCCTTCTTCCAAAGATGGTAAACTCTCCTTTTTTCCCTGAGTCCCAGCAAGAGCTCCCTCTTTAGCCAGGCCGGTCATCTTCCCCGCCGGTTCATCTTACGACACATCGGGACAGCGTGCTCCTTTGCCTCTAAGACTTCCTTCTTGAAGAGTGTCCAGCCTTCCTGGACCCCTTTGCCCTTCAGAACTGTCTCCCAAGGGACTCTTTCAACAAGTGTCCTGAACAGGTTGAAGTCCGTGGTAGTGATATAAGCTGCCAAACATTGATGAGGCACCGCAGAGTTCAGAGGCTGTTGTTAGTCAAGATTTTGGGGGCAATTATGTGTCTGTGGATGTTGATAGTAGCTCATCTCTATATTCTACTCAAGGGAGAAATTTGTTCAGCCACGGACGTCAAACTGTAATGGAGACATTTCAAGGAAATTAATCAAACCAAATGGTTTTGCACACCAAACAGAAATGCTAATTTGTCAGAGGGTATAAGAAAGTGTTTGTGTCTGTGTTGTAAGGGTTTTTTTCAAATAACATTCCCAGGCTGGTAGATATTGATTTGTTTTAGGGAGCTTGGATTTGCTAAGACATTTAAATATCAAATTACTCTTTTCTTCATATTATTAGGCTTATTTGTCTCTTAGGTTCTGTCAGCTCTTATTTCTCTAAGTAGCTTGCTGACTATTTTAGTTGTGATCTGGAGGTGAAAGGAAAAGCAATGAATACCACACTCATTTGTGTATTTTATGATATGAAAATTATGTCTATCATTTTAGCTTTTCCTGGTTGTTGAAAAGAAAAATGAAGAAGTAACCTAAAACCAAAAAGTCTGAAACAGTCTTGTTCCTTACTAGAGGTTTCAAAATTTGTCATGATGCAGATGATAATTGAGACTATGGTCTAGAAATTGTCTGATAAGCAGATTATTGAGTAGCTGAGTTGGTCACTTCACTATGTTATAAGTTTTGTGTGTTCTTGGAAGGTAATATGGAGAGAATTCACCTTCTGCTTGCATTGAAATCAAAAGCACATTGCCTCCAGAGGTGTTAGAATAGCACTAAGTATTTCTGCAAATTTCACAATACAGTCTATTTAGTTTTATTATGTAATACAGCAGCTGGAATAGCTCCTGTGGCAATGGAGGCAATATCATATGGGCAGTTACTTTAACTATTGTTCAGTAGATACATGGAATCACTCTTCCAATTTGGAATTAAACTCTTCATACAAAGCTGCTGCCCTCCCAAGGATGTCAGTCATTTATGTGCCTGTGGAGTGCTCTGTTTTTCTTTACTAGTGTACCAAGAGAAATCCCTGTTCAACAACATGGCATAGCTTTATTTATTTTTCTATTTATTTATGTTATTAAACTTAATGAAACACAATCAAACTAGATGTCAGCTCTGTCTTCTATTTCTTTGAGGCAAGTGATGCAAGGATCATGATTCTTTCAGTCTCATCAGAAGTTGGAAGTGTGAAAATGTCACGTTCGTCTAGCACTGATGTACACGTCAGTGGGACTGCTCTGTGAAGCTGGTCAGCAGTCAGCCAAATGCTGATTCCACACCTTAGGAGATTAAAGATAATATCTTTTAAAAGCAAAACCTTTCATACAATCTTGGGCACTCTGTGAAGGAAGGTAGGGACATATTAAAAATCAATTTTAAAATTATGCTAATCATTAACAGTTGCCAGATGAGAAGTCTCATTTCTGCTACTGACACTTGTTTCTTGTGTAGCTAGTATCCCAGTGGTAACCCTGAAACCCCAACAAGAGAATCAGACAGGATTCTCCAGTGAGGCAAAAGTGCTGTCGTGGGATATCCATCTCCTTCTTTCACCTCTGAAACCATCTGTTGGCCCAAAGCCTTGAGGCTAGTCACTGTAAAAGTTTATTGTCAGGTGAATGCATATTTGTATCATCATAATTTTACTATAGTAAGGAATTTATGGGATAATCACTTCAATTTTAGTAATACTGCTATAATTTTAACATTTGAAAAATCTTGATCTATTGCAAATACTGTAGAACCTGACAGCAGTGTAGAGTTACCAGTTAGTAGAAAGAGCAAAACAAGAGTATCCATATAAATATATTAAGGAAGATAGATGTATTTACTAGTGTTATCAGATTTTGGTGATATACACTCAGTAGGTTGCCATTTATTATGTTTCCTTGTGCGAATATGCCGGCAATACCTTCCTCATTTGACTTACTCACTTTGTGGCTTTTAAATGAGCAGTGTCAGGCACACTTACTTCTTTACATTACCTGAGTCTTGAGTTTTCAGAAGGATTAATATATACTCCTTCAGCTTGCGTGCCTTTGTGCTGTCCCAACACTCATAAAGCAAGAGGGATTGATAGGTTCAGCATTTTGCTCATGTAACATGGAAAAATAGTTTAGAAGAGTGATTTATGGTGTTGCAGTGAAACAGTTCATAAAGGATAATGTCTTTCTACTTAGAATTCACATGCTGTTACATAGGAAAAGCTTTGGCATTTGAAGAAAAAGTCAGCTGTGGTATCATCTATTTATAACAGGCTATTTGAATGCGAGATAAAGGGAAACACCCCATCAAACATTTTATTTCTGGGAATATTAGCTTCCCTGATAGTTAAACTTAATTACTCCTGGAGGATGCCATTTGACAATTAGCTATAGATTTGTGACTGTGGTGAAGGATGGTTGGAAGAGAAAATGAGAGAGACATTAACCTATATAGCATTTCTGTATGTGTAAAAGAGGTAATTTATTTGAGGATGAGGCTTTAATTCTTCTGTCTTTGACATATTAAGATGACACAAAATGGGAAGGTTGAGACAGGCTTACCTAGTTTAGTCCCACTTCAATATTCAGCAACAATAATAGGATTAGAAGATATTTTCTTGTTATCAGCTGACCTGATACTTTTCAATACACACTAGAATGAAAGCTATTATAGCAGTCCCCAGATATTTGAATCTATTCCCATTCCCCTTTGATCTTCCACATTTTTTATTACTGTTTATGATTTAAATCTCAACTCAGTATTTTGCTCTCCGTTTAAAACCAGCCGAACCAGACCCTAACCATGAGCTTGACTGGTCATTGGCTGTGGGAGCTACTCTGCCTGTTGTTACTGCTCCTGCCCTGGTGATTATGAGAAGCAAGTGAGTACCTGCTGACACATCAATAACACAATCAGGGCTCTCTGGGGAAAAAGAAATTTTTCTTTTTTTCTTTTCTTTTTTTAAGTTCACAAGCATACAATAAAAAAAAACCCAAACCCTGTGGTACTGCACTGGCATGAGCTGTGGAAGGGAGAGGACTATCACCAGGCAGGAAGTCAGCTGAAGTGACAGCTAAGAGGGATTTGTTAAATTTTTAATGAAATATGTAAGTTCTTCACACACTGTATGCAGAATTAGAATAACCAGGCTTAGGGGACACATCTAAAGCTTCGTGAAGGGTAGCTGGGACCTGTCATGGCATTAAGTGGTTGAAGAAGACAATGTCCTGCTTGCTAAATGAAGTACAATGGAAAACCAGAATAAAGCTTCCTTTATATCAAAGAGAAGATTAAACCTTTTCTAGCCTTCTTTCCTTCACTATTAAATTCTCTGGATACTGGCAGAACAGAGTATAGGACTGTGATATTTTGACTATTTATTGGCATCATATGGAAAAGATTTGGCAAAGATGCAGTGTAAACTTCTGTTTATTTTTAAATTGTCCCTATGAAGTTTAGGGGAAAATGTGATGTGCGTTCCTAATGTGACTATGCAAATACAAAAATCTGGCCGAAACAAACAGAAAGAAGTTACATTTACCCTATTCTTTATAAGAAAAGGATATCATAGCTTACTGAAGTATACAAAACTAAGACATTTCAATAGCAATACGATTCATAGCACTAAAATAAAGAAGGTTACGAAGTGGATTATAATGTAGACAAGTATAAATATGGTCCATAGTAGAGTAAGCTAGATCCACAATGAAAGCAACATTGCAGTACCTACTAGGTAGTGGCTAGGGGCATTTACTGGTGGCTGGTGGTGAAACTGAAGTGAATTGTATATACTCATTTACCTGAGCAGGCAAATTTTTTGCCCTTATTGTAGAGAAATGCTTGAATTTTAGTTTTCCAGTCATGTCTTGTGTGATGTGTCCATAAAAATAATCAGCTTTACATCTCAGTTAAAGAACCAGCAAGTGAAAAAGTAGTTTTGTCAGCATTTGGGGGTCTCAAGTATTCGCTCCCATGTCAGTCAAACACAGATAAAATCTACTGAATGCCTTTAAGACTACATGCAAGTATTCTTTCTCTCCTGATATCTAAGATAGTGATTTGATCTGTCACTGTTCTGTAGAGAGATTTTTTATTGTTGATCATTTTTAACCGCTGGGATGTGGATACTCATCTCTCATATATTAGGCCACTATCCAATGACTAAACCCGAGAGAAATTGATTTCTCTGGTGTCTAAAACTATTACTGACATTAAAATAATACATTTAGAAGGTATAAAGTCCTTTTACAATGGAGCATCTCTGGGTTTAACAATTCAGTTTTGCTGAAACAATGTAATTTGTCAGTATTTATATCGCAGAAAAGACTAATTTTGCTGAGACACTTAATGTTTGTTGAACACTGACAGTTTTGCCAAGAGTGGGCATATCCCGTGCAAAGAAAAGAAAATACCTGAGAAAGAGCTGTACTTACCATACCAAATAACGACAGCTCTCTTTAGAACTGCAGGAGTTGCATAGGCAGCCGTTGGGACAGCCTTTTAAGGAAGGGTATGAAGGTAGGACAGCATCTGTTTGACTTGATGAGGTTCAAATCGGGCAAGGGGCACAGAAGGTTTTGGTAACTTTATGTTTGCTCAACAGAATTGTTTCTCACTCCTTCTTTGGAAGAAATGTCATTTATACTATTTGGATCACTTTTCCCAGAAAGTTTTATAAGTGGGCCTTTCGTTAATGCTAAAAGTGTATGGGTTCCTCTCTCCTTCTGAAGTCCTTAATGAAAACATCAAATGAAATAACCTCAATAATGACTTTGTTGGTATTCTGTTGTGATTGTGTGCATAAAACGTTCAAAACTACACTGCTTCATAGTTATTCACTATAATTCATAACTTCATCAAAGACTATGATTAGTGTTTCTTGGGGTTTTAATACAGCTCTTACAGGGAATACAGAAGCGTAAGAAGAAAACTTCAGAACTAGAAGGGAAGTGAGTTGGTTTTGTTTGCTGCTACTATTTTTTTTTCAAAGCAAAGATGATAAATTCTGAGAAAGAAGAGAGCTGTAGTTCTAGCTATTTCAAGCACTGCTTCCATAGCTACATTTCTTGGGAGATATGTCCCCTCTTTCTTCCCTTTCCCTCTCCTTGCCTGTTGCCTCAGCCAGAGTGGTAAGCGCTGTCATACACATCTCCTCTTATTGGTGATGTGATAAGAACAGCAAATGTATTTGTGTGGCAGAAGTCCTGCAGTTATAGCAAACCACATGCTTTATCTTAGTAACTGCTGTGGTATTCCGTACTCTGCAACATAACCTAACTGCTTTCAGTTACTTTCAGAGTTGCCTTCACACCTGCAGCAGCTGGATCTTGGGATCGCTCAGACCTGGGATGTGAGGGCCAGAGGAGATGAAGGCCCTGGAGATGAAAGCAGTGCTCTGCCCCTGGCAAGCCTGTGAGCTTGAAAACCAAATCTCCTTTGAGAACCAATTGTAATTAACTCTCAGTTTTCTGGGTAATGATGGATCTTGGTGCCCAAGAGAAAAGAAAAGATAATACAAACCTATGTAAATAAAGTTTAGAAAATCCAGCGTCTGTGCAAAGCCCATGCAACCCACTGCCACGTACATAAAATTTTACTGCTTTCACTCCTGAGCTGATTTGTATTAACTGTAGCCTGAATCACTGGGAATGTCTACTTCCAAAGATATAAACATGGGCAGATTTTCACTGTACCAGGGTGGATCTAAGAGACACTCTATGATTTCTCAAACATGTGACATGATGGCATTACTGGATGCCAAAAAGTATCTTGGAAGAGTGTTCAGGATCCTCAAATTCCATATGGACAGAAGACGACACATCTGAGGAAACCCAAATAGGTAGTAGGAACTTGGTATCTTCTGAATGAAAGAGAGAATCAATGAAGTTTCATTGTATCCAAGCCCCCATAATTGAAAGCAGGATCTTGTACAGGAGCTTGAAGAAAGTTAAACCACTTGAAAACTCCAGTCCTATGCTTTAGGAAGCTTTGAGAGTCTCAAAGTTATAACCAAAATTTCTGTGCATGAAAATGAACAACTAAGTGCTCAGCAAAATTCAAATGAAACCTCCTAGTCTTTCTTCAACAAAAACTGATGCTGAACAATGCAATACATTCAGTTGCCCTCTAAGCAAAGAATTAATTTTCTAGTGCCTTCTTTTAGATGCTATTGTGTTAAAGATTACTGAGCTTAAGTCTTGAATTACAAAATTAATCACTTATTAATTACTTCTGTGAAGCATGTTCCACACAGTTCCTGCTGAAATCATGTAGCCTTAAGATAAGAGATATTTATTCATCTCATGATAAACCCTAGAGATAATAGTTTTCAGTCAATAGCAAGTTTCCTGAAATCATCAGCAATTGGTAGGAAAAACTGGAATTTATTTTTGTAATTTAAAATATGTCTAAGACACAAACACAGCTAACCTTTTGGTGTGAACTTAGTTAAAGGTTATTATACTAAAAATGTCATTCTATCACTCTGTTATTTTCTTCCCCTGCAATTATTCCTTAGAAAACTTACTTATATGAGGAAATATACAGCTCATAACGTGATATGCCTAACACCGAATCTGTGGAATTTCACAATAATGCACCTGATGGATATTGCCATACTAGGGTTTTTATATTTACGTGGAGAGCTCAAATCCAACCTACTTCTTTTAACTTAAATTTTACGCTTAGTACTAAATCTTTTAAGGATTGGTATGTCTGAAAAATTAGCTTATATTTTTCAGCATTTGTCTTGACACCATCTTGCTGACATAAATTTGCATAAAGGATGATACCTCAGCAGAGGGGTAAAAACCAGATGGTACAAGAGTTCTGGCTGTATTTTCAGGAATTCTGAATCTGGCACATAGTTTTATCTGAAAAACACTGTGACAGAGGGGAAGAAATTCAGAATATAAAAATATTTTGTGTTACTCTTCTCCAAATGAAATTTTTCACTATCTCATTTTGAAACTTTGGTACTAATTTAAAAATAAGGTGAATAGCACATTCAATTAAATGTTTAGGGAAGTATTCTTTTTTCCAACAATCCTCAAATAATAAGGATGAATAGGCACTTTGGATTGATGTGAAATGAAATATAGTCATCAATAATATTCGTTACTGATGATTACTCCCATTGTACAAGTAACTGATATTTTCAGAAAGCTTCTGGCTAAGGTGTTAGGTTCTCAAGAACACTATTCAGAAATGGTAACTTCCTTTGCCACCTATTCTTCCAGTTTCTTTGGATGACTCCTCCAGATTTATTCTTGTGAGTTTTGTTTTGAAGGCTGCTAACATAGGGGAATTATAACTGATGTAGCTATGTCTCTCATATTTACTATATGTTATCATGGATCTTTTATAAGTACTTCATTGCTGTATGCCATTTACAGGTACTACCTTGGATATAATGGTCTTCATCTTATTTGCTGTATCTACTAATTTAGTGTTGTAGAGCTTACAAAGCTGTTGTCAAAGATAACCTATCTCTCTTTTAATATACATATAGACAGAGTATGTTTTCTGTGGTTCTTCCACACATTATTTTAAATACTTGGTATTTAGAACACAGCCTATCTTATTTCAGCTATTGGTTCTCTATTTTTCAGGTGCAAAAGAAAGTTTTAGAATCTCCTAGGATTCATGGGCTCATTTATGTACACAGTTCACTACTGCGCCCTTTCTCAGTCATGCCTTCATTTGTAATGCGATGAAGTGAGTCGTTGTCACTGAAAATGCAGTGATAGTGATGGATCACTAATTCTGCAGCTTTCATGCCATTAAGCTGTGTGTAACTAAGCAGCACAGAGAGTTAGGGGTGGAGTAGAATCTGGCACATATTCAGGAAAATGCATTTCCTTTTTCAAAGTAAAATGTTGGGTGGCTTCACTCATACTGTTGGATCCGCCTAGTTGATGGGAGCACTGTAAGCCCTGCACCATTAGGGGAAGAGCTGGGGTGTGGAGGAAGTTGGTTTGGAGACTTGTCAATGTCTGGGTCTAAATACACTATGAAAGAAGTGACACAGTACTTGATCAAAAAACAATGGTAACACTTTGCGTTTTCCACCAAATATCTTAAAATCCTTGCAAGTACCATTAGACTTGCAAGTGTTCATTAATAAGAATAAATAGTATTTAATAAATGCAGAACATACAGTGAAAGGAGTAATCTTATTTTCTATTATTAATTCACCTTCTGAAATTCTCAGTAAAGTAATGATAGTGTTTTTAAATAGGTTTTAACAGTGTATATGCCTCAAAAGAGATTTGGTTAATGTTACAATAGGAAGTCTGCTGTAAAACTGGGAACAGAACCCAGATTTCCTGTTTTGTGGGTCTGTTGTAACAAAACAATTCCTCCTCCTTCATACAATGAGTGATTGGGTCCTATGGCCCGTCCAGTGTTTCATTATTTTTGAGACAGAGTAAGTGTGTTGCAATGCACAAGCACATCCCTGAAGTAAAGTGCAAGACTCTACCATGAATAAGGAACGGTTACACCTAGGCATCATCTAGGTTCTCCTTAGGTGGCCTCTGTCCAGGGTCTTGTAAGATCATTTTGTATAAAATGTGGGGTTTTTCACTGTATATACCTCCAGGATGTGGGTATTCATGGCATTGTATCTCAGTTACTGATGTATCTCTTTTCCTGTGGTCAATGTTGCTGCACCAATACTCACCCAGAATCCCACTGAAATGACAGTGCTGCTAGCACACTCTTTTGGTCTGAGGTAACCACCCTTCCTGCTACCAGGGCTGGATTATACAATATATCTCAGAAGTGGGTCTCAGCTGGGAAATGATAATGGCTTGCAGAAAGCTTCATTATTTTAACTGTGGCTAGATTTGTTGAATTAATATTCTGGCTTCATATGAATTACTAGTGTGAGTCTCGTCATTCTTGGCTGATTCATTCCCTCCCACAGCTGGGGACTTGGACTGTCCAGCAGCTCCTGCCCTGGGACTGACTGCTGCTGTCAGTATGACAAACCATCAATGCAATCATATGCTTTCACAAATCACAGGCAGTTGAAGAGTCATAATTGTCCATTTTTTCACTTAGGCATGTCATTCTGGTCTCAGAGGGATCGATGGGACAAAGTCCATCTGGCAACTGCTTCCTAGCCATGTCCTTTGGGGGTCAGTTCTAAGGCTGATTTTGTGTAATATGGTCTTAATGAACTGAATGATGAGACAGAGATGGGACATTTGCTGTGCTCTCAGTAGATGATAGCGGGCAGGGCTGGTGTTCAGAAGGGTCTTGGTAGGCTGAAGAAATGGGCTTGCAGGTACTGCATGAAGTCAAACAGTCAAGTGCAGCGTTCTGCATGTGAGATGGAATAACCTCATGCACCGATACAGTTTGGGGCTGGAATACAGCTTTGGAAGAAAGGCCCTGGGAATCATGGTGAACAACAAATTGACCATCAGTCAGCAGTGTCTCTTCACACCGAAGAATGCCAGCTGTATCCTGGGCTGTGTTAGTATGACTGTAGCCAGCAAATCAAAGGATGTGGCTCTTTTCCTCTGATGAGCACGTGTGAAATCAAATCTGTAGTACTGCATCCCATTTTGGGCTCCCCAGTGTGATGCTCAAGGGGCTGGAGCCCAAGATGTATGAGGAAAAGCTGAGAGGACTAGGCTTGAACAAATCCAGATTTGAACTGAAAGCTTTCAGCAGAAAATGCTGGAGCGAGCTCTTAGTGCTGTCCAGAGCTACCTAGTGGGAGACAGTAGAGAAGATGGAGTGAGACTCCTCTTGGAGATGCATGGTTATAAGATGAGAGGCACAAGTTGGTACATGAGAAATTTTTTCTAGATGGAAGCAATTTATCTATTTATTTTTAAACATAAGGGTGGTCAAACACTGGAACAAGTTGCCCAGAGAGACTGTGGAATCTTCGTTCTTGAAGAGATTGAAAACTCAGCTAGACAAGAACACGAGCAACCTTGTTTAAGTGGACCCGCTTTGAGCAAGGAGTTGAACTAGATGACTTTCAGAGGTCCATTCCAACCTGAATGATTTTATGATCACTCCCAGGTTTGTTAACTCTGATCTCATGAGCACTACTGTACCCTTACAAGCATTGCAACAGGATGTTAGAAGTTGCTTATCCTGGAAGTTATTGGTTTGCACCTTAAAAATGAGTGTTATACAGTATCTGAGCAATTATGACAATAGAATACAGCTGTATTTTCTTTATGGGTCTCATTCCCTCTGTTGTTTTGAATTGCAGTCCATACAAAAAAAATAATGAGAAAACAAATTATTGATTCTGTTGTAGAGCTGACTGATGGCAGATGGCACCAATTTCATTTGCTTTCCTCCCTCCCTGATGTAATTTGGATTATATCAGTCTTCATTACAGGAGCTCCTATTTTTACAGTTATGACAACTTCCCTGCAAGGTTTCTCATGCTGATTTGATTCTGTCCTGTTGAATTGATAAAATGACATCAGTGCCCCAAAGCACGTCATTCTTCTGTTGACATCAGTGGATTTTCTTCCTGTCTCCACCCATTCATGCTTTTTGCTGCTGTCTTCTATAAATGGCTAGCTCTGCGGTACTTACTCCAGGATGCTGGAGCTTCCCAGCTTCATTTGTCATTTGTGTTCAACATACATACGGCAGAGTACACTTCAGATCTTACAATTTAACACTTGTACCTGCCACTTCCTAATGTTCTGATTATGAATCACATATATTGAAAATAAATCATTACACATTTAGGTTTCTTCATTGTTTTCAGAAATGTTTGATCTGTGTTATCACAGCAGACACAGCTCTGCTTTTATGGGACAGGAAGCAAGAAACATTAAACAAATGAGAGGGACAAAAGCAGCAGTTTCAATGAGGCAGCATTGCACTTTGCAGCAGAAACTATAAGAGGAGCTAACAGACTTAGTATATTCATCAAATAGCTGATAGCTTTATGTCCCAAAAAGCACCATTTTTAATCCATAGCCCAACATTCCAGGGCATGAAACGTGTTAGTAACAACTAGTGCAGTATATTCACAGGTATCTGAATCCAAATAGGAAACCCATCTGTGAAAACACGTTCCAACTGTGCTCACACGAATGAGAGACTGAAAGCAAGCAGTGGGAAAGTATAGTCTTTTGAATGTTTTATGGTTTATTTCTGACTTCCCTATACTTGGCAGCATTCAGATCTCTTATTGAGCTATATTTAATATTGTCACGGTAAAATAAGACCAGGCTGAAGTTTAGTTAGGTATTCTTGGACTATTGTTGTGGGCTTGTCTAGGCTGGGAGAGTGATGTTTTACACTGTTTGTTAATACGAGTTAAAAAATACCATGTAGTGAAAAATTGTGCATTGATGTGTAAAAACTTGAGGGCTTGGGGGTAGAAAACCCTAGGACTGGCTAGAAGAAGGCAGCGCTAAAGCAAGAGTCATACTTAAAATGTGATGACACACTTCTGAAGTACAACCTATATTTAAACCCAATAAGGGTAGAAAATGAAAGCAGAAAAAGTGAAAATCTGTTCAATGTGGAAATGCAGCACTGCCACAGAACTGCGTATAGGATTAGGAGAAGGGTGTGTCCTTTCTTTGTTCTATTATGCAAACCAGACAATACATTCAGTAACGCAGTCTAATCAGACTTTCACAATCAGGTGCTGGCCTAGAACTATAGCAAATACTTCCTGAATCCTTAGCCAGTCACATTTACAGCAATTGGGAAAAAATATGGCATTAGTAACCCCTTCATTGCCTACGTTCCTCACATAAGAAACAGCAGTCCCATGGTGTCTCTTTAGGCACTTCAGTCTGATAGGCCAAGTGACTTCCCATGGGAGGAGAACAATTGCTGCTTGCATTTTGACTTCTCTGTCAAGGTTATTCCTCAGCCTCCCAGGAGGAGCTCTGCTCACGCACTACCCACAGTGCAGCCTGGTAAGGTCCATCCTCGTTGACTGTCAATGCCCTTTGAATGTTCCTTCTTAAGGTTCATAGAAAAAGGGTCTTCCCCTGGGAGCCATAAGGGTATTTATTAGGTATTTTCGGGTACCTGCCCTGTCTTATTTCCAGCTGCAAATCAGTCCTCTAAATCACAAATAAATTCAGGATTTTAGCAAGTGTATTTAAAAATTATCTGAGGATTCATGTGAGTTTTCAACAACTGCTAGGAATACCAGGCAATAATGCAGCATCACAGCTTTGCAAAACAGGCTGTTAAAATGCCATGGTATGGGCAGAGTCAAACTAATTAATTAATGAACATAAATACTCACATTATATTAAGTTCTAATAAACAATGTTAAAAAAAACCCTCAAAATGTATATGCAAACTGAAAAGTGGAACAGCATTTATTGATTCACTTTTTAGGTGACTAAAGATGATATTCAGGAAGCCAAAGAAAAGTCATGTTCCAGTGAATGACAGACTTCACAATATCTGTGCAAGAAATGATCAGGATTGTGAAACATTCCCTGTGCCAGAGCCTTTAAACAGTAGAAGTCAAAATTTTTTATGACTGTGACATGGAAAAATCCATTTAAAAAATCAAATTGTGGATGCAGCTATGTATGCATGCAAACTTAAAGGGGAGTCAGCTTCCTAGGAAGGTCTTTATTACCCCCAAGCCACTCAGAGATGTAAATTTACTACAATTCCCTAGTACTGCTTTTCTTTTCCTGAGAGATTCCCAGTCCTAGCTGCTTCCCTCAACACTTCTTTGATGATGGAAGCCAGATAAAGGGGAGAAACAATATTCATGACCCTCTGCAATTAGGAAGATCTCGGGTTTCAAACATTAAATCTAAAATTCTTGCAGCAAAGTGTGTGTGGGTGTGCAGCCTAGAGATTAAATGAAATAATTCTTGCCAGCTTCTGTTGAGTAAATTAAAGTAATAAATACATTTAATTAAATGAGTATGTTCAAAGATATTAACTGCTTACAGAAACTGTATTAAGAAAAGGAAGTTAAATTCATTATTGGAAATACTTCTATATTTTCTTGTCACTGTCTGTAAACAGCTAGCAAGAATAAGGACCAAGGAAAAAAAAAAAAAAAGATTTGGGATAATATTTCCAGTCCTTGGCTGCTGGGAAAAATTCTCCATTAACTTCAAATGAATTTCATCAGAAAGCAATTTATGCCTTTTTTTATTCTCCGTTGCATTTTTTTCTTCATTTTCAGTTTCAAAAAGTTTCTGTGTGGATGAGTACCCAGCCTGTTTTCACCAGTTTAGACATGGTACTAAATCTCTAGGAGTCTGCTGCTTAGATGCTGTTGGCCGAGGACGTTATTTCACACTTGAGATCACTCTTATGGAACTGTGCCTTGCTGCCTCTGACAAGGTAGAGCCACGAGCAATAAAGCTGTTCACATACTGCAAGTGGTTCTTACTCACTTAAATCTCCAGATGTGATGGTATAACAAGATACCTGAATTTTGGGGTAAATTTAGCAATTTGGAGAAGGATGAAAGTTGCATTGGAATAGGTGTAATTTAGGTGTAGTATTCTGAAGCTGTCAGACAGTCAAGCTTCTTACAAGACCATCATGTATGAACAGTAATTCGAGTGAAAGAGACTACTTTCTAGGTAAGATGTAGTGATTTTGTTGTGAAATTCCACGTGTTTTCAAGGTCTGGCAGTGATTACCAATACAAATTTTCCCACTGTTTCATTTTTCCTTCATTTCTGTCAGGATCTTTAGGTTTCACACAAGTGACCTTTCCACCTTTGATTCTTTTTCATCCTTCATTTTAAAACTCCGTCCCTAAAATGATCCTCAATTGTTTAATTAGGCTCACATTAAAAATTTCAAGTGAAAACTTCTCACGATATGTCTTAGTTTTCTTCTTCTGGCAGACAGTCAAGGATTATGCTCCCCACTCATTAACACTATTTACAAAACCTGGTCCTAATCAGAAGGATCTAAAAGTCCTTCTGAGACTGGGGCTATGCAAGCGTCTTGTCTCCTTGTTTTCATAAGAAAGAATTCCATTTCAGAATCTGGAGGGGTCTGTAGTATCCAGGCATGACTGGGGAACCAGCCTGCGTGTATGAACCTAAATGTGGCCACCTATACCAACAACTGAGGCCTCAGTCATGATCCTCCCTTAGGCTGGTTTTGGGTTTATGGGTTTGTTTGGTTGGTTGGTGTTTTTATTTTGTTTTTTTTTAATAAATGTTTCTCCTTCAGGTTTACTGACTTGCTTTTCTCAAGACATCTTTCTGACCTGTCCCTCTAAGGCAGTTATGGATAGTTCAGGTGGGTTGGATTAGGATGACGTTGTGGTTTGGAAGTATTTTCAGTGATCTGGCTGCACCTGTGATAGTTTATTGGCATAAATCAAACAGATCATGTCTGGCCATATCTTAGTTTACAAAGAAGAAGGAAATTAGTAAGTCTTTCTCCTGAAAAATGCATTGTCC
Organism: Burhinus bistriatus; assembly: GCA_013397275.1. Taxonomy (NCBI): domain Eukaryota; kingdom Metazoa; phylum Chordata; class Aves; order Charadriiformes; family Burhinidae; genus Burhinus; species Burhinus bistriatus. Next base: position 101,761 of record VYXH01006282.1, on the reverse strand, counting down.
CTGCTTTGGAGACAGAAGGTTCTAACAAACAAGCTGAAGTCAATGTTATTTTTTTTGCTTAGCATGGCCTGAACTGTAGGTGTTACCCACTGTAAGGAGAATTATCCTTGTGCTGTGTCACTCCCATATCAGTTGTGGATATATCCAGCCCTAGAAGAAAGAATTGGATACTTTTCTATAGATATTCATCCTGGAAATTAAATAATGTTACTTACTATTTAATTTAATAAACTGTACAATATGTTATGTGTCTAGATTGAGAGTTCTGTTTTATTTTACTTTTGATTGAATTACACATATAGTATCACTTATGCTTCTATTTCATCCTACAACTAACAGAATACACTGAAACTTGCCTGTCTGAGATTGAGCCGAGATGTAATTGGGAAACACTGACAGGCTAAGGAAGCAGCCTAAAGAGATGGTGAAATACATTCTTCCTTAGGAGGCGTATGTACGTATTGACAAATAGAATTATGCTAAAGGGGTCTGTTTGGAATCCCGTTTATTTATGGGATGAAGCAAAAGAAATGATGGTTATGATCAGGCCTATTATACATGGAGGGTATGTTTTCTTTTTTCGTTTTGCAGTTGTCCCCTCTACCTTCTCAAGGATGGTACAGAAGTGCACAGAATATAAATTTTATACATGGAAATGTATTGGAATGAGAAAAAAGGGTGATTTGAATTTCTGGATTTCCTCATGTGTGGATATATACAACTACATTATTCTGTAGATGTTCAGTATGTAGTTTCATTGTTCCCAATGCAGATTATACTAAAGAGATGCCAGTATTATTAATGTTGACAACATTATCAGTACTGCTCCACGTGGCATCGTGTCATGGTTTGGACCAAACTGGCCACTGAGATGAACGACAGATGTTCTCCTCCACCCCTCTCTCTCCAATGAGAGGAGGGAGAGAGAGAAAGAGACTTCGGAGTTTAGAAGAAACTAAACTACTTTCATGAAAATATTAATAAAATAATAAAGAGAAAATAATGAAATATATACAAAACCAGTATTGAGCTCCCAGGATGATGATCACATCACTGGCAGGCACTGGGTAAGTCCCAAACTGGACTCAGCAATTGTCAGGAACCGGATTCCAGATCTGGATTCAGGAATTCACAGACTGGGATCAAAGGCAGATGAATAGACAGAGTCTGCCTTGGGCGCCGGCCGTTGAAGGAAGAGGGCTGACCATTTGATCCCTCAACTTTTATACTGAGCGTGATGCAGAAGGGATGGAATACCCTTTTGGTCAGTTTTGGGTCACCTGTCCTGTCTGCTCCTCCCTGCAGATGTGACCCCTCTATGCTTTTCTGCTTCTGACCCTCCAATGAGTCAAATAACAAAGTTGGCTGGCCTTGGTTGTTACAGCAATAAGCATAAGCAGAAGCCTCTCTGCATACCATGTCTTGGCATAAGTTACAGCTAATCAGGTCATATAATTTTGAGAATGAACAAAGTCTGAACAATATGCTGTTAATTTCTAGAGAGTTTCAGAGCGTTCAGTTAGTTAGAAGAGGCTTAGCTGCAAAGTAAAATTACTGAAGAGAAAATTGGTTCTGCATTACCTCAAACCAGGACACATTGCAAAACCTTGTATGCCTTTACTTCTGTCCAGCATCCCCTTCTTCCCTCTTCCTCACCCGCAATTGCTGCAGCAGCGTGGAGGAGGGAGTTGTGGGGCTGTATCCTCCTTTGTCTCTTCTTTGGACAACACACTCCTACGCCTCCCCAAGAAAACCCTGGAGCAGGGTGGAACAGAACTACAGCCCATGTGGGGCTACTGGGAGCCTGCAAATCCCAATACAGGACTGGGCAATGGAAGGCATCATGCCAGGGTAAAAGATCCCAAAACCTAGAGCGATAATAGAGACAATTTGTAGCCCTTGTAATACCTCCCTAAGGAGGGCAGAATGGAAAGGGCAGGTTGGAAGAGAAGAGGAAGGAAAGTCCTTTGTTTCCACACACATCAGCTGTGAAAAGGTACATAAAGCACCATTATACTGTTCTCTTATCAGTATTATGAGAAATTCAGGTGTTGTTTCCCATTAGTAAAACACCTGAGTTACAGGCTATGTGTTTTGTTTTGATGCACACATGTAAATAAGAGTATGTCTATACGTATCCTTCTGCATCTAAGGATATCAGATTCATTACTATTTTCCATCCTGCTAGCTGGCATCAAAATTTTGTAGCTTTGTTTTGAGCAGCCTGAAATGATGACTACGTTGTGAATAGCAACTTCTCAAGCGCTGCTGATCTCTCTGGGCTATTAACTTAATCAGTTCAATTGATTTTAGTCAAGAGAACCAGTCTGATGCAAATCTATATGAATATGACACATATACAAGAATATGATACAAACATCAGTGTGGAATGGTAGATACAGAAATGTGCAATATTTTAGATACAGCTCTAGAGTCTTAAGTTCTCTTTCCATAGGAAGTTACAAGCATATAGGAGAGAATGAGTAGCCCAATCTAACTTGCATACCTTTCACCCTGAAAAGCAACTGACAGGGAACTCCCAACAGGGGCTTTAGATTTGCAAGGCTTGTGGAACTGGGCTCTTTCTACACACAGTAAAGTGGCCAGATATGAGATAGCTGCAATTGTGTGACTGTACCCCTCAGGATCAGATCTATACACTATAAACGTGACATCCAAACTGTATTGCAGCAGGGAAGAGAAATGGCTTGAATATTTCAAAAATATTTCTTAGTGATTTCCATCCAGTGCTATCAAATCATAACGAAAATGACCAGAGTTTCCACACACACAAATAATTCAGATCATATATATTCATATAACCCTCAGGCCAGTTATTAATAAATCCTACCTGCCTCCTTCTTCTTTTCCCAAGGAAGTACTGCTCCCATTTCAGCAGGTGGTGTAGTAAGTGAAACAAGGTATATGACGTGCCCAGTGTGGTACAAAGCTGTAAATCCTAAACCACTTCCCTGCTGTCTTTACCTGCCTCTGGAAAGGCTGATAATTTCAATTTTGAAGGATAATTTGAATTTTGGGTAGCTGCTGTGTCTCACATAATTTTGAAGCCATTTTGTGTTGTTAGTAATTTTACCTTTGGCTGTGTCTCATCACACCATCACTTCCTTCCACACACCGGCATTAGCCAGGAGAGCTGATCCACAGGTCAGCTGTAAGCTCTGCTTTCACTGTACCGTACGATGCTCGTGCAATTTCAATGGACAGTTTGCATGTTTGCTAGGAGGAAGCATTAATTTACAGTTAGAAGTTTAAAGTTATTTTCTCTTCTCTTTTTAAGAGGCCAGGAAAACATTGACCAAATCTTGAGGACTTGCTAGTTCCAGTATCAACTCAGCACTTCTCAGGACCTGGCTCCGAAGGCTATAAACACCAGGTGAAAACAGCATTGTAGCAGCAAAGATAAATTACTCTAATACGTCAAGATAAATGAGGTAGAAGTGATTTTTTTTTTTTTCAACTCCAAGAAAAATATCTTAATAGTAAAACCGGAAAAAAACCTCTCGGTCTCTTTCACCAAGGAACATCCTTTTGAAATATTTGTCTTTTCTTGAACTCAACACAAATGTACAAACTATAAAATCACACTGGTGATTAAACAGAAATTATTTAGATTTTTGATATTCATTTTACATCTTGATTCCTGTGGATGAGTTTTTGTGTTAACAGTAATACAATATCTTAACTTAATCTCCTTCAGTTACGTTGGTTATTTAGGTTTTGACCTTATTTTAGTATTAAAGACCTTCCAAAACTAGAATCGCCAGGATAAATAAAGCTCAATTATTCATTTTGCCCCCAAATTATTTCTGCATTTTTCTTCCTCCTCTGTACATCCCACAAACAAATAGAACAAATAGAAGACCTTTATTTTCGGATAAACTGCTACATAAATGTAAAAGTGAATTGATGAGGAAGAGTGCTAAAAGCATTATATTATACCAGCACTTAAGAAACGTCCGTGCTGTTATTTGCATACCGTCTTTCTTCTTCTAAATGTATATGTATAGAATATTTTAGTAATTCATCTTGGGGACTTCACTGACCAAATTTCACCAAATACCTCTGGCCTGTTGTCTTTTGGGATAAAGTTCTAATCTGAAACTGAAGTTTTTACACAGAGAATAATAACATGAAGACACCGGTATCAGGTAAAAAAGTTCTGTTGGTTTACTATCAGCATCCCCTAGCGGTGATATTTATTATTTTCTTATCAGACATACAGAAGAAGTAGATTTGTTTACATTGATTAGAAGATCAAGAAACTGGTGACACCTTAGAAAAGATATCGTCTGTGGAAAAAAGATATATTTACAGGTCTTGCCTGTTAAATTTTCAAAATCATTTTAGACGTGAAAAAATGAGGAAATGGACAAACCCCTCCATTTCTTGAATCATGTATCTGGTTTGCTTAATGAGTGTTGGTAGGGAAATTAAAATAGAAAGATGGGCATTTTAAAATGGCCTTGCTTTTGGTTCTTAGATGTGAACGCCTTACTATTATGATTTGTTTTAATGATATTGCAGCAGAAAGTTAAATAAAAAATTAGTTAAATTGAAAACCTGTGTCAAAAATGAACTTTTTCAAAAGTATGTGGAGATTGTGCTGCGATGAATTTACATTGTATTTCATTTAAATTTTAGCATAATTAAACATTTTAGACAGTGATTTCTAAAACAATAGATAATCTTAATTTGTTAAACAACACATAAAAGCACTTAAAAAAAGACTTGATCGACTCAGGTGCTGAATTCCACCATTTTTCACTGATATTCAGGCTTCTCTGCTGAACCTAGACAATTTTCAATCAAAATGGATTCATGTGTTGAAAACAGACAGTACATGCTTAAACCTGCAACATAATTTAGACAGTCCAAAATCAAAACCAGTTAGTATGAATCTCTACTTCATTCATCTGACTGAAGGAAGCTGTAAAAAAAAAAAAAAAAAATCTATTAATTGGGGGAAATGAAAAGGAAGTTACAATAGTTGGTCTCTATTGCTACTGTGTATGCCATGTTACAGTTTGGCAGGGTCTATGCAACCAGCCATCTCTCTTCTCCTCTCTACCAGAAGACTTGTGGCTATGTGTAACATCTTTGATGGGTACCAGAGTAGCTGTGGGCCTCGTGTGTTCCCGAACACATCCCATTTTCATGCATGTGACTGTTTCGTAGACTTCCCACAGAGAACTAGAGGCCTGTACGGGAAGGACTACCCATTCGGGTGTCCTGTGAAGTCTCTGTGCCTGCCGTATGGTAAAGCTTGAAACAGCAGTCCAATGTCAGCAAGGGTGTACCCTGGGGTCTCATTGTAGTCTCAAAGTTCTGCATTTTTCACCTCATTCCACGTGCTTTCCTCTTCTACTGTAAGCAAACTATTTTAAACATTACTAAGATGATGGGCAGAGTTGAAATGGAGCTGGTGTATATAAGTTTCTAGACTAGTGTAGACGAGACTGAATTCGCAAAGGTTGTGTTTCTGACTCTGTGTTTGGGACTCTGAATAGCTCCCGTTTCTTTCCCCTCTGCTGACAACTCTTCTGGGGATAAAATCTTCAGATTTTGTCAGCTTCAGTATGGTATGGTGCACTTAAACGCTTCTTGACATTTGGGGTTGAGCAAATGCCAACCCATTCTATTGACACCTATTTTGATCTTCTGAGTTAAGACGGATTGACAACCGTATTGTGTGCTGTTGTCATTTATTTTAATATCTTTTAAAGAGTTTTTTTATTTCCTTTTTTATTTGTAGTTTATCAAAAACTACCAGCCCTAAGGCAGTCAAGAAGGCATTTCAGGGTACATATAAGCAATGTCAAAATGGGGACAGATGTCACTAGAGAGCTAATGAAGAAAAGGAATGGGATGGGAAGGAGGAATTTGTACTACAACTTTTGACAAGTGTCTTATCTGTTGATTGATTAGTAATGTGCAATCTACCTTTAAGACCTGAAAAGATTGGCTATAGTTCATATTTCTTTTACTTTGCACAGCACAAGGGAGACTCAGTTTGTTTGTCACTTGTAGCATTCAATCCCCTTTTACTGTCCCAACACCCCCAATCATCGTATTAGCAATGTTAGAAGGTACATCCATGACCTCTCTTTTTAGTATTATCTTGCTGTCCATGAATCTGACTACCTGTTTTTTGTGTGTGGTGATATTATCTCCTTCCTCTGTCTCCTGTCTTCCATAAGTTTAATACTCACTGAGTGAGTAAGTATGTTTTCTTTTTCAGTCAGTTTTCTGCTAGTTTCAACAAACACTGCCTTGTTCTCTAATTGCAGGATTTGGTGAACAGCCGTTCTGCGCTCAGCTTTTCCATGGCCTTCATGATTCTGTAAGGCCTCTTCAGCCCCATGCTGGAGAGTCCCAACCTTTCCCATCTCTCCTCATAAGGCATCCTTCTAGCCCCTTATCCTCTAGTTGCCCTTTTCTGCACCTTCTCTAGCTCTGTCAGCTTCCTCAGATGCAGAGACCAGAACTGTGCATAGCAATCCCAATGTGGGCATGCCAAAGTTTCTTAAAATGGCACAGTGATGGCTTCTCTCCTGTTCTAAACATCTTTCTGTTGATGGTCAACATTTTATTGTTTTTTTTTGGCTGCTGCTGCACGTCAGGCCAATGATCTCAGAGAACTGCAGTCAATGACTCTATAATCCTTCTTAATTATAACTGCAATTTTTTGAGTTCAGCACTGAAGACGCAAGCCTTAGGGTACGGTCCCTAACCGTACCCATCTCTGTTAGCTCATCTGTTACCTTTTTACCACATACAAGGTTTGTCAAGACTTTTTGGTGTTCTGGCTTTCAACCACCTGGAAGAGCTTAGAATTGGCTGCAGGATCACAGATTTTACGGTACAGTGGTTTCTTCAGATCATAGATAAAGAAGCTGAATGAAGCTGTAACCAACATCAGTCTCTAGGGGACCTGACTGCTGGCTCCTCTTGATCCTGAAAAGGGTTCATTAAGCCTCGTGTTTTGATTAATATTTTTTAAGCTGTGAAAGAACTTTTTTTCCCCCTCCAGTTCTGTGACAACTGTTTTCTTTAATAATAAAAGGCTTTGTAAAAATCCATACAAAGTCTTTCTTCTGACTTTCTTTTATCCACATGCTTATTGATACACTCAAAGAAGTCCAGAAGACCAATAAGTCAGGGTTTCCCTGCACAAAATCCATGCTGGCTCTCCCCAGAGACTGTTTACTTATATGCTTGTCACTGTTTAAGAACAAATGACAGTATGGAGGTTAAAAGGTTTTGGATACCAAAATGCCTTAATCACAGATAAATGTAATTTTATGATTTACATGACTTTACTGAGTTTTGGGAGTCTAGAAGAAGAGTCAGGCTGGTCAGTGCAGCAGTCCCAGCTGTGTGGTGCACAGTCCAGGAGGGGTCCCTGGGTGTCTCTCTGGTTCCGTCTCAGGGTCCTCCCCAGGTACCCAAATAGACTCACCCCTCATATAACACTGGGATCTCTCCTCACATACCCCTCATGTACCATGAGCGACCCTGACCCCACTGGTTATTGGATCTGCAGGCAGTACCCAAATGGGATTTCCCTTTCCAATCCCTTTTGTGTCCTGCACCTGCCTACGGCCGCGGCCATGGCTGCCTGGGGCACGGGGGTGGCTGATTGCACGTGAGGTGCTTTGCAGTTCTGGTAATGGGGCTGGTCCCCTGTATAACGGAGCTAACTGGGATTCACATCCTAGCACTGCTGCCAGCCAGGCACAGCCATGCCAGCTGCCACACAACCCATCCCTTCATCCATACAGAGTCCTACAGCTGTTCATACAGACCAGTTCCGTACATTGCCATTTACCTGTAACACCCATACCAATCGCAGTGCTGGAGGTGCTAGGGTCAAGCACAGCATATTAGAGTCAAAATTTGGGCTTCAGCAGAAGACAGTGCTAGCCATTTAGTGCTTGCCCATAGTTTGTTATACATCCATTGTTATACTTCCACCACAATGTAAATTCTTCCTACAGTTATTTTCCGACAATTTGCACGTGGTCAGCCCGTGTTGGCACTGCACATCGTAAATAGATTAACTAAACCAAGTTCTCTGTTATGCTTCCAGTCTAAGTCTCTAATTGCAGCCAGGACTGCACTGTTCCCCTTGGCACACCGACCAGCCCTGCGTTCTGCCGTTCTCCTGCAGGTCTGTTGTTCATCAGTTGATGAGCTTGCATGGGTTTTCATCGTGTCTGGTGAACTACCTGTTGCCATGCCTCAGCTGCCCTGATGTGTTTATCCTAATGCTATTTTCCGTTGTTTTATCCATTCCCACGTCGCCTTGTGGTTACCGTTCGGGAATAGGTTTAAACATGCCTTGTAGGCCACTTTTCCCCTTCATCCCCTTCTAACACCATCTGCACAGCTGTGGCTTCTGCACACTGACTGGGCACTTCTCTTACACCCAATTTAGCTATGCAGTGAGTGAGGGGATTTCGCAATGGTTCTTTCCACAGCCTCTGTCCCCTTTGGAGTCTGCAGGACCTGCCAGTGAAGAGGGTGTACTTTTGGTCATTATATGAGAGTCCATTGTAGGGCGGTGCTTTGGTGGCTGGGTTTTGGCCAGAGGATTGGTTCATAGTTCTTCTTCCTCAAAACAATTAATAGTTTATGCTGCCAGTGGTGAGTGCACTTTGCTTCCAAGAAGAATTCACTGGGCAATCAGTGCAGTCCACTTGCTCCTTGTGGGGGTGGTGGTGCAATGGCTGAGTGGCACCCTTCTCTGGATACTCAGTGTGGTATTGGCAATCAGGGCACCAATGTAAGTGGTTGAACTCTCCCTAGTATTTCAATTGCTGCTTGGATTCCTCCATAGGTCAAAAGGATCTCTTTCCCTTGAGATGGGATCAGACGTACTGGGCCAATGCGCCCAAACTGTGTGATAAATATGGGAACGATTACAACAGAGAATCAATTTCCCACAGCTAGTTTACTTTTTAATGGCGCAGAGCTTGGGGGTTTAAGTACCAATCTTCATTTAATATAGCTGTAATAGTCCATCAAATACTTCCATCTCACCTTGCCAAAAAGGAAAAGGAAATATCAAGTTTCTCAAGAATAGAGAACACTTGACAATGTGGCTTTGACAGGTGTTGCTAGGAAATAGTGGGCCAAGTTGGGAAAGGCAGCACATGAAAACACTAAGACAGAAGGGCATCCCAAAATATGTCAGTTATCACTCTTGATTACTTTTGATTGATGGTAACTAAAAGAAGCTCATAGCTGTGAGCAAGAAAACAATCTCTTCTAGACTGATGTCTGCTATGTTTAAGAAGGCAGGCTACTGCAGTTTTCTGAGGTGCGGGGGTGGGGAAACCAAATGCTGTTGCATTCACAGAATTCAATACCAATTACCAATTGGTACACCAATTGATTACACCAATTTATCTTTTAAATGGAAATTATCAACAAGAGTCAAAATTTTGTCTAGCAATGTGGATTAAAAAAAGGTAAGAACTAAATTGAAAATAGCTCTTTACCACTGAATGCTGTTTATACCAGTATTAAGCATCAGATACTCAGACAGAAGACGACTAAAAAAGCTATCAAAGGTGGGACAGAAAAGAGAAATTGTGAGCCTAAAGTGTGTGGGGGGAAGGTTGTTTCTGGATGTTTTTCCGAAACATCTGAATTTTGGAAAACAGAAAATGTTAGAAATTCAGCTAATGATACAGTAAATGAGTACATCTCACTTCTAGGCATTATCTGGTATTTCAGTCTGCCGTAGCCAAGCGGCAGCTAGACTTTAGCTGATCACTCACAGGCAGCTGTGTAAAACAAAAAAAAAAGATCTGCATTATTCCTTATCATGAATCCCTTCATTTTCCCGTGCTGTACTGCTTAGCTGGACTACTTCATGCACTGTGGTGCAAAGAAGAATTGTGGACACGCTAGAACAGAACTGGAATTTTAATTTGGATTTTGTTTCAATGTGAGTGCAGAGAGTTACTGTCACCAGGTTGGCCTGTACAAATAACACATTTCTCCATCTGGTTGCCAAACAGGAAATAAAGCAAAAACCCATTGATTTAGTTTAGATTGCTTTGAATTGGATTTACAACTACTTTATCTTGCTGAAATGACCCTTTTTTTTATTTTGTGCAAAACATTCCATACAAATCTAAGAATTTTATTTTGCTGCCTTCATGTCCTGGGCATTGGTTTACTTCAGCGTAATCTCAGACACAATGCAGAGCTGTAAGAACACAGAGCATTAAAACCCTTGCTTACATGGATGGCAAATGGCAGAGAAAGGTTTAAAGCTTATCCCTGGAGAAGAGTTCCAAAGAAGCACCAATACCTACCTTTGTCTCTTATTTTACTTACATATTAATAGCCCTAGAATTTCTCAAGTCAATTCTAAAATATTTACTATATTAAGTTTGTTTTATGAATTATTGAAAATTATGCCAGTTCTACATTAACAGTAATCAGTTACCCTTTTACTGCAACTGAACTAGGTGTCTTATTAAAAATATCTCATTTTAAACCAGTTCTAGGTCTATACATTGATGTCAAGTATGTTATTACTTTTCTTCCATATTTCTTAATTAACTAAAACTTTCTCCTAACAGAGAAACGATAGCATAATTCAGTCATTTTTATGCCTTCTAATTAAGTGGACCTCTCAAGGGTGTAATTTCCTGCAAAGTTAAAAATCCTGTTTGTGTGAATACAGTGAAAGGAGGTCAACAGCTGAGAATGTTTTATTTCAGAGTGCCTCATAACACGGACATCTCTACATTTCCCTCTAATGTATTTTAACATTCTCTAGCAGAGATAAGATTTCAGCTGGGGTTCCCCTGTGTAAAGAATGATTCAGAGGCTCTCTCTTTCAGCCAAAAAGATGAGTTTCACCAACCTTAAATGGAACCCTAAAAAATGTATTTAACTGAAACTATTTGTTGAATTACCAAATAACTCTCAAATAACCACAGCTTCTTTTGTCAACAAATTTAGTTTCTTTCCTTGACCCCAAATAAAACACATGTTGAAGTCACGGCTCCAGGCACGAAGAACTTTTCAAACAATCCTCATCTGGGTGACACCAGCACAAACTGCATCTCTGCACAAGATCTAACTCATTTGCTCCAGAAATGTCATGTTAGTTGACTTAGTGACAAAAACTGTAGGACTTGCAACTTGTAGTTGTAATTTGCTACTATGGGGAACTTTAAAGGCTCGACTCTTCTCTCTTCCTGTAATGTGATGTAGTTTCAAAGGCCCTCACTCTGTCAGAAGGTACCAGGGAGGTTGTGGCTTGCGGTTGACAGGGTCTGTGGAGAAGCCACATGGTTCCCTGATAGCGCAAGGGAACTATAGAACCACTTTTAGTCTAAGCAAACTCTCAGTTTCTTCAAGCTCTCAACTCCATAAAACATTTTAAAACCATTTTTCACACAAAGTAAAAAAATGACCGAGATCAATGTTTGTATCAATAGTAGTATTTCTTTCAACAGAAGAGCTGCTCTAGTAACAGGGTGGACACAGTCATGTACAAAGTGCCTTTTGGCAAGTAACGATTGTAGTGTGTTAAAATCTTTGTTGAATATTTTAAAATAGTGCTGTTACCACAGGAAAATATAAATTGAGAACTCTCTACCTGGAAACATAGGAAATCAAGGTGGTAAACCAGTGGGGTTTAGTTCTGTAATGAAATAGCTCCAACCTCAAATTTTGAATTTAAATCAATGTAACCTTAACCTGCAGATATAGAAAACTGTAAAGAACAAGCATTGTACCATCTTTGAAAGTAGGACAGGAACTAAATGTAGAATTCAGCATGATATGATGTTTCTTAAAGGTAAAATTGTGGTCATGCTGAGATGTATGATTGACAGTGGAAAATATCTTTGGACTACTCAAAGATCAATTTTAATTGGAAGTTAGGTCAGATGTAGGAAAGTAACTTTTGGTAACCAAAAATTTATGCCTGAAACTAACTCAAAATAACGATCAAAATCACAGGATTCTAAGGCTTGAGGTGACCTTAAAAAGTGTTCTAATCCATATGACTACTCTTAGGCAGGATCAACTACAGCTAATCCATTTCTGATATGTCTAAGCTGTTTTTGGAACTTCAGTGACAGAAAATCCAGTTTGTCACTGCTAACTACTTTCCAAATACTATTATTTTAAATTTTAAAAAGCTATGATATTCTTTTCTTTCCTTATGTGCAACAGAAATATACTTGTTCTTGTTCTATCCTTCCCAGATGTGGAGACAAGTTCATCCCCTTTCTTTGCAGTTATTTCACTAAGAATTGAAGACGGTTGTCATAAACTTGCTTTGTGTTTCTTTCTACAAAATTGAACAATTTCAATTGGTTGTTTGTTTTTTTTTTTCTTTTCTTATAAGAAATGCTGTCTAGACATTACTTTTGAACTCCTTTCAATTGGTTTATATTTTTATTCAGTATTGTACTTAAACTGAACACCGTACCTCAGCAGAGGTTTTGTTGTTTATGAATAGAACAGAAATGTTACTTCCTGTGTCTTATAAAGGTTTATCTACTTTTTTTTTTTTTCCTAAGACCATGCTATTGGTTATATTTGGATTTACTGCTTGAAAAAATAATTTTTTATTCTGGGGTCTTATCCCCTTGTTTTTCTAGATATGGCCTCTGCTGTAGCTTGCTACATCTCTCATCTGGTTTGTATAAGTAGCTTTTATGCCACCTTTGAGCCAGGCAACATACAGCAAGCGGGAATGCTGAGAGAGTACCTCAGCTGCAGTAACATAGGTTCTGCAACAAATTCCTCGTTCCTATAGGACTCTCAGATGAGCAGTTTAATTTTCAGAAGAGCACACCGCCCACAGAACCTTCTGATTTCGCTGTCTCAGCACTCTAAAAATCAAGACACAAGATGAGTCAAACATGGATCATTATCCACAGGTCTCCTAGAGTGGTCTTTCCAAAAGCTGCAGCGTTACTGAGCATAGCTGCTATTGAAAACTCATCTAAATCTCAAAGCTATAACTACCAGTCATTGCTATAGCAAAATCAAGACTTGTTTTAATTTTTCTTCTTTCCAGTTAGTGCCAATTTGATTGTTATTAAACTGAGGTATTCACATGTGACAAACCATCTCAAGACTTCTGAATTTGTGACCACCCCATTAACACTTACCTACTGCCCTCCTGAACCAGTCCTGACTACAGACCATCTGATAGATGGAGGCCCTTTTTGTAACAGTTTGGGCAAATATGCATTGAAGTAAGAAAGATCTATCAAAGAGGTAATTTTCACAAGATGTTTTGGACAGTAGAGAAAATGCAAAAGGCTGTGAATATACTCTTAGGGAAAGAAGTCAGATTCTGGAATAAGCACTACATCATTACTAGTGTTGATTATTATTATCATTTTTTAATAATTGGAAATTATGTTGAGAGAAAAAGAGATTATATTCTTCAAAGATTTCTAGAGTCCTTGAAAGAAAACCTTGCTGGGATGCCTGTGAGAGGGACACTTTGTAACCTGTGAAAAGCATTGTCCTCCCTCAAATCTTTTGTAAGAAGCTTTAGATGCACTGATGCCTACAAAAAAATTGACAACAGGTCAAGTTCCCAGTGTGCTGTGATTCTTGTCTGGCCAATACTGTCTCATTTTTCCCTAATCTGTCCGAGTCAATCTGCTGTGTCTTGTCTTATATGCAGATACTAGGATATGGGGGACAGGAATTTTTTATGTTACGTCTGTGCTTGGGATGTTCCATGAAAAAGATCAATAGGTACTACAGCAATACGAATTATAGAGATTCTGTAACCTGTTTTCTGTAGTTCTGCCAAATCAATCTCGATCAAAAACGTTTTCATCGTGAGAGATTCATTCAGTTTCATCGGATAGGAGCATATGGTCTTTCACAATAATCTTGTTTGCACCTGCTGCCATTCGTTACAATTGACCAAGGCAGTTTATTACCAAGGCCCTGAGCACCTCAGTGTTTAACTCTGAGTTTGGCCCTGTTTCAGCTGAGGGAGGGACCAGGAAACCTCAGGAGGGCCCTTCCACTCTAGAGCGGTGTAAGAGTCTATGATTGCCTTTTTTTCTTTTATAATATTTTTTCATTTTTGTTGAGAGAAATTTTACTCATTGGTTGATATATTTTCCTTTTCTAGGCAAAGGTGGTGTGCTGGTGGTTGGAAGGGTTGCTTCACTATTTTGTCTCTTCTGCTCGGAGGAGTGGCACAGTGGTCTAATCTTATGGTTACAAAGACATGAGGCTCCCTGATGCCAGATATCAAATTCTTGCATGGCTGAGTCAGTCCTTCACTCTTTTGAGAAAAGTAAACTGCGCTTTTCTGCGTATGTGTTTTTCAGCCTTCACCTTAAAAACCCAATGCCTTAACCATTTGGACACTATACCCTTCTTTCACTCCACCCTACTACTGCATGGCTTTCTGTATACAGGTTTTATAGTTAAGTGTCAGCACTGGTCCAGCAATACATGCTTCTTAAAATAGGTAGAAAAAAACCCAAACTCCAGTCTCTTGAATGGACAGATTTGGTAGGATGCTTGAGTCAGTGGGATAAATAAAAAAATGCTAGTATATTATTGGAAGCTTTAGAAGAAATCTAAGAAGCAACAGTGACTGACCTTAAAAAATCCATTTTTTTAACAGCCATTTATTAGGCAAAATGTCAGAAAAGATTAAAATAAAGAACTTTGATTGTTCTGTGCAGGATTTTTTAGGCTCTTAAAGTCCAAGATTATTCTGCCTATCAGGAGTGGAACTAATGAAGGTCTTTCTGAGGACTTTTGCTGTGATCCTTGGGATTATAAAGGAAGAGTAAAAATTGAATATTGTGCTTGCTCCAATAGTGATCTTCAGACATTCCTAAAATGCCTTGGCTCAAGCTGCTTTGCAGCCATTGCACAAATTTGACTTGGCAAGACTACTAATGATTTAACCTTCATTTCAAGTTTACTTTGTGCTCGCCAAGAGCAATGGGTAGTGATGAGGAATATAATTTTGTTCATAGTGGCAATTAGGTTGCTTGGTAGCGATAGTGCTACTTATAAGGGGGAAATCCTGTCTAACCATCAGTAAACTTCTCTCAGAACATTTACAACATTCATGGACTGTAATTCTTGCTCCCTCTGTGATGCTCCCTTTGTTCTCGGCAAGTGCTCCAAACTACCACTTTGTTCAAAAATCTGCATAGTTTGTAGCAGTAAATAGCAAATCTAACACCCTCATTGTGAAAAATAAGCTGAAAATGTACATAGAATAAGACTGTCTATACTGCAGGATATAAAACAGCCACATAGTCACCTCATGGCAGCATAATTATCCTTTAGAAAGATGTGTCTCTTCCTCCAAATCCATTAGGACTAGCCACTGTGAAAGAAGAAGAAAGGAAAACTAAAAGAAACCGGAATTAACAAACTGGTGTTTTAAAATGGCCTTGCAATTTCTAATTCTCAAAATAGTAAAAAGGTCTCCCAAAGTGAGAAAATTTTACCCTGTGTTTTCTGCACACTAGCAGAAAAGGCACAGGAAGAGGCAGAGCATCTCAGGTGAGTTACTGTAAAAGAGTCTGCAGGGACTATTTTTCATTCTTTTGTAGAATTTAATTTAATTTAAAAAAAAACCCCACCTTCCTAGTGTCTGTTACATACACCTGATCAGCTTGCTCTGGTAACAGCAGCATGAATGCAACAGGTTGCTGTGAAGAGCGCTCAATGTGTGTCTGGCTCTTGTCCTAGCTGAACCCCCTCTCTCAAGTTGTGTCTTATCAGTGTGTGGAGCTGCTACGTGAAGATGTTTTGTAGTTTCAATTTCTGCAAGGTGCAGAATACACTGGTGAAATATTTAGTTCTACTCTTTGTTTTATAATATGTGTATGCGCACCCATATCTATATTTATGTCCATATCCATATCTGTATCGATATAACTATACTTGCATGTATCTGTATATACGTGTGTATGTATGTATATGTAGGCACATTTATGCATATATATTCACACATATACAGTGCAGACACACATATATAGACATATATATTTAAAGCATTTAGAGCTTAATTTTTTTTTTGTCTGTTTTGTTTTTTTTTTTTATTCTACTGCACAGATCTAGCTTGTTTTGGAAAATTCTTCCATAATATTGCTTTGCTTTGAAAATAACAGTATGTTACCACATTGCAAAGCTTAGAGGAAATGGACTCTGAAATACAAAGTCAGGAGAGGTGGGTAGAATTTTAATCTGCTCTGTGAGAACATAAGGATGTTTCAGATGAGAAAAACAATTTGATGTTCCTGTGCCAATGCCTGACTTTCAAATAAGAGGTTTTTAATGATTTCTCTCTGCTTTATGTAAGCTTGGTCGTCGGTTCAAATTCTCTACTGCATCTAATATATACCTCAGTCCTTTGCTGGATCTGGAGCACTGTGTGATGGTACTCAGGAGAACTTTCTTTGATCTCCAGTCTTTTGCCCTAGAGCTTCCCACTCAGCCTTTCTGGAAGCTGGTTTCAAGTGACTTCCTTATACTGAAGGTGTTTGTGATTATTCTTTAATTTTGAATATCTCTATCCTGTCTTCAAATTAACCCTTTTAATTTGGTCTCCCTTTTATAGAGGATTAGTGTTTACTTTTCCATTTTGTCTGAGTGACACAGTGAAAAAAGTCATAACTACTACAGTTTATATAACTAAAAATAATATCATATGGGCATTGGGGAATGTCTAATGAAGATAGTACAGTATATAACTGTGGATGAGCTGTTTAACTATTGTTAGTGTAGAAGGAAAGGCTTAGTTCAGTTAGATTTATTTCCTTAACTTTAGCTTATAGTTTTCAAGGAGAGGTCATGAATCTGAGAACAAATATGGTACATGAGGAAAAATGCCTGTTGTGCATCTTAACGATTTTCAAATTATCTAACTTCAACTGTATAAGACACCATGCATCTGTCCATGTTATGATGGCTTCCAGTAAGTCTCTTGTTATGCAGTGGACGAGTTCATTTACAGTACAGTCCTGCCCTGGGTATGGCCTCCATGTCAGCATGCTGCAATTGATGCTGTAGTTGCTGGATTATGGTCCAAGAAGCTAGGCTGTCCATCTCCTTATAGATGGACAAGTGGTGGTTCCTGGTTCACATCTGTTTCCTTTCCTGTTTGCTTGCTCTCCCGTAGTGGTCTGTCAATGCCCTTAACTCTCCTGAGCCTGGTTCTCAGCTCCAGCCACGCCAGTCCTGTGGGTGGTACTGTTGCTCCATGGAGGAGCACATCTGCCAGTGGCTCTTCCTGAGTCAACAAGGCTTCCTTCCATCAGACTTCAAGTTTTGCAGTGAACCCTTTATTTCATGATCCAGTGGAAATCCATGTTGAGAGAGAAACTATGGAAATGCTCTGAGGTGTGAGGTACAGGCATTATGACAAGGGAGCACGTGGTGGGGGCCAAGTTGTGGTTGGAACCTGAAATGTGCCAGGTATTCTTGGCAGTGGCATCTTGGGAGATTTTTCTCTTCATCTTAACAAAAAAGTATCTACAATATTGATAAGTGATTTCTAGTGATCTTATAGCTATTTTGTATGTTCAAGAGAGAAAAGTGTGCCCCCCCCCAAAAAAAAAAGAAAAACACATCCTAAAACCAAAACCCCAAATCCCAAACCCCAAGCCCCCAAAACAAAATAAAGGCCAAAGATGTGAGCAACCTATGTATAAAGAAGGAAAAAAGGCCACTCCACAGTCTGCGGCATACTTTTCTGACAAGTATGTTTTGTGTGTTGTCTGCTGTTTCTAAACATTTTGGTGGTATCATATTGTACTGTTTGAATTGCAAGACCAAATGAAATGTAGGAGAAATCCTGTACCTTCTCAGGAGGTTTTCTAGATCAGTTTTCTCCTTAAATAAACATGTGTGCACCACACATCATGGTGTAGACCCAGGGTGAGGCATTCTAGACCCTGAAAGGTCTCCCTCTCCACCTCCTGTGCTTCCAAGTACCAAAACGGCCCCAGTTTTCCCTTAACACTTGAACGTTTTCCTGCCTGACAACAGTTTTCAGGCATATATTTTTACTCTGAAAGAGTGCAAAAGGGTTGCTGTGACCTGTGGTCTTTCTGGAATTTTTGCAATGGTGTTGAGCACTTCAAAAATGTACACATAATCCATAGCAAACCAATATATCAGGCAACAGGTTCATTGATAGTGAGGAAAAAACCTAAGCTAACAGCTGAAATCTATCATAAATATAGCTATTATGTCACATATGTATATCATGTATTGCTACATGCACACAATACGTCTGCCTAAACATGTTGGAAAACTGGTTCTGAGACCTCGGTAGCCAAAGTTGTGACATATGTGCCCATCCCTAGTAACTGAACATATCTACAGTGTTCATTTCAAATACAGAATATTAGCAAAAAAATGGTCATGAATGATCCTCAAACCAAGATTTTGCAACAGAATAATTTAACCTGTGAAGAAATGAAAAAGAAAGTACAATCTTTAATGCCAAACTGTTGCAAAATTCCTTAAGCCCACCAAAAAAAAAAAAAAGTTTCCTTTTTTTTTTCTTCTCAGTGTTAAACAAATTATAGTTGTGTCTGTTTTGTGATCACTGAAGTGGAAGTTTGGTTTTTTAAACAACTGGGGGATTGTAGCAACTTGATCTGAGCTTGTTTCTTTTTAATGATTCGGTGAATTCCAGTATATGAGCTCTGTAAAGTTATTCTAATGAATGTCTGTTTTTCTGTGGAGTAGTAGAGAATTTACTTAAATGTATCAGGAAATCTCAGCTTGCTGCTATTAAATAAAATTTACTTTAGTAAATATAGAGATCTATCTGTCTGTCTGCAGTAAGTAAACAATGTAAGTATCTTTCTGTATTAACATAATGGTTTCTTCTCTTAAAACCAGTAAATTTTTGAAAATGGAAAATACTGAAGAAATATGACTTCTTTCTCATAAACATAAGCATCTAGATGTTTCAGGATGTAATTAGACGATACAGATCACTTGATCCCTGATATTTTTCACAGTGACGGTTTTTCTTGGAATCAGAAGGTGAAAGAGCTTATTTTAATGAGTTTGTATTTGTAAAAGTCTGCACACACAAGAAAAATCTCCAACTGTCACACCAGCCAGTAATTGGCAGAGAGATGCTTTGATACAGGCGGGAAGAGATCCCTGCTGGTTCAAGACAGGTGGACATCAACTTGAATCCAATTTACATCTTAAAATGCACAATAGAAAAGATTTGCATTACATTGCCTAGATGAAAGTGAGCCCTTAGTCTGAACTCCTCATTTACTTTCCACTCTTCCTTTTCCTTCTTGCCCGAGCACTCAAACCATCTATAGCTAAGTTTTAATGAAGATACCTTGTTCAGCTGCTGTTTGAAGCAGCTATTTACTTGCCTAAGACTCAAATCTGAACTCATGCTGGGCTAAAAGAAAATGCAAACTGATAATTGGACAGACCTAAAACTGGATAGCCTGCTTTACCCACAGCTTGAATCAAGTGAGTGTATCTTCAATGTCAAGTTATTTTTATTTGGTTGCCTAGTCGAGATTCCTTGCAACTCTTACTGGGGCTTAACAACGGAGCCACAGTGGAACGTGCCTGCTCTCAAAGGTTCAAGAAAGGGCTCCTGATGGGCATCTTTGGACTGTCTAAGTGATCCTATCTTCACATTTAAATGGTTGATCCGTATTTAAACTGTTAATTCAGATCCAAATTTTTACTGCATCCTAAAGTTTTCTGATTAAGAGTTCAACACTGTACTGAGTTTAAGTGAGGGAAAAGTTGGCTTATTCTTGTTCCAGAACGGACACTGAAGAAATGTAGGTGGGGTAGTCTGAATTTTTGTTCCCTTGTAGTTCCTTCCCCTGTGTTTGAGTCAGAACTGATGGAAACCTAAAGTTTGCTTACAGAAACCTAAGAATTTTTTCTGTGTATGTTTTCAGGTACAAATTCCAGTCTTGCAATCAGCAGTGTGAAGTCTGTGAAGCCTATTCCAAATTTATACACGTACCTGAAGTTAGACTCACAATGACATTTTGCTATTTGTTAAATATTTGATTCTGAGTTGTCATTCCTTTTTTAAATAAACCTTCCTTTACAGATAAGGCTCTCAGTCTCTTTTAAACCACAAAGCAGTAAATCACCAACGTACATACAGTCCATTGTTTTTAAATATAACTTTCCTTCTTACATGATGCATGCAATTTCTTCTTTTGTAAAGTTCCTTAAAGTATGGCTGTGTGTGGTATCAGAAAAATAATCTAGTAATGTGCATTACTGCATGTTTTCTCTCTTTCATGTTTTAGGGGATTTTTTTTGGAGTTCAGCATGCACGTGAAATTGAGAGTTGAAATGAACGGAGCTACTGAGTGAAATATCAGGCCACTTAGGTGTCTGAGTACATGTTATTTTTGAAAACCTTTCAGAATCCTTTGTTTCTCAGGTGCAAATGTCTTCAATAGAAAATTCTGGCAAGTGTATTTTGCTTCACATGCTTATGTATTGGTACAGCCTAGGATTTATTCTACAGTTTCTTATTTTTAAACATTGAAATGTACTTTCAAGTATTTCCATCAAGCAACTGAATCAGGCTGCCTAGAAAGACTGACAGGAGTGCGTGGCTCCATCCAGTCTATCCACATGGATTTCCCTTCAGTGGAAACTCGAGTTTGAAGGCAAAGGTGGATGGGGCATTTTTAAAGTTGTCTTAATGAAGACACTGCAGGAAAACACTCCTGAAGATGGGAGCATGGTTGCAATTCAAGTATTTGAGTTTGGCCTCTGACAAACAAATGAAGAACAATGCAGCTGCTAAAACTGGATATATGGTACCTAGTATATAGAGTATCCTGCACAACCCATGGCCAACCCCTTTTTCAAGTGCTGAGGGAAAGGACCTGGTCCATGTGAGTCTAGAAGAAGACTTCTCTTTTCTAAGACCTTTTATTCTTGTATTTCCTGCAGTGGATATGCTTTGAGGCACAGCTCAAAGTCACTGCCCTCCTATCAAATATTTTACCTCTGAAAACTGGTTCGTGACTTCTCATCCAGAGAAGAACTATCGAGATCCAGGATAGTGGAGCTACCTCCCAATGCCCAGTCTGAACCTTATCAATGATGCTGAAGGAGGGTAGAATAGCGAGGATACATTACCTTCACTCTCCTTAGGAGCCCTTCATACATTCTGTATGTGAAAATCACTTGTGGCCTTGTATGAACGTGGTGGATTGACCTTGGCTGGACACCAGGTGCCCACCAAATCCACTCCCCTTCCTCAGCTGGACAGGGGAGGCAAAATATGACAAAAGCCTTGTGGGTCGAGATAAGGACAGGGAGATCACTCAACAATTACCGTTGTGGGCAAAACAGACTCAAATTGGGGAAAATAATTTAATTTGTTACCAATCAACATCAGAGCAGGGTAATGAGAAATAAAATCAAATCTTAAAACACCTTTCCCCCACCCCTCCCTTCTTCCTGAGCTTAATCACTCCCTATTTTCTCTACCTTCTCCCTCCTGAGTGGCTCAGGGGGACAGGGAATAGGGGTTGCCATCAGTTCACCACATGTTGTCTCTGCCACTCCTTCCTCCTCAGGGGGAGGACTCCTCACACTCTTCCCCTGCTCCAGCATGGGGTCCCTCCCATGGGAAACAGTCCTCCACAAACTTCTTCAATGTGAGTCCTTCCTGTGAGCTGCAGTTCTTCAGGAACTGCTCCAGTGTGGGTCCCTTCCACAGGATGCTGTCCTTCAGGAATGGACTGCTTCAACATGGGTTGCCGACGAGGTTGCAAACCCTGCCAGCAAATCTGCTCCAGCATGGGCTCCTCTCCTCATGGGTTCACAGGTCATGCCAAGAGCCTACTCCAATGTGGGCTTCCCACAGGGTCACAACGTCCTTTGGGTGCATCCCCCTGCTCCAGCACGAGGTCCTCCACAGGCTGTGGGTGGATATCTGCTCCACCATGGACCTCCATGGGCTGCAGGGGGACAGCCTGCCTCACCGTAGTCTTCACCACGGGCTGCAGGGGAATCTCTTCTTCGGTGCCTGCAGCACCTCCTCCCCCTCCTTCTTCACTGACCTTCGTGTTTGCAGGGCTGTTTCTCTCACATACACTCACTCCTGTCTCCTGGCTGCTGCTGTGCCACGGGTTTTTGGTTTTTTTCCCCCTTCTTAAATATATTACCACAGTGATGCTACCACCGTCACTGATGGGTTCAGCCTTGTCCAGCAGCCGGTCTGTCTTGGAGCCAGCTGGCGTTGGCTCTATTGGACATACAGGAAGCTTCTAGCAGTTTCTCATGGAAACCACCCCCGTACCCTGCCCCACTACCAAACCTTGCCATGCAAACACAATGAAATGAACTTGTATTGGAAGAATTCATTTACACTTCTCCTGTGTTCTGTCACTTTGTTTGCAAAATTTTTCAGGTCAACCTGAGTAGTGAAACATTAAAGACTAAGAAAAGCAAGATTACATGCCAAAATTATACTGTGTTGTTAATGCTTTGTAATTTA
This sequence comes from Burhinus bistriatus, assembly GCA_013397275.1. NCBI lineage: Eukaryota > Metazoa > Chordata > Aves > Charadriiformes > Burhinidae > Burhinus > Burhinus bistriatus. Next base: position 79,215 of record VYXH01006282.1, on the reverse strand, counting down.
TTATATAAATTCACAATTTATCTGTGAGTGTTAGAATAACAGTCTGTGCCTTTTTGTGTTGGATAGAGATGTGCAGCAGTAAGAAAAGAAACAAATCGAAGGTGTTTTCTGTTACCATTGCTGTGTCTCTGCATGGTAATATATCAATGGGTGCAGCACTCCCTGCTCTGGAATATAATCTCTGGTTTCTTCTGGAGTCTGAACTGAAAAAAAAAAAAAAAAAAAGGTTTATTCCTGCAA
>VYXH01006282.1:63107-78970 GCA_013397275.1 Burhinus bistriatus | reverse complement strand
AAAAAAAAAAAAAAGGCTTATTGCTGCCATTTCTGATGTTACAAGCTTACAGGCTACAACCTTGGGAGATTTTACACTAAATTTGATTTTTATTGTTTCACAAAATAGGCCCTGTTTTCTGACAGTCAATAAAACTGTAGGTGCTACTCCTTTATAATAGATGTGAATGGACTATTACTGTTTGCTATAGCAGTTTAACTGCAGGGCAAGCTTATGAGGCTTTTTGTTGGAAAAAACACACAATCTTTTTTTAGCCACAGGACTATTTCTTTATTTTTCAGCAAGTTCCCTAGTAATATTGGTATATACTCATCTGAGCAGGTCTGAAATAAGCAGAATGTTCTCTGCTTCTGAAGCTCAAAACAAACTGAAAATTGAAAATCAGTATTGGTGGGCTAAAATGAAAGTAGTTGCAACAGTACAAATAGGTAATCCTAAGATTTAATATAATTTATTAAAGCAAATGTTACAGGAGTATTGTGTAAGTAACAGCAATGTACAAGTCACCTTCATGTCTTGGTGCTTTCTCTTAAGTCACATGAAAATTTTCTAGTTCTGAAAATCAGTATGTGATATTTATACTTTGAATCACAGAATCACTGAGATTGAAAGGGATTTTTGGGTATGGTCTAGTCCAATGTTACTGCTCAAAGCAGAGTTAACAAGACCTACTTACTAAGGGCTGTGTCTGGTTGGGTTTTGGATATCTCCAAGGATGGAGACTCCACAACTTCTCTGATCAACCTGTGCCAGTGTTCCATAACTCTCACAGTAAAAAAGCTTTTCCTTACGTTTAAATGGAATTTTCTGTATTTCAGTTTGTTCTCATTGACATTTTTCCTGTCACTGGGTACCACCAAGAAGAGTTTACCTTCCTCTTCTTCATTCCCTCCTTTATATATATATGTATGTATATATATATAAAAACACACACATGGATAAGAACACTGGAGCCTTCTCTTCGCTGGAGCCGGCACTTCGCTGGACTCTCTCCAGTGTGTCCATGTCTCTCTTGGACTTGGGAACCCAGCACTGGACCCAGCACTCCCGATGTGGTCTCATCACTGCTGAGTAGACAGGAAAGGTTACCTCCCTCGACCTACTGGGAACACTTTTCCTAACGGAGCTAATGAATTTCTGGCTTTCTTTGCTGAAAGGGTGCATTGTTGGCTCATGGTCAACTCATGGTCAGGAAGGACACACTGCTACTTCTCTGCAAAGCTGCCTGGCAGCTGGTCAGCCTCCAACCTGTCCTGGTGCATGAGGTTATTCCTACCCAGGTGCAGGACTTGGTGTTTCCCTTTGTTGAACTTCATGAGTTTCCTGCCCAGGGAAGCGGTGGAATCGCCATCCCTGAGGGTATTTAAAAGACAGGTAGATGTGGCGCTTAAAGACATGGTTTAATGGTGGTTTTGGCAGTGTTAGGTTGATGGTTGGACTAGATGATCTTAAAGGTCTCTTCCGACTTAGGTGATCTATTGATGGATCCATACTGACTACTTCTGATGATCTTCTTGTTGTTCACATGCCTGGAAATAGTTTCTAGGATTAGTTGCTCTATCACCTTCCAAGGGATTGAGGTGAGGCTCAAGGTTCTCTGGGTCTACCTTCTTGTCCTTCTTGAAGACAGAAGTATTTTTTGCTTTCTTCCAGTCCTCAGGCACCTTTGTCTATCACCATAGTTGTTCAAAGACCATCAAGTAGCCTTGCAATGACATCAGCCAGGTAGCACTTGTGGGTCCATCCTATCAGGGCCCATGAACTTATGTATGACCAGTTTGCTTACGTATTCCCTAAACTGATCCTCTTCCACCCATAGTAAGTCTTCCTTGCTCCAGACGTTCTCCCTTGTCTCTGGAACCTGGGATTCCTGAAGGTTGGCTGGTCTTGCTAGTAAAATCCGAGGTGAAGAAGGAATGCAGGACCTCAGCCTTTTCCATGTCCTGTGCCACTGGGACACCTGCCCCATTCAGCAGCAAGCCCACATTTTCCCTGGCCTTCTTTTTGTCACCTGTGTACTTATAGAAACTCTTCTTGTTGCCTTTGATGTCCCTCATGAGATTCAATCCAGGTGAGCTTTTGGCTTTTTTAACTGCATCTCTGCATGCTTGGGCAGTGTCTCTATATTCCTCCCAATTTACTTATTCCTATTTCCACCCTCTGTAGTTTTCCTTTTTGTGTTTGAATTTTGGCAGGAGCTCCTTGTTCATCCATACAGGCCTCCTGGCTTTTTGCCTGTCTTCCTGCTCAATGGTGTGGACCACCTCTCACTCAGAGGCAGTGATCATTGAATATTAACAAGCTTTCTTGGGCGTCTCTTCCTTCCAGGGCTTGATCCCATCAGACTCTACCAAGTAGGTCTTTAAAGAGGCCAAAGTCTGTGTTCCTGAAATCCAGTATTGTTATCTTGATTTATGCCCTCCTCACGGCAAGGCTGCAACTGTGCAACTGCATGCAGATCTTTAACTCATCATGTTCATTCCCCATGTAGTGTGCGTTTGTGTACAGGCGCATCAGAGAGGCACCCCAGCATGCTGATTTTCCAGAAAGGGGTCTGTTTTTTTTCCCCATAGTGATGTCTTGTGGGCCCTGTCTTGCTCACATGCCACTGCTGGAGGTGATCCCACTTAAGCGCTGTTTTGCTGATTTTATTAATCACAAGCATGTTACAATTATAAAGGGAGAGTTTATATCAGGATTTTTTTTTTCTGCTGGTGTCTAGGCCCAAGTTGCTTTGGGGAAGCTGATTCCTCCTTACTCATTTCTTTTAAAAATCACAGTACTACTGTCTTTGACATCCTTTCTATCTTTAAATGAACTATGTGCTCACTCCCAACACCCCTTCAGACTCTTGTCCAACTACAATGCTCACGGTAGTTGCGATGGATGGGCAAAAAAGTTTAATAAAAATACAGACCACATACATAAACATATTTTCTTAATCTTTTCCATCTTTCAGTTACTATTTTCAATCCTAAACTGTGAATGTTTTTAGAAAGTGTCATATATATATATCTGTATAATGTCAAAGTCCATCTTCTGTTATTTTACAGGGTGTTAAGCTACTGTGACTTGAACGGTGAGTCTGTCAGGAACTTCAAGCAGTAGAAAACCAGATGTGAAGTCTATCCTCTGCAGTCTTGGAAAAATTTCTGGTGTCTAATTCTCTAGACTATTAGGAGTTTAATGCATTAGCATAACAGTGACAAAATAATTTACTCCACTCTTTTAGTTTAAGAGAGTTAAAATACAGATACAGTAAACAGAGCCAGCACCTTTATGATGCTCTGTATCAGCACAAACCCTTTACCTAGTTTGAGGAAAAGCAAGAGTGAAGAAAATAACCATAAATGTTCTCTAATGGTGTATTTAAAAATTTTTCGTAGTAATTTTAGTTAATGTCTTCCTATTTCTAGTTATAATTTTTGTAAAGTTATTGTGATCATTAATAGTTTCCCTGTATGTGTCTTTTTTGTTTCTTTTTTCTTTTTTAAATACTTAGATGTACACATATGTTTTAAATGCAGGTTTATAAAATGGATTGTTTACCGGGTAGAATGGGAATCACTAGAGAGGAGAAATGGAGAGAAGAAAAAATAAGAAAGTATGAAAAACATGAAGTGTGTGAAAGAATCGTATTTTGGAGTCTGAGATCAGAAAGCTCAGTAAAGCATGTAAATACCAGTAAATGTCAGCTGGCGTTGACTTATTTTTGTGAATCTCATAGGATGAGCTCATCAACACAAATGCTTAATGTCTGTCTGGTGACTTGGTCTTCACGTGCATCTTTCTGATGTTTTAGCTCCTTTATCCTTCCTTTCATTTTTTTGTAGACTTTTTGCTCATCATGTGCGATATTATGATATCTTACTTTGGGTGTAATGTGAGGATCTGAGCTTTAAACTGCAACCTCAGCACTCCTCTGCCTGCAAGCTCCCCTGATTTGTATCTCCCTGTAGCACATTTTGTCCTCTCTGGTAATTATGGAGGACAGGGAACTCTGTAATGCCTCCACCCTTGATGTCTCATTTCTTTATCAAACTCAGTAACTTCTTGTGGTGTTGATCTGGCAATCACCTCTTGAAAATTCTCTTTATTCTTTTTCTGCTGCTAAGTACTTGCCATGTTTTTACAGAACAGGCCCTCTGGCTGGGGAAAAGTTGCCAGTTAAAACTTGTGAGACTGATCCACTGTTTTATTATTATTTCTTTCAGCAGCTCTTCAGTGTCTTTGATGTTACCCATGCATTTGCATTAAAAACTGTCAGTGATTTATTTTAATAAAATCCAATTATCCTTTTTAGTTCCTTGTGAAAAATTAATGGATGTTTCCAGTGTAATTGTGAGTATAAGCTCATGGAAGGAAACAGACCAGTCACAAACGGAATTGTGGCATTAATAGTGCCAGCAGCAGCAATGAAGGTTAGCAAATATCTAATGCTGTGCAGACTTAACTTCAGTAACTTGTGCAGAACTTTTCTCCAAGGAGAAAAGCAGCTGTTTTCAATGAGCTATGCTAGGATAATGCTAAAATATCATGATTCTCACAGAGTTCAGTATCTCCGCACAGTTTTGTGCTGTGTAGACATGGGAAAAGAAATGACACTTCCAGAAGGTGGCCTCTTCTGCTTTCTAGGGTGTTTTAGTGGAACCTTATCTCTTACAACTTCAATTTTTCTGTAGTTTCCCAAGGAACAAAACTGGGAACTTCCATCCCCTGAACCGTTAAATCATCACGGTTTCAGCTGTGTATTTTTAAAGCAAGCTTCCTCTCCTCCAGCAAATCCTTGATTTCCCCATACTGTGAACAGCAGGAGGCTATACTTCCAGTAGTATCAGCTTTTCTTTATCTGAAATACAGGATTGGTTTCTTGGTACTACTGAAATTTTCCTACTGGTGCAATCAAAAAGGAAGAAAGGGGTGAGTATCCCTCTGTTGCCTTAAGTTCGGACTGGTATGGACCTGAATAGCATTATAAAGTTATTTGCACCAGCCAACTGCCTTTCCAGGTTGGTTGTATTATCTATAAGTTAAAGTAATCTGGTTGGCATAATGCTGAAAAAAGGCTGGTTATAAGCAGCAGTGAGACGACATCAGTTTTATTTGGGACAGTTTAATAACTGAGAGTTGAGACTGTTCAGTGATTGTCACATATCCCACCTGAGACCCATTTGTGTCTCCACATGAACACAGCAGGGGTAAGCTGAGAAACTCGTCAGGCCTGAAGAACCAAATGTACATGTAATGTCAATCTGTTATTTCTCAGTGGTACAGATGACAGCCCCACCCTTCCCCTTTGCACCCCCGCTGCTTAGTTTTTACAAAAAATCTTGAAGAGGATCTCAGCATTATTTTCATTAGCTCTTCTCCCTCAAAATGGCGTTAAATCCAGCTGGCGGCAGGTCTCAAGTGGTGTTCCTCAGGGCTCAGTTTTGGGGCCAGCCTTGTTTAATATCTTTAATGATGATCTGGACAAGGGGATTGAGTGCACCCTCAGCCAGTTTGCAGATGACACCAAATTAAGTGGGAGTGTTGATCCGCTTGAGGGTAGGAAGGCTCTGCAGAGAGATCTGCACAGACTGGATCGATGGGCTGAAGCCAACTGCATGAGGTTTAACAAGGCCAAGTGCCAGGTCCTGCACTTGGGTCACAACAACCCCAGGTAACGCTACAGGCTTGGGGAGGAGTGGCTGGAAAGCTGTCTGGCAGAAAAGGATCTGGGGGTCCTGGTGGACAGCCGGCTGAACATGAGCCAGCAGTGTGCCCAGGTAGCCAAGAAGGCCAACGGCATCTTGGCCTGTATTGAGAATGGTGTGGCCAGCAGGAGCAGGGAAGTGATCATGCCCCCGTACTCCGCGCTGGTGAGGCCGCAGCTTCAGTACTGTGTTCAGTTTTGGGCGCCACAGTCTAGGAGGGACATTGAGGTGCTGGAGCGTGTCCAGAGAAGGGCAACAAAGCTGGTGAGGGGTTTGGAGAACATGTCTTATGAGGAGCAGCTGAAGGAATTAGGATTGTTTAGTGTGGAGAAGAGAAGGTTGAGGGGAGACCTTATTGCTCTCTACAACTACCTGAAAGGAGGTTGTAGTGAGATGGGAGCTGGTGTCTTCTCTCAAATAACTAGTGATAAGACAAGAGGAAATGGGTTCAAGTTGCGCCAGGGGAGGTTTAGGCTGGACATTAGGAAAAGAAATTTCACTGAAAGAGTTATCAAGCATTGGAACAGACTGCCCAGGGAGGTGGTTGAGTCACTGTCCCCAGAAGTGTTTAAAAGTCGTGTAGATGTGGTGCTTGGAGACATGGTTTATTGGCAGACCTGGTAGAGTAGGGTCAATGGTTGGACTAGATGATCTTAAAGGTCTTTTCCAACCTAAACGATTCTATGATTCTATGAAACCAACAGACAACCTGACAACTAATTTGTACAAAAAGTCTCTATTCTGATTTCAAGATATCAATAAAGTCTCAAAATGGAAAAGAATACTTAATGATTATAACTCAGGAAGTACAATAATGATAGGCCCAGGAATGGCCTTCAACATCACAGGAAAAAAAATGTGGGAAAAGAGAACTTAATTAAACATTTACAGGGAACTTGATCCACAAGACCTGTTTTAATAATTTGAATTGACCGATCTCTGATGTGTTAAAATTATCAATTATAAAACAAAAAGCCCCAAATACAACACAGTAGAAAGCATCAAAGACGAGAAAATATTGTCTAAGATAACACCATCCTTCTTTATCGGATTTGCAATGGGGTTGGTCCACATTGTTGTCTATCCATCATACAATTTTCTATAGAATCATAGAATCATAGCATGGTTTGGGTTGGAAGGAACCTTTAAAGGTCATCTAGTCCAACTCCCTGCAATAAGAAGGGACATCTTCAAGTAGATCAGGTTGCTCAGATCCCCATCCAATCTGACCTTGAATATGCTCTCATCTATCTCATTGTGTAATTAAAAACTGATGGTACATTCAACATCTCTTCTGTATTCCTTCAGCTAAATTATCTTTTCTATCTTACCAGTCCCTCTTTTCTTTTCTTTACTTTTTCTGCTTCCTGTGTGCATACAGTTCTGGTTGCCTTTGCATCAATACCTGTGGAGGAATTTTCAGATGTTAATTACGGATAAAGGTATGCAAAATGTTATTTAGGTACTTCCGTTCCAATAATAAGTACTTTTTATAGAACGGACCCTGTATTGATAGTGCTTAATATCAGTTTAGTGAAAAGATCCTGTTTCAAAGATTCCATAAAACATTAAACATTTCATAAAGTCTGGTTTCCTTATTAAACAGTGTCAAGAACTTCATCAGTGATTGACTGGTGGTACATGTCAAACCAAGCTCTGGGGAACACGTATTGAATACAGAGTTCAAAAGATTCAAGGTTTCAAGGCAACAAATTTGATCCATGTTTTTAAGATGTCAGGATATACATCTGCCCTTTAGCTAAAAATTAGCAACAGAAGCCTTCCTTTGTGTTTATAGTGGTAGTGTAAAAATCATTGCCAATTAATGATAAAGTGCATATGAGTAGCTTTGTACTTGATAACCAGTAGTTGGATCCAAAGTATTTTTTCAAACAGTAGGCCTTTTTCAGGGTCAGTAAGACTTCAAAATGTCAGAAAATCTCAGTGGGGAAATAGTCAAAGAAAATGAATTTTCAAAACCCTGAATAGCTTTATTGGCCTTTTTCTTCCTCCTTAGCTAAACTTTGTTCTGTAACTATTATTGCAAAATTATGTGCTTGCAAATCTTGCAGCCCTGTGCTGTTAGCCACAGCACAGAAAACCTGCAGAGATGCAGTGAGGGAGCAACTGAGTTTTGGGTGTTGCTGTGAGCCTTTATATTCACACCAGCCTTCCCACAGCCTGCCTGGGCGCAACTGCTCTGAACCCAGGGAGATTCCTGACTTCTGCAGCCTTGCCTGACATAGGCAAAATATATCAGTAGATGTTCAAAATTAATTTTTATTAGAAAATAAAAAAAGTTATTTATTAGTAGGCGGGCTTAAGCAGAGCTTCTCACAATGTGCATCAGGTTATGGTATTGTTCTAAATACTGCCTGTGGTCCAGCTTTATATTTGCTGTAATGCTTGCTTAACCTTAGGATTGCCTACTTTTTATGGTGCCGACATACAATATTTCCTATAAGAACTTTAAACAGTCATGTGAAAAGCATAGATTTGTTGAATTAATTGAATTATTTATGGCAAAGCAATTAAAGAACAGACAGCATATTTTAGTGCTAAGTAGATTAAAAGAAACACCGTAATTCAACAAAATAGAGGTAACATGCATTGTGTAGTAAAAATGTTTCAATACATCTCAGACATCAAGTACATAACAATTTCAGTTGTTTAGAAAGGGCATTGCTAACTTTATTGCATAGGTTTCTCCAAAATGTTATTCAGTCATTACAGGTAAAAGTTGTTAGTGGAAAAACCCTTGTTCATTGGATTGTTAACTTTCAATTAAATAGTTTAGTGATGTAGACATTTCACATATTCTTCAGTGATCCACATATACTGGGCTATAAAGGAATTGAATTTTGCCCGTATCGATGCATGTGGTAGAAGCAAGGTGGAAATTGGCATTTGGCCTTCAATGTTTTGCTTACAAAGTAAAGGAAAAGACATTCAGTTAACACAGTCTGAAAATGAAGCAGAAATCTTTCCAAATGATTTGGAAAATGAACACCGTTTTTAAGAAGGGAAAAATGGATATAAGCTTGAGAAGTGTCTATTTTTCCTCTACCTGAAAATGATACAAATATTCATATTTCCTTTAATAATACAACCAGAAAGATATAACTTTGTAATGAAACTACTGTGTACTTTGGAGTTATGTTTTGGTAGTGTTTAAGTAGTGATGTCGACTTCAGACCACATGTAGGATGGAGCACACGGAGGGGAAAAAGCAATGTCCCTTCCACCTGTTCTGCAGGACAGATTGCATGTTTCTGTGTTTCAGGCATTCTCTCTCTTTCTTCCTGGTGTCATCTCTCTTTTACAGCAGAAGTCTGAGCTCTCAGAAAATTATTTTGCATCATAGGTCCTTTGTGTTGTCTAATGAAGGTGACCCATTTTTCAGCACTTTAGACTGCATTTTCTTCTTGCACTTCATTGTAAATGCTTCTCACTGTACACCGGTAATGATTTAAATCCTCTGTGAGAAGTTTAAAACTTCAGACTCAGCGCTAAGTATGAGTATTTTTATTTTCTCATCACAGGTTTTCTTCACAGAAGCAGATGCTACAAAGCCTGAGAAGACAAAGTATCCATAAAAAGTCTCTGGTATCCTTTCAGAGAAGTGAAAATAACACAATATAAAATGAATAATCAAAAAGAGCAGGAAAGACAATGGATGAGTTATGAAAAAAACCTGTGATTAAAGCAACCATAATGAATTAGGCTGAGATTATTAATACAAATGCTGTTTCAAATATCAAAGCCAAATAAGCACCAAGCACCTCAGTGAATATTTGACTTACACACATCATCAGTTGATTGTTGAAAATAAGAAACACACACTTCAGAGTTAGTAGCATAGTGAGTGTTGAAGGAATGGCTAAAAATAACTAGCAGGATTATGTTCAATGAACACTAAAATTTGCACCCTAGGATCAGCTAGCTGAAACTGGCTCACCAGTGGTATTGTAGTCATTGCTTTTGTTGCAGACAAAGGGCTGACATTTGGCTTTAGTGGTTAAAATGCAGTCAACACAGCAACATCATGTTCTGAAATTTCTGATGAAATGTATTATGACAAATCCTATTAGCTGTAGTGCTTAAAATTACTTTAAGCACCATTGCCTCTGTGCCATTATATGCTGCTACGAGCGTGACAGGTAGTGACCCACCATTGCAAGCTTCTCTGATTGATGTATTTGTAACCCCCTTCTGTACAACTGTGCTCACTTGTGATTTTCTACCTCCTGAAGGATGTTCAGATGAATCTGAATGATCAGTGTGAATGTCCGAATCAGCAGCAAATGAGATATAATTTTAATAGCAGTGGTCGTATGGAACACTACGCATTGAGAGAAGTCACAGTCGTAAGCAACACTTGAGCATCACACCTAAAATACCTAAGCAAGCTGTGAAGGAAAAAATGTGTTGCATTATTTTCTCTGCAGGTTGCTTCTGAAGATGCTGAAAGGAGCTACTTTTCTAACAGGAAGGAATAACATTTCTTTCCTGGAAAAAGAGAGTATGTAGTGAAAGCGTTTAATCATTTCAATGACTTGAAATGGATTTGGAGATAAAATGACATTTGAATGAATCAAACTATTACCTGATCCAGCATCTAAACCAAGACACTTGAATGATGGAAGCATTTTTCCCATTAACATGAGGAAAGGCTTATCAAAACAGTTGTCAGTACTGAGACGTCTTTCTTCATAAGAATATGTACCTGTGCTGTGATCCAGTTGGTAGAGAAGTATTCTGTGATGTGCCAAAGTACCAGTGATTCTCTACCAGCAATAGCATTTCTGCAACTTCTGATTGGCATGTCTTTGAAAAGTAATAGCAGGTAGTCTCATAAATCTTTGCTACACAGAACTAATTCTGTGTCAAATGATCTAGTCCATTTAATTTTATCTCTTCTCCCCCACATTTGTAGCGATTTTTAAATATACAGTACAGCACCCATCTGACTCTCTTTTGTGGAAACCTACTGGACTGAATTTTACTTATCAGTACCTTAGAAATCATGTTGACTTCAGAATTTGACCAATAATGTCCCAAGAAAGTGTAACTTTCACAGATGAGGAAAAAGGAAGTAGAAAGCTAATGGTATTATTTGCCATATTTCTGTTTGGAAAACCTGGGAATTTATCCAGCACATTGACACTGACACCAAGTACCAACTGCAGTAGACCAGAATTATAACTCTTTTGGAATTAGCCTGGTCAGAATTTTTTCTATGGTAGGAAAAAGAGCATTTTACAAGCAAATAACCAGCTGCCATAAGATGAGTGATTTTGAATAGACCATTTTTCTGAAGATGTTGAACTCTTGACACGCTTACGGCAAAGTGACAACAGATTTGTCTTATAGATGGGAATCTGCCCAAGTCTGAATATGTATGTTATCATCTGTCCCTTCCCCTCCACACACTGTGCAGCCTCAGACTGCACATGTTTTGTTACTTTTAAACTCTTTTAAGTTTAGGCAGTCCATCATTTGTGCTAGGTTTCTTTTAACCTTTTGAAACAATGAGAAAAAACAGAAGCAACAGATGACACATTTTGCTTCTGATTGCTTAGCTGCACGGCAGAGGTTTCAGTGAAAGTTTGACTATTCAAACCACGCTCACCTTGATCAGTGCTCTAATAATGATCATTATCTCTTATTTCTAGGGTACCCTGGGCCAGTCTGTTCAAAATTCTGTGTTCAGCGAGTCTTTGTTTTACTAATGATAGAAATATATTTTTATTAATAATCTCACACAGAACGTCCAGTTGCATACTTCAGCTTAGAGAAAGGACAGTCACATTAAATTACATATTTACTCTGTACAGTCTTGTATCACACAAATGTGGAAAAAAATTCTCCACCCATTTTTATGTGTTTTAGCTCTTTTCTGTGATGGGTGAAATAATGAATAGTGCCATTTGGTCTACCTCCTGGGAAATGTCAGTGCTTAGAACAGGGTCAAGATTCCACCTCACGCACTAAACCTCTGGAACCCACTGTATGCGTGTGCAGCTGTGTTGATACAGAAAATAATCAGATCTGCATTGGAATTTTTCATGACATTTCTCTTCAAATATGCTGAATTTTTTGGAATTTTTTTTCCTTGTAATATTGCCAGGTTATTAAGCATATCTTCCAGAACATTTTTCAGATCTGAGATTACATTTCTGTTCAGACATGAGAGGTAGCCAGTGCGAAGTAGCCAGTTATGCAGTAGTTAAGCCAGTAGTGGGAATAAGTAATGCTTTAGTCAGAGCAAGATTTTGAATCTCCTATTATATTGCAAATTAATGTCCTTACACATGTATGACAAACCATGACACATTCCTATTTCTTTATTTACTTTTTTCACCTAAAAATAATTGCTTGTCAGATTTTGAACTTGCTTCGCATCAGATTGAAAAAAAATTCTGGTGGTGTTCTACTCTGTTTTGCTATAACATGAAGCAGAAATAAACAAAAATCATTGTCTTATCACTTTGATAAGTTTAAACATGAATTTGGCCCATGCCGGAGCATGCGAGAGAACTCATTTGCTTCAGCTGAGTCCACAGCACAGAATGTGAGTTTTCATGGGGCAGCGGTGGCGAGAAGCAGGGACTGCAACTCCATAAATTGTCTTATCAAGAATCTTTTGAGATCTTCCACACAAGCTCAGAGCTCAGTCACTTACATATGTTTTCAGTTTGAAAGTTGCGATTAATATAAGCATCTTCTTTTCTGGCAGTCCATTGACTAACAAAGAGAAGCAGACAGTTTTTGTCAGGAAATATCACCAGGTGTCTAACCTTCTTCAGCAGCAGTTATCTGTAAGGCCTATGTTAGATCATCTTCCTTAGCAGAACCTGTTGGGGTGAAGAAGTGTCCTTTTACAGTGGTCTCCTTTCTTTGCTACAGCATATGTCGCTGGGGCGAATACCAGTTTTGAAAAGGTTGATAAAAAGGAATATGTTTCTTTATGTTCATTGTGAACATATATGTAAAATACAGATTGCACAGACATTTCTAGTGGTTAGGGGAATATGGAGATGCCTTTGTAATTTTTTTGCACTTTCAACCAGCTTCTTGTGACCTGTGGGTTTTGCATCTGATCTCTTGATGACTTCCTGGGTTGCTGTCAATCCCTTTTTGAGAATGCTCAGTTCTTCAGCAAACCAGCATACGTAGTTAACAAATCTGTGTAGCTGACGAAATCTATCTCAAGAGGTAACAAGTATTTAATGTTATGTCTGACATCTTCAGAGCTTTACAAAGGAAGTGGACATCCATACCTCATTAATAGTTGTGGCAATCAACACTGGCACTTATAAACTAAAACTTTATAGTTTTAGATATAAGCTGAATAGTCTTTTAAGAGTTTAGTATCTCTGTCATGTTGTGCAATGTATTGCACTTTTTTGTCATTTGGTGAATAAACTCACCATACCCAGCTGCAGAAAGTCTCCAGAGGAAACTGCAAGAGGAACTTCCTCTTTACATATCTTCCTAGAGAAAGCAGTAGTATAAGGAAAAATGACACAACAAAAATTACAAATACTTACTCATAATAAATGTGACAGGATTATGAAAGTATGAAAGTTTTAAGATGACTCGAAGAGATGCATGAATGAGCAAGAACCGTGCAATGCGTACCAAAATTACGAGTTACATTTGAAGAGCCAGACTTCTCATCTTTAAATTTAAATAAACCTAAAAATATGTTATAGAAAGCAAAATATATAGAATGATTTCAGGGTGCTTCATCAGTTTTGGGAATTATGATATACTGGACTTCACAAGTTTGTTAATTTATATAATGTATTACTTTTATCTTTAAAAATATATGTCGTACTAAAGAAAAATATTGTAAAATATTTGTAGAATCTGGTATGTATATTTTAAATGGATAAACATATTATCCAGACAGATTGCTTGGATACATTTTCCATTACAGTTAAGCAATCATAACTGTGACATTTCCTCTTTGTCCTGTAACAGCAGTGTAAATACTAAGTTTCATAAACTTGTCCTTATTATAAGCCTTCGTATGTACTCTTACTCAAATTTATTCAGTGGTCGATACAACATGACACTATGTAGAATTTGTGTTCTTGAGGATGCTGCACTGGTTTATATGGGTAGTAAACGTGACAACAAAGTGAGGAAAGATGGAGAAATTTGCTTTTTCAAACAGGCATTTTATCTGTTCTATATAACTTTACCATTGAAAACAACTGTGAATTGGGTCTGATTTTGGTGCTACTAGTATTTCACTCCACACAGCCTCTAGGCAGATGGTGGCTAGCCTACCTTGTACTGTGCGTGAAGCAGCAGTCTTCAGATCAATGCAATTTGAGACGTGCTGGTGACCTCTGTGGGTGTAGCAATGAGGAAAACATGGATTTCTCCTCACTTACACATCAAAACTGCTCATCTTGATGGACACGAGCGGGTGCCTGAATTCTGCTAGCACTAGTGGGTCTCACCATTGCGCTCGGGTGACAAATACTGCCTGTGGTAACTGACAGCAGGGCTTTTCAAAGGAGGCACCACATAGCTTGGGCATGTCTTATGTATCTCTATTTCCTTTCTCTCTCCTGAAATGAGTGCTTAATTTACATTTCTTTACTTCTTTGAGCTACTAATTAAGGGCAAAGCCTGTGTAACAAAAGCAGAGATAGCAGGGGAAAAGGACAGTGTGGACCAGCAAAACATGCAGAAAAGCAACTCAGTGGAGTTTTTCAGGCAGGCTGTTCAGTGGTTTTGGTTTGTTTTGGGGTTTTTTTTGTTGGGTTTTTTTTGTTTGTTTGTTTGGTTGGTTGGTTGGTTTTTTTGTTTGTTTGGTTTTTTAATTCTGTGCATCCAGTGGAGGATGAATTTCTTTGTTTGTTTGTGTTTTATTCTTTTTTTTTTTTTTCTTCCCATTGCAGAGAGATCCGACTCCCTTTAAAAATCCGAGTATATTTTCCATTTGCTGTTTTGCTCGCGTCAGCATCAAGGCAGACAGACAGTGTGGTTATTGGAGCTGAATCCCTTCAGAGTTCGTCACTGATGTCACCGAACAAAGTAGATCTAAATACAGCTGGACCAGAAATAAGCTCCTCTCACCAGAGTAAAAGGAAGAGCATGGTTAGAGTGACTCTTGAAAACTGGAGTCGTCTTGTCTTTTTTGCTTGATCTTGTTTAAAGAAGTCCCTAATTGCGACAGATTTCAAGAGATCCTTCCACAGCTGAGGATGTGATGTGTCCTGAGTACACCCTCTCCTTCCCAGTCAGGGAGTCTGCAGCTGCCCTGTAAGTAGTGTCTTACCAGGATTTGATTTAAATGGATATAGTAGTTTGAAATGAATGCCCCTTTTGTGTATTTATGCATTTTTAAGTTGTGGGGCTGTCTCATTAACTAGAGCAATGATCCAGAGCTGTGACTGCATCTGTTTTCTCTGATGCACGGCAAAGTAAGGCCAAAGAAGAGCTTGTGAAGAACCACAAAACCCAGGCAATGCCCTGACCAGCTGCCTGGCTGCAGCCACCGCTTTGACCTTGCCTCCCTGAAAGCAGCTTTGCCTGGCTGATTCACATCAGTGCATGGAGCTTTTTCCTGCTAACTTTCTCCTATAATAGCATGTCCCGTACATTATTTCTTAGTAAAAATAATTTTCTTATTATAATAAACATGAGAACTGAGAATGTTTCTGCCACCTATTGTGACTGTTAATCAGATTTATCAAGAAGAATGATTATTAGGACATAACAAAGCAATATTTTGGCAGGTTTTGGATAACTATAGACAATTTGTATTTTGTACTAATATATAGTTAAATAACATGCAAAACTGCTACTGATGAGCTTTATGTTTTACATTCACAGTGCTTCCTTCTCGTATTAGTATTTCTTTAAGAATGGGCAAACTGCAGGTTTGACATTATAGACTAGTGGCTGATGTTACCAGAGGTGTTTTGCCAGTACTGTTTTCTGATACACAGTCTGAGCTCTCTAATTTCTCTGTGTTTGTCTGCTTTATTTTGCAAATGCTTGGGAAAAAAAATTATCAGCAGATCTGCATGGAATAATGTAGGGGCTAAAAGTAGAATTGCCGACTCCTGTAAGTCATCATTGCCACCATAATTTTTTCTTGTCTCTCTGGTTTTTTTTTGTTTGTTTGCTTATGGTTTTGGT
>VYXH01006282.1:39600-56327 GCA_013397275.1 Burhinus bistriatus | reverse complement strand
GAAAAAAAGTTGGGAGATTTCTTTTTTTTTTTTTTTTTTTTTTTTTTTTAAATTGCACTGTTGGTGTAACAGAGATAATACTATAGCAAGAATAACTAGTCCAATCAAGTCCAATTTTGTTAGGATCAGTAAAAACCATGGATTACTGTGAGAAAAAGGACATGCAGGTTTAGAGCTAGGTGAGATATCTGGGATAAAGTGTTCTCTTCTTCAAGGACACCTGGCAAGCATGCCTTTGTACCAAAAAAGAGTATGGGTACATTTCAGAGACAAAGTGATTTTGTTGCTGCAAGAATTACAAAGTCAAACCTTGAAATATGGATTTGTATCTACTCCTGCAAGGTGACACTCCATTGACTTCACTTGATACTTGCTTTACTGAGAGTTAGTCCAATAGATTTTAATGCAGACTATGTAACAGAGAAAAAATTGCTTTCTGCATAGCTGATGATAAAATGTTGTTGTTTTAAACAGATAGGATAAATTGAAACATTTTCTCTCTCTCTCTCTCCCTCTCTTTCTCTTTCCCTGCAAATGTTTAAATGACACTGGTCTTTGCAGCATTTGATCAGCTCATACTTGCAAGTTAAGTGGCTATTTTAAGTTGCTTTTATTTTTGTCAACTCGTTTGCTTGCCTGTTGCTGGTAGGAGAGCTCTCTAATCATGCCATTCCAATCTGAAGAAAATCTATAAGAGGCATAAATAAGAGATGGTTCAAATCACCTTGTAGTGAGTGCTTGTCCCAAATAGAACAGTCTCTGAGGCATTTGTCATTATAACTAGAAAAGGTTTATGGCCCTAAGAGCAAAGGTCAGAGACTGTATATGTTTCTGCATTGCACATAAACATCATTTACAATTGCACTGGAGTGCAACAATGGTAGTCAGATTTTGTTGGGTTTGTTTTACTTGGCCTCTTCTCCCATCATAAAGTTTATGTACCAATACAAAGACCGCAATGAAACTTTTGGATTTCTCTTTTAAGTGATGGGTCACGATGCTGTGCTGCAAAGGTGGAATGCTCAATGATTTGCACTGTTCTGCCTTGGAGGGAGGGAGGGAAGTGAAATAATAAAAATCTCAGGTTGTTAGACTGAGTTTTTGTGAGCCTCCAGGTATGTCAATGTTTCACATTTAGCACACAGTTCCCAAAGAAATATCTGTTAAATGTTCACCTGATAAAGTCGAAGAGGAGTAGATACTGATTGAGCAAATGAGTTAGAGCAGCCTGGGGCTTGGGATTTCAGTGCTGCCATTCTGCGAGCTGTTTAAGCTAATGATGTTTGTGCAGGTAATTCTGGGTTTGACTCAGTATTCACCGAAGACAGTAAGAGCCCTTCTGTCAATTTTAGTGGCATTTCAAATAGGCTCATAACTGAGACAGGGGAAGAAGCCAGTTGGGGGGAAATAGTCTCCCCAGATATCTTCATTGCTTACATATATGTGTGCATTTATGTATGTAGAAATATGAAAAAAAAATATATCTGTCTTTATTGCTTGTATGGAATCGGTTGCCTGATGGCCAAAAGAATATACATTATTATTTCTTGCTCCTCCTTGCTTTTTTGGTGTATAGGATTTTCACTAATCATAGCAACAGCAAGTCTTAACACACTGAAACCAAATACATCCATGATTTTATTGAAATGTTTTCATCATCATAGCAATGAGGATTTGTGGCCCTTTGTGTGTATACATACTTGAGAAATCGTAAAGGGATTGCTCCGACTACTCCATTCTCACATAGATTAATTAGGAGTCTGAACATATATATAGACATGATGCTTCCTGAAAGTTATTTTCTCAATCACAT
Source organism: Burhinus bistriatus (assembly GCA_013397275.1). Lineage (NCBI taxonomy): Eukaryota > Metazoa > Chordata > Aves > Charadriiformes > Burhinidae > Burhinus > Burhinus bistriatus. Next base: position 54,514 of record VYXH01006282.1, on the reverse strand, counting down.
AACCACCTTAAGAAGACTCCTAACTGTACAGTACCTATTGCTTGGCAATTGAAAAACTTGACATAAATGCATTTTAGACCTTAGCCAATACTTGAATTTTACAGCCTGGCTTGTCACACCAGCAGAGCCATGGACTGAAATTAACATAACTTTGAATGCTCCAGCTGGGCTTGTAACAGAGATTTACAAATATCATTTCAGCAAGTAGAGGCCAGAATCCCTCCAAAGTTTTTCTAAAAAAACAAAAAGCTTAAATCCAACCCCCCCTCCCCCAGTAACTCAGAAGATACATCATGAGATGACCTAACAACTCCCTTGACGAGTGTGTTGAAAGGGAAAATTTTGTATTCTAATCAGCATGAATACAGCTCAAACAAATATTCTATGGGAGAAAACAAACTAATTAGGAATTTTGCAGCAGAAGAGCTACAGTACCTGGCAGACCCCTGCTATTGAACTGCATGATGCTTTGCCACATAGATCTTCTCCCTAATTGTGATGATTTACTTTTATTCAAGAGCAGTTGAACCTCATTGTTATGCTGCCTGCTCAACACTGCCCTTGCCTGAAGACTGCTATGGCTTAAACCTCAACTATGTTAAACAGGAAATGGTAAATAGTGGCATGAAACCTTGGAAGAACTAATGGGAATGTGAAAGAAGCATTATAGTTTAAAAGTGGAAACTGGAAACATGAGCACAGGTAACCTCTGGAACAGAAAAATGTGTGGGAGAGTGGAGTCTGTGGGGTCAATTTCTTACCCCTTAATAATATAATGATGAAATCCAGAAAATCACATCCATTTGAAAATATTCAGAAAGCTCTTTATTCCCTGAATACCTCATTCCCCCTTTCAGTGATAAAAGATAATTTTTTCCTGTGAGACAAAAAAGCCCTCCTCTCCCCTCTCGCCAAAGCCACCTGAGAGAATAAATATAGCAAAACCTTCTGATAAGTCCCACAAAGCCCTCACAAGCTTTGTGTGTGCCTTGACTTTGCAAAGGGGTCAGCTAGTTATGCCTTCCATGGATTTCAGTTCAATTAGTGTGTGGAGATTTGTTGATGGCCTATCAAATTTCTCATCACTGCAATGGCTTCACAATCAAAAAGATTACACAGAGGACATCTTATAAAAATGTTATAACGTAACCTGGAATTTCAGCTCATCTGGAGTGAGAAGGGATGACTAAATGTTTATTCATGAGAGATGATGCTAATGCACATTGTGCAAAATTAACAGAGTTGCTTTTGGGTGTTGTGGGTAGCCATTATGTGCAAGGTACTTTATGACTAATCAAACTGTATTTTGTATGTCAGAGCTGTCTCAAGCTCTCTCAGGACCAGCTAATGGAACTGGTGCATAACGCTGTGGTGTGCTGTGAAAGCCATCTGACACCCAAAGCAGAAGGGTCTTCCAGGTAGGTGGGCTCCCACCTCTCTTTCTTACTTTAGCCTTGGTGTGTGACACAGTGCAGCTGAAGAAAGCAGTCTGATCCTTGACAATGTCCTCACTCTTTAGGTGGATGCAGAAAAGACCATCCTTGCTTCTCCCCTGTCCTGCCTTATTAGTTTGTAGCTTGGATTTGAGGAAGGATGAGTTTGTGACACACATGTAATATTAACGTGAGATTGTGATGCCATGAAGTTGCCTACAAAGCTACAGCTTTATATGGTAGCAAGATGGTTGTAATGACACAAAACTGTTAGGCATTTACTGTGATCTCTTATGTGTAAAGACTGAGTCAAAATTATCCTGTGAATGTAATGGATATAATAAAATACAAACACATTTTACCATGAATATTGCAAACTATAGAAATAAGCAGTTATTAGTTTAACGTTAACGCAAAAATCAGCCTTCGTAATGCTGAAACAGGAAATAATCATTTGACATAGGTATGGAAGACCCTAATCTGCTTAAACATGACAGTAAAATTAGGGATAGTCACACAGAAGGGAAAACCAATATAGTAAATATCAAAAGAAGAACTGTTAACCAACACAGGAGGAGTTGGAGGCAGTGGTAAGAGGAAAAAAAAGACACACAAAAAAGAAAGTGGCCACAATGCTAAGTAAGCACGTTCTTGAGAGATCGAAAATGGTACTCGAAAATGAAGGGGGAAGAATTAAAAAGACCGATATTAATGCATCAAGGGAAAAACATAAATAATCTGTGGTCCAAATGAAGCTTAGAAAAGTTATAAACATTAGATAAGAAGAGGACTGTTGAGACTAGGCAATGGAACAGAGAAGCAAAGGTGAAGGCTGATGCTAAGATTTCACATGAGATTAGTACTATAGTTAGATATTTTTTAATTATGTGAGGTACAAGAAATCATGAGACAACAAATATTTAATAAATGGCCACCATTATTTATTCATAGAGGATAGAGCCAATGGAAAATGAGAAAAAATTAATTAATTTTTCACTTCAGGATTCCCAGCAGAGTATGTAGAACAGATGCTAAAGGCAAACAAATCTATTACATTGCAATTGGACTTTACCGTAGACAATTATAGTCATAGAAGAGGAGTAATATAAAAACCTGGGTAGAAGTCATGCAAACTGATGCTCCAGGCCATAAAGCAATCTGTAATTCTAATTTTTCCTGCAAAGTAGGGATTATTTTATCAGTATTTATTTTGTAGTAGTCCCGTGTACAAACTTCTGAACAGACATTTGATGTCTTTGTCCAAATACCTTATTATCTCAAGATTTGTGATGTACCTCTGAGCCAGCGTTTCTGAACCTTTTTGGAATGAAGTTTCTTTCCACCATATCTTCTCCCCACCTCCTCCCACTGGGTGCTGTTCCCTGATCTCTTCTCCGATCTCATCTTTTATCCCTCCCTCCTTCCTGGGGTTCTGTTGCTTTGTTCTTGCTTACCTTCCTTCAGAAGCAAAAGCACAAAGAGGTAAAAAAACCCCATAAACCATTTGCACCAGACACTGCTATATATCATGTGTCACCTGTAATCTGCTCCAGAGCATCCTTTACCAACCTGTGTAGTGACATCAACCAGAAGCTTTATTCAATAGGACAATATCATTGACTGATTTAAACTGGAAGTTGAACAAAATTGTGAGAAACAAAACTCTAGGCCTCTATATTTATCACCGTCTTGTCCAGAATTGAAGGTGAGAAAAAGATTGGAAAAATATTTTAGAGTTTTTGTTGAAGTTTTTCAGAAGTCTTAGAAGCTTCTGAAAATTAAAAAGGAAAATCTCATTATTTAAATAGATATCCAGCTGCAAGATACCTATCTGAAAACAGCAGTAGCTGGTGGAGTGGTTGGAAGCTTGAGATCAAGTTCCAGGTATCATATGTCAAATATAGCATAGATTTACTTTCTAGGAATCAACTTTTCACAACATAGGAACTGCTCAGTATTCATGTCTTTTGGATCCTGCCGCAGAGGATACAGACAACAAAGATGTTAGATTTTTCGCTTGTAGACTGCTTCCTGATGAACTTACATATAAACTTACTGAACTTCCTTCAGTACTTACATATGAGCCACTGTTGAAATGCATTTTGGAAATTATTCCCTTGATAGCAATGATTTGAGAGCTGGTGAAAATTATGAGAAAATAAATCAAAATAACTTCTTCTACACAGAAAGTCAGAGAAACAACTGAAGCTCGGGCAAACAGACATCAGTAACATTTCCAGAATAGAAGATAGATCCCACCTATTTCAAAATTGTACCTTCTTTTCTTTGTTTGGGTTAATTCCACTTGATGGCATTCCACAAATGTCAGCTGTGTCTAAAAACAGAGAAATTGTGAGGTTCATGTAGTCATTAATTGTGTAGACATCATCAGTTACTGATTATTCTCAGACACAGGGGAAGAAGAAAAATCTTCACTGAAGAAGTTAGATGTTCTACAAATTCTGATTTGAAATGGCCAAAGCATCCTTTGTGCTGTTCTTAACTAAATAGTACCCATTTTATCAGGAACAATAAATTAAGAATTCACAATAATTCATTCTTTATCAACAGCACCAAAGCACTCTAGTATTGGGAGATTTTTCTGGAATAATGGGTATGAAAAATAGACAAATTTGCTGCCATAGTTCTGTTGCTCCATAACAAACTTTTCAAGAGAAAGGAAGAATACCTTTAAATTGTACATACTATGCAATTTGAAAACTAAAACTTCACAGAAAAAGAAGTCCATAAGACAGCATTTTATATAAGTTTTAGAAACTTGTTGAAGTTCCTAATTTAACTGTAGCCTTTCTTCAGCAGTGAAATCAAGTTCAAAGAGGACCTTAGAAACCCAGCTCAGTTTTGTTCTCAGCAAAACCTGGAGGAGGTGAAAGAAACATTTTTCTTTAGTCAAATCTTTAAGAACAAATCACAGTGTAATGGAAAGATGTTTAACAGGCAAGGCAAGTCACTAAAACTTTACACATATGTTTAATTTAATAAAAAGAATAACATTTTAACAGGAACTTGTCATATTTTGCACCTCTGAGGGGACAACGACAGACAGCAGACCAATTTTGAAGCTACCATGAAACAAAGATTTTCAAAATGATCTAGGTACTGTAGACTCAGTTCTGTCAGAGGGCCCATCCAGCTAGCTCCATGACTCTTTTTACAGATCAGTGAGTCCTAGAATTTGATCAAATTTCTGGGAAAAAAAAAGAGTACGCTGCTCATTATCTTTTTCTCCTGTATTATATTGTATTTTGGTTTTGGTTATCTTTTTCTCCTTTCCCTCAGAGTACCTTCTCCTCATTAGTTACAAGATAAAATGTGAGCAAGTAGATCTAACAAGCATAAATATATTTTTAAATTGTCAAACAGACTCCTTGTTGCCTTTTATTTTACTCTTCAACATCACCTTTTTGATATATACTTATTACTAAACTACTGACTTAACAGACTAAACTGGAATTGTTGGTAAGATACTATTTAGTTTACATGTAAAGTATGCTCACTCCTTAATGGTTCCCTTATTTCTCTTCCAATTTTCAGGTGCTGAATGAAATAGTGTTTTGGCTATTTGTTCTTCAAATTTCCTTTCAGCCTCTGTAATTGCTCTATTACTTATCACACAGTATAGTGTTTCTACTGTCTTAATGTTTGGTAGGATATCTGAACATGTATTTGTTTCAGGAAAACTAGGAGGGCTACTGTGTTTTGAACGTACGAATGTTATAACTGTTCTGAAAGAAAAAAGGGAACATTTCCTCCCCCCCTCCCCCAACTTCTCTTGGTATCAGTGAGAGTTAAATAAGTAAATTTATACTGTGGAAAACAGCAGTTCTTACTTGTTGGGTGGGCATACTTGTTTCAATGAATTCCTACATATTTCTCCTCAGCAATGGTCAGACCTGAATGGCCCTATCAGAATGACAGCAGAGGTAGTTGACTGCCAACGACCAGATATCAACCTTTTCCAGTTGACAGCTGAAAGAAGAACTACCAGGTAGAAAGATGTGTACAACTAACTTGAAACGGAGGTCTGATGTGCCAGACAAGATTTTGAAAACTGGCCACTGAATGGGGATGAAAAATCTGGAATACAGAGAAACAAATAATGCTGCTAACATACAAAGCTTGTTTTTCTATGTTAAATTACAGCTCTTAAAAGTTTCTAACTGCATAACAATTGCTAGTGAGCTCTGGAAAGATGACCAGCAATGCTGCAAATGCCATTTGCAGCAATGCCGATGCCTACTTGCCTGGGAGGCATATCTCTTTTTCAGTTCTACTCAGTGATAGCTTACTGGTTGGGATGTATCTGGTTTTGAGTTTTTTAAATTCATCTCATGTACGGCTCTCACCATATACAGTAGCATTGCAACTATACCCTTTGTCTCAGAGAAATGGGGTTGAAGGTAGGACTGGTACCCTAGAGGTAAGACAGTCAGCCTTCTCAGATTGTGTCAAATATTAGCTTCTTCAGTCCTTGAGATCTGCAAAGAATACCAGCTCTGTAGCACGGGAAGATTCTTAGGCATTTATACAGCATATCAACCAAATATTTTGTTTATGTACAGATAATTGGTAAATGATTTTAGTAAAAGGAATTTGATGTAACTTTGAAGTTCACCACATCAGACCACAAGGACACTTTCACAAAATACAGAGTCTTCAGGGACACCAGCTGTGCCCTACATAGATAGAACTCATGTCACCTGGCTACTGAGGGACCCTGTAATGTGCTCACAAATGCCTATATTTGTGGGGCTAGTGAAAATCTTCTACAGACTGACAGGCTGCTGAAGATGACCAGAATTTATTCAGCATCACAGAAGCCCAGGATTTCCTGTGTCAGCTGACATGGTACCTTTCAGAGCCTGGGTTGGCTCAGTTTGAGTGAAGTGTCAGCACGTCCTAATCCTGTTTGCTATTGACTAAGCAGCAGAGCAGCCAGATGTCCTCCATCAGCTGCTTCTGAGACACACTGAAGAATGCAAATGCCACCTCTGTGGGTGCAGGCTCTTCCTAAGACCCCCTCTCATCGACAGCGCGGAGCTACAGCCACTGTGTATGACAGCACGTCAGAGCTTTTCTGGTCTAAACAGGCACGAGTCTTGCCACCTGACCAGACAAAAATCCATCCGTTGTTCAAGCAAGCAGAAGGTGCTCAGTGTTTAGCAATGAAAAGACAGCAGAAATCCTTACAGAAGCAGTGTACATTATACCCTTGTGAGCCTTCCAAAAGGTCACCCTGTCACCTCTGACAGTAGCCTTTGCTTGTGATTTTCTGTAGACTGCCCATTATCCAGATTTGGCTCCACATAATTTTCGAACCCTTTCTAGAGGTATACCCATCATCAGTGGCGTACGTGTGCATGTGACAGGAGGGGGCAGATGAAGAGGGAAAGTGCCCAAGGAAAAGGCCGTCAGCCTGCAGAAGTCTAATATCCTCAGGACGATCGCTCGGGGAACTGGATAAATTAAAAACGTTTCCCAGCCAGCATTCACCTGAGGGGCTGCCCATGCCTGCCCTGCTCCAGCTGCTCATCACGCTCTACTTTTGCAAGCAGCAGGCAGCCCCAAAACATATTTCTCTGTAGAGGTCTGTTGAAAGGACTCATCTTTTCCAGTGTGGCAACGTGTTGTTTATTTATGGTGCTGCTGCTGCAGCAGGCGTGGGGCCTCTGCAAAAGCACATTCAGCTCTGTAAGATAATAAAATTGCCAGAAGGCTTTCCGCGTGTTCGTGTCACAAAAGGCTCTTTAGAGAGAAACGGTTTTAGTGTCTGAAGAATGAAGTGCTGTTTCAGAATATGGAGGCCTCAGTTTTTTTTAACTCTACAATCGAATGATTTCTCCATATTTTTTTTATGTAATAAAAAGAGCAGCACAATATGCCTCCTTGCTTGCTTAGAGACTGTTAAAGGAGAAGCTGCTGCCCAAGCATTCACACACCATTCATGGTGTTGCACACACACACGTGCACACACACTTACTCCCGGGTGTGTTTCCTCCTTCTTCAGGCTTGATCCTAGGTTTCCCGCAGCAGAGTCTCAGAGGTCAGATTTCTTAAAATAATTAATTTAATTGGAAGGTACAGCAGCAAGAACAGCCCGAGCTCGGTGCCTCCAAAGAGAGAGACCCTGAACAAAGAAATACCTGGGCAATTATACCCTTGTGATCCTTACACCCACCCCACACATGCCCTTCGTGTGCTGTCCACATGTCTGTTAGTCCGATGGTGATTTTTGGTCTGGGGTCTTCTAACGTCTAATTGGATTCTTTTCTCTGTCCAGGCTTTTGTTGATTTGCGGTTTACGTCAAGGGTTGGAGCCTCTGTATCTTCTGGTTTACATTCCTTGTGCACCTATCCTTGTTGGCCGAACACAGGGAACTGAAAAGTCCCGGACTTGAGAGAAACACTACCAAAACATCAGTATGATATCCAGTACTTTCCCATTTACAACATTAAGATTAAGATTAACCAACACAACACCATCTGGTAGGAAAAGTGCTGAGAAGAATGTATTTCTCATGGCCTAAAGGTTTCAGCAAATCTAGCTACTCATGCTAAGTAGAGCTAAGCAAGCAGCACACATCACACCTAAATTATGATCCTAAGTAATTTTTTCTACTCAAAACTTACTTATTTATGCTAAACAACTAATATCCCTCAACAGACACCATTTGAAATTTTTAATACTTAAAACAGAAAGATTGCATGGAGCTCATTGCCATACTGACATGAACAGGGAAATATTTTTTCACTTAGCTGAGGACTGAAAGGGAAGATGGAAAAAACTTTCAAAAGGAGTGTGAGAGGAAGATGAACGAGGGGGTTGGTAGTCGAGATCTAACTTAAGGGTGGGTTGCAGTTTCAGACACCAGATTGCCACGGCATTGTTTTGCCTTCTACCTGACTACTTCAGTTTAAAGGTCTTTATGATTTTATTCCTAAATCTGAGAAATTAATTTTAAATACTGTTCTTTTTTAAAACAAATTACTTTTGTCCAAACCTCATTAGACTTCCTTTTGTAGCAGCCAGCTAAGATTCCTAATTTTAACTAAAAAGAGATGTAAATATTTGTATCACAATATTGCAAAATATTTTATTAAAATATTTTGGAGTGATTATGGAGCAGCTGATATCATGAAGTCAGCTTGAACATAAGGGTTACCCCCAAAAAATTGTAGAGCAAGCAAATAGAGTGTTGAACAGACAGCAGAGAATTTCTCACAGACCCAAATTTGTTATGATTTGATGCCAGGGCGTCACATGGTTTGATGAGGTATTATATTACTACTCTCTCCTTTGAATATTAACATTACTGTCTGATACCTCAATGAGTTAATTGCTGGCTGCAGACTGCTTTCTACTGATTACTGCCTCTGCCTAAAGTGTATGGCTTTATGACTTGTATGTGAGGAACGATATTTATGTACTACCTCATTAGAAAAGGTATACTTTTTCTCTTGATACATATTTACTAGATTATTTTTAGTCCTTATGTATCTGAGAGATTTTTGTTTCAATTATTTTCAAAAGCATTTTTTCTAGACATTTATCAGTTTATTTCATTTACGATTATAATTTTGAAGAGGAAGTGTTGTTTGTGAAGTCAATGGCCATGTGTTTCATCGATTTCTTTATTTTATGTATTAAATGGGGGACTCAATTTTGAATAAGCTTCCTGGTGAAACTATCACAACAGCTAGAAAGGCATAAGCCACTTTTCTTTTTCCAAAATAAGCTACTATTTTTAATAAACCTCTATATTATAAAACCATCAAGTAATGTGGAATAAGACTAAGAGAAGAATGATATTTCTATGTTAAAAAACATTATTATTACTATTCCAAATCATGGACCGGCAGGAGAAAGGCAGTTCTTTCAGAAAGTAGTGCTAAGAAAAAGATACTGTATTGTTAATGTAGGTGAATGAAGTCCAGTGTTATACGGGTAATGGCTGTCCAAGTCTCTGCAGCTTCCTTTCAACTGTGTTTATGTCACCTCAGGCTGTGAAGTTTTAGCTGTGAATAGTTTATTCACTGCAACACCTATTTAGCTTAAGAAGTACGTGGGGCAACCATGAGACAGAACTGGTGAAATTATTTCCAGTGAGTAATACTGGATATGAATTTTCTCTGCTTTCTGAATCAGTCCTGCATTCCTTTATGGAAAAAGTCTTTAAATAGTAACACAATGTGTATTTGAGACACCCTGTTTCTCTTCTGTTATATAGTGTATAGGCTTTATATATAAACTATACAAGAGGTTATTATATTATCTTACAGTCTGCAAAATCCTGTTGTACTTCATCACCAATTTATCTGCTTCATCACTTCCATTATCCAAAAATTTTTCACAGGGCAATATTATACCCTACTGCTACGCATTCACAAAAATATGGAAAAATAATTTCCCAAACAAGCTTTTTACTGTATCTATGGCATATGAAAATGTTTTTGTTCCCTGAAGTGAATCATCAAAAAGTTTAATGAAGATAAGTATCAACTACTGTTAGAACTATAATGATTAATATATAATCAAGAGAAATATCATCATGTAAAAGAAATATTTTCAAACAGAGTTTTTAGGTCTAAAAGTTTCCAGCTATGTCAGTATTTAGAAGTTTTAGAATATTTGAGATGGACAGAATGGCTGTCTTTTGAACCTCAGTGAACTGAGTTCATGTCTTATCAAAGGGTTTCTATGTGTCATATTTTTTAGATTGCTTGTTCAGCTCTGTCAATAACGTTAGTAAATTTGGTAGCCTCCTTTACCTGGGAAATGGAGCAGTGGTTCATTTTACTAAAAGCATAAAAGCATTAGAGAGGCACTAGATAAAAACCTCTGCAAGGACAAGGAGGAAGTCATCATCCACGTCACAGGTGAGGCATGTTCCTCCCTATCCATTTGCGTCATTGAAATATTTTCTCCATAAATTTAACACTTTTACTCAGACCACTGGTAGCTGAACTATTGCAAAAATACCTGAAATGACCCAAAATGCAACCTCCATGGTTTGGTTGTGAGTGCCCAATGGACTGCCTGGTAATTCCAGAGGCAGACGTGAAAGGAAAAGGCAGTGCAGTCTTAAGCTGAAGCACAATGGTTTTCTAATGCTGATTTAGAAGATGTGTTGTACATCATAAATTGTATTCCCTTCACCTCTCAGAAACATTATAAAATCGTGATCATTTTATTTACTAATTATTGTATTTGCAGTCTTTGAGACCAGTTCCCAGAGAGGAGGAGCTGGTCAGTTAGCTGCAGGGCAAAGAGAATTTCAGGAGACAACTGCAAAATTGTGAATATAGTAGACTGTTGGGGAAAGTTGTCTGGATTTTAGAGTAACCAGAGACACTATAAAATATTTTCCATGCAAGCATTAGCAAAACTGTAGAAATATATAGAAACTCTAGTTTCTCTGAGTCACAAATTTTGAATAAAGAAACTCTTTACCGATGTTTGACTCATGATCTGAGATACTAAAATTGAGACTTTTAAAGTTAAGTTTAAACTAGAAGTGACCCATATTTTATTTTTTTAAAAGCTATACAAAATGGTCTGATTATTTCCATCTCAGACTTATTGCATCAAGATATAAGGTAAAGAAAATAGAAGAATAGAGGTTTTATACAGAATTTATGTCCTTTATTTGTAAAACTGACACCAGTTGAGCAAAATTTAATCCAGCAAGCCAAATCTGTTTATAGCATAGACTGTTTCACTGTTGCAGAAATCAATAGTCTGTGGCTGCAGAAGCAAAAGAGAAGCTCTGTTAATTCATTAGCAAGTCTAGGCGACACGCTTATAATGTGGTCAGTCTACATTAATGCTCCTTGGCTGATGAATCAGAAAAAGTATTCTCTGTAGTACACCAGATGATAGTTAGCAGAGAAAGAGATATTTTGGTTTTGGGATAAACATCTTAATTGCATTTCTAAGAGTCCATATCTGAAAGAAGTAGGAGCTGAAAGAGTCAAAAGGAATGCTTCTACACTCTTTAAAACTCATCTTACCAGATACAGCTTTTCTTCTTGACAGAGCCGCAAGAACATTTCCTCTTGTTTCAATGTACTTTAAACACACACTGAAACCTGGGGAAGCTCCTTCGTAGTTCTCCTCTTTCCCTACACCTTTCCCACATCTGCAAGAGAAAACTGCATATTTAATATACTAATTTTCTGCTGGTTTTTGTTGGTATTATTTCTATTGTAAGCAACTATACTGAAGTGTGGCTTTTTCCTGAAGCACCAGCTCTGGGAAATTATACATTATGATTCAGCTGATAATTCCCAGGTTGGCAGTCTGCATGGAAAGCAATGCATCTTCAGTATAATGATAATTGGTCTATTTTTTTGGTTAGCAGATGTAATTTTTTTTTGCTACAAATCTATCAGCAGGCAATGGGGTTCCTTATTTTCAGTTTCTTTTCATGTTTCAAAAGCTCAAAGCTAAAAAAAGATCTTAAAATCAGTTATGATTTTAAAATAGGAATGTCACCCAAATAAAATGTGAAGAAATTATGTAATTCATATATGAATATATAATTCAATATGGACCTTGATTTTAAGTAGTACTTGGACCTTGATTTTAAGTGGTACTTCTTAGAGTACTTCAGGTGATAGGCATATTCTGTAGCAAAAGTCAAAATCCTGGTCAAAAGCTTTCTGGCCAGAAGTCTTATTTCTTTACAGTAGGCCGTCATCACAATCTCACTCACTTTCTAAATACCACTGTGGTGAAATTTTGGCTTCTTGAAACCTCCTAAGGGGCATATCAACCTGGCTGCTGTGATGGGTATAACAGAACGTAGCCAAGTCCAGGCACATCTCTCTCCAGAATTGTTTTGACACTGCTATTTAGTCTGCTTTGCATTCATGAAAAACTCATAATCAGTATTTGGCCTATTGATTCTAGCCCAGGCTAGAATTACACAGGCTCACATAACTGACTACAGCAATATTGTCTGCTTTCTAAAGCATAGATCTACATTCCTTTGAGATATGAACAGTTCCAGACATAAATGTTTCTTAGATATTGCATATATAAGTAAAAAAAATCAGAAGTCTGTGGGATTTTTTTTCATCTTTATAAAAAGCCATGAAATGTTGTTAAGTCTATTAACATTTGTTTGATTATATATACCATGAATACTTTGTGGATTTTGCTCTTTTGATTACAAAATACCTAGCGCTGCTTGTTGACTAACTCTGTATAAGTATATATGGCTTTATCACATCCTGTTACTCTTAAATTACGAAAATTTTGACCTAGAACAAGGGAAGCTCCCTCACTTGTGTAAGATATAATGAGATCTACCAGCTGCTGTCCATAAACTTATTGCTTTGCCATGGATTTGCATTGCTCTTCTGTTGGAAAGTACTGCTGCCTTCTCATTTTAAGTTGAGCTAAATTTTTCCCCATTCACTTCATGACTAGTTGCACAACAGTTGTTTTGGTACCGTGTACGATGTGGTGCAGAAATTAAAATACATTGTGGCAAGGGACCTTCTCAAACTGGCAAATTATTGTAAGAAAAATAAATATTAAGCAAGCATATATCAGATCCCAGACTACCTCATCCATCTTCAATGGTGTGGTGCACTGTTCTTTGGAGAATTTGTCACCCGTAGCTGAACTACCTACAGGTTTTTCCATTTTTGTTGTATTGCAGCCCAATCTTTGTATTGGAGTAACGATTCCTTGTGTCATTATCAGTTCTGATGGTACAGTACTCTAATGCTTTAATTTCTATTTCTGTGCAACTGACTTTGGTATCTTATACTGAGTGAATCACTATTAAAAATACGGAATGCTAATAAAACAGCATAGTAAATTTTTAATTTATTTATTTATTTTTTTTTTTTAAGTAAGGGTATCTCTCTGGTTACTCAGAGGAAAGTATTTGTAAAGATATAGTTTTGTACTTGCTTCTCTAATTTTACTTGCTACCCTGCAGAGAAAAAAAATCATCAAAAAGAGTTTAGAATAACCAAGTTTTATTTTTATTAAGATCATATTTAACTCTAAGCATAACGAATAGCTATGCCTCATTTATCATTAAAGAAATGCCTTTTATTCTGTGGTAATCCAAGAATCACTATCAGAACTTTTTGATATTCAAGTGTTTTTTGTTAAAGAGAAGAAATAAATGCGTATGTGTCTACGGCAGTGTAAAACTTGAGGATGGAGAGAAACAGTCTAAGCAGCAACTTAAGAGCAATTTAAGAATTAGTCAAGATGCATAAGTTCACAACCTTAGCAGTATTTTAGCAGTCAAAATCCAATTCTTCAACAATTAAAACATTACTTGGCAGATAATTTCAGAAAATGATTGTTGCAAACTAAAACCTTAGTAATTTTGTTCATATTTTGGTTGTCAAACTTAGAGAAAAGAATGTTTAACGTATTTAACCTGAGAAGTAAATGACCTAGCAATAAAAAAGCAGCCTAAGCAATGTGCTTGTCTGTCTGTACAAGTTTAATTCCTTGCAGTTATGTATCATTCACAAAAGAAAATATCTAGAATGACAGACTTGATAGATAAAAGCTTTCAAATGGATTGGTGTGCAAAAGTTTTCAAAAAGCCTGCATTATGCCTTCATTTTAAATTAGTTGTTCTGTAAGTCCTCTCCTCCAGCACAGTCCTTTGAAATTCCCAGTAAACAAGGATCCACCTGGCAAAAGGGCGTGGTTAAAGGTGTATCTTCCCAAAGCCCCTGCTGATATTTCCCTGACATGTGCTATCCTAGTTTTATAAATTAGAAATCTGGTCATTTCAGATTAGTCTCTAAGACGATGCCAGTCCTCTCCTTCTCTAACACTTCCAAGATGCTTTGGATCTTTTTCTGAATTGTATTGGTAACATTACTGCAGAAAGATATGAAGAATATAATAGCTGAAAAAGTTAGAGAGGGACACATAATTGACTATGGCAATAAAAATACTGTCTACTCTTTTCTAACAAAGTAGATATTGCTTTCCTTTAGATTAAAAAAAAATCCTTTAGACACAAAAAGAAACAAAGTAAAGCTAAAATACCTTTGCTGCTAACTTTCCAAGTTCAAAGCAGAAAATCTATATTGTGAAGTGCCTCTTCTATGGCTGTGTGCAGTATTTGCCATAGCCAGCAGCTTAAAATAAAATACCCTCTTATCTTTGGGCATCAAGTAGCTTGCAGTTGCTTCTCCAAATTATGAAGGGAAAATTGGTGGTGTAGAAAAATATGAGATAATGCAGATAGGGGACAAAACATTTGTTTACTTCATATTGATGTTCGTATTCTTCACACACATTTTCCAAAGCATTCTTCTGAATTATTTGCTCGAAATGAACACTAACGTGGGAAACACAGTCACAAAGAAAACCACTGGATGGAGCTGTCTGTTGTGACTTTTATTTCACTGTGGGATATTAGAGACCTGTAGGTACAAACAAACTAGCCTTGGGGGGAATAAAAAAAAAA
>VYXH01006282.1:15613-25843 GCA_013397275.1 Burhinus bistriatus | reverse complement strand
TTTTTATATATATATATATATTTTTCAAAAGAAGGTACCAGATAAAAAGTTTGCTAAGTATTAATAAAATCAAATCTTATTTATATTGAAAGTGGAATAAACTTTTATTGGTTCAGTTTTGGCTGGGATGAGGTTTACTTTTGTAAAACAGAATACTGGCATGAGAAATACAAGAGAAACATTCACCTACTTCACTATCACAGGAAAAAAGTATATGGAATTCATTGCATTTTGATATAAATTATGCTAATTCATCCTTGGGTGGCATAATTTGTTTATGTGACCATGTTTTCAAAACTTCGGTTGATGTAGCATCCAAAGATGCATAAATATACTATTATGTACTGCAGATGTCCCTTGTGTCTGGCAGTGGTGTAAAAACTAACAAATAGCAATTATCTAAGCAGATGCATTTTATGAATACAGTGTAGGTCCTCAATTTTGAAACCATAATGAAATCCTCAGTAGTTTTCACAGTGTTTTCCTAATCTTCTTTTGACAGCAACATGGTAGGAAATGCTAAACTCTGTACCGCGGTTACTAATTACACAAGAAGCACAGCATTGCATGTATTATTTTAGGCTTTGCTTTGCAGGGGGACACCTGTTTGGAAGCACAGGCTAAACTGTAAAAATCTCAATACTCACTGAGATGAGGACAGCAGTTTCAAAGACAATCCATTTTTGAATAAGATAGGGTACAACATTCAGACACCATTATTAGAAAACCCTCTAAGACTTAAGGACATACAGGAAAGACAGAACTTAATTGGAAATCAAGTCGGACTAAATAGTAAGTGAAATATGTAAATCTCTTTTTACTAATCCACTTTGCTAATTTACCCTCTTGAATCTAAGTCCTTAAATTGACACATACAAATATAGCTATAATCAGTAAAATATCAATATACATATTTAACACTAAGAACAAGTTCTTAGATTTGAAGCAACCTTAATATAAGTGTCTCCAGAAAGCATTTAATTTAGATTTAGGAAGACAGCTCCTCTGCTAATTAGAAACCAATATATCGGTAAAAGCGTAGCTATCAAACATTAGTATAGCACTTACAAATGACAAGTTCAGTTGCCATGTAATCAGTTCAAAGTTATATAAACCGTAAATGTAAGAGATCATGTCCTCAGGGATTTAGTCATATTTATTTGTATTTATGTACTTATGTTTTCCGTGACAGTGTCTGCAAAGCATGAGGATCGTGTATTAAACAGTGGAAGAACATAGAAAGCAGGGTTTTGCCTACTCATCCTTAAATGTATTAGTATTTGGAAAAAGGCAGCACAGTATATGGGATGTACTGAATATACAGCAATTAACCATTAGTACCTTTATGTCTCATTCAACATTTTAATCTGGGATTTGCTCTTTTAACACATAAATCTGCTCCTTAATCTTGGAATATTAGCTTTTTTTTTGTGTGCCTAGGTTAGGTCCAACTTCACTTTCTTGTTACGTTAATACCTTGTTCTTTCATATAATTGCAGTAAAAATTTCAGCAAAACTCCAAGCTTCATTAAAAAAAAAAAACAAAAAAACCCCCAAAACATAACATGAGGTGCTCTTATAGACAGGAAACAGAGAGATATCTGATCCTCATTTCCCATCATTTTCCTGTAGGAAGGCAGCATACATGTGGAGGACAATAACATTTTAGAACTGACTCCCAAGTGTACTGTGTTACAGACTCCAGTTGAATTCAGCACAGTTTAACAAGCACAGAAGTTGTATCTATGTATATGCAGAGGATTTTCCGAGGCAGGGCATGGTTTAGTGATAAATGCAATGCACCTGTGGAATGTAGTAACGATAGTGTTTGCAAATAACTTTCCTTTAAGGGAGAGATCCATAATGTGTTTTGCAAGGTCCATAATGAGAAAAGATGACTCAGTTCCAATCATTATTAAGCTTCCAGATGCAGTTACATATCATGGTTATACAGTGAACATGCCAAACATACATACATAGACATATATATACATACGGGGTTTGGGGAGGCCCTAGGATTACTGGACAGGGACAGTCAAGCCTGGTGGTGCCCTCTGGAACATGGCAACATGTGTGTCTGAATATCTTAAAAAAACATTTAGAGTAAGACAATTTTAGATGGCACACGGTTGAATAATTCCATCTGAAATTACATATCCATTTGTTTATGTTCTTTTACTTCCTACTTGGTTTTAGGATTACTGTAAAGCACCACTTTCCTGACCATAAGTAGAACTGAATTATTCTTGAAGGGTTATTCAACCTTGAAACTATTTTTTCTCCTAAGAAAGTCAGCGGAAGGACTTGAACTGGTAATGTAATACACAAAAGGTGAATATTGTTAAATTTGCACTGGGAAGCATCCTGAAGTTAGTGCAGGTCTGAATGTTGACTTTACAGAGAGAGAAAACCCATACATTCCTTTTCATTTCCCAATAACAGCACTGATACCAGCTAAAGGAGAATTTGTGAGGAATCAAGATACCTATGACCTGTTTATACCAACTTTTGAGAAAGAAATAAGCAGAAAAAATTTTTTTTGTTTCCTTCTGTTTTCCTCACACTGGGCAGCACCACTGAACTAGTAAATGAGTGGTAATGAAGTATGCTAAAGCAGATTTTGCTACAGCTTGTTCCCTCACAGAGGAAAAGGAAACGGGGACAGAACTGAGTCTCTCAATCTTCTGGTCCCAAGACTGTGAAATTATGTCCAATGTTGTAACAATAATATATATATAAAAAATTTATAATCTGCATTTTAGCTCCCTCTGGCCCTGTGTTTTTATGAGCTTGTGATCTTAAAACAAATTACCTGGTTTTATTGCCTTTGACCCAGCTAGGACACATTGTTTGATCTTTGGAGATTCATGTAACGTGGGTATTTTAACCTAAATTTTTAGGTGAGGTAGAATATTGTTTGGATCCACTTTCTTCATCAATTAATTTATTTTCCTTCACAGGTCACCCAGAGGCTTATTTTTTTTCTTAAGCATTTATGATTTGCACTCATAGAAAAGTATAAATAAACTGTTTCCCTAAGATATTAACGGTAATCACAGCTGTTTTCTTTGCAACAACTAGTGAATACAGAAGCAATCAGATTGTGTTATGATACTTCCCATAGGAACACCAAATGGTGGTTTATGAATGTCATTAATATAATATGCAAATGATCTGTTTGGCTTTTGCTCCTCTATTTGGGTTAACCTAGTCAATCAGTCAGATGTTACTAATGAGAAAGTTGATGAACGCTTATCCAGCTGCTGAGAAGGTCAATGAGATGATAGACCTCTCTCTCGTTTCATTTGCCCTACAGCTAGAATACTGTATGTAGCAACGTTTTGACTGATTAACTGTAGTCATTTGTGTATTAATAAGGGAATATGAAGCAAGTTGCTATAACATTTCCTAAAACATGCATTTATCATAATATCAGCTATTAGAAAATTATTTAACTTTACTATATTTGTATTATTAAGGAGTTTTCAAAACAAAATAAAGATAACAAATTGTGAAGGCTTCTTACGATCAGAAAATACATGTAATCATAAAGACTACTTTCTAGAAAAAAAAAAAATATCAGACAGTCCCTTCAAGGTAAAGTTGTTTGCTTTTCAGTCTTCTTTTTCAGTTATTCACAGTTTTCTCCAAATATTTTTTTCCAATCACTTTTTTCAAAGGAACAGAATTGAAATTTAAGTTCAACTCTTCCTAATTAAACTCTATACTGCTGCATAGACACAGACAGAATGTTAAAAACCCCTCCAATCTGGGGGGATCTTTGCATAAGACAATGCTTACACAGGGGTTCAAATCTCTCAAAAAGAATGGTTGGTTGCTGTCTGGATAGCAATAGAAATCTTTGTTGCAAGGTTCCTTGTAACAGCATCTTCAGCTGAATCAGGATAGACTCCCTGAATCACTTTTCTACTTGGTCCAGCTGCGATTGGTCCTACCTAATGACTCCAGCCACACCTGTAATCCCTCACTATTGATTGTCTTAATCTAAATACAAAACATTTCCTAATTATCTTACCTATGCACAAAAGACTATCTTATTTTCTGATTTCTGCATCTGCAATAACAATTTGTGCTTACAATTATGTACAATTTGGTCAGTTGTACAATTCTGAACCACCTGAGGTTCCCTGGGACAGTCCAAGTCTCCACCCAGGATATTAATATGGATATTTAAACATACAAATTGGTTTATGCACAGCAGAAGCCTCACGGGGAAATCTCTAGACCTTTCCACAATTCCCAAATGGAGAGTTCCTGTAACAATTAGTCAAATATTTTGTTGTGAAGGAGACTCGGCGGTAAGTCAATCATCTTGTCTCAAATGGGCCCCTTATCTCAAGCCAGTCCATCATATTTATGCAGTGTCTATGCAGAGACCACCTGGGGAGTTCCTGGACAAGGGAAATAATGATTTAGTGCACTGGGAGAGTACACGGGCCCTGTCCTGATACCCTGTTACACCACAATTATAACTATAGGGCAAATCTGAATTTGAATCTTATTTTTCCTTATGACTTAAATTCCAAAGTTCTTGTCACTGTATGCTTTCCACTTAAATTTAAGGCTTGGCACAAAAATTCCTTAAGGGAATAATTACAAAACAATACTATAAGCTTTGCTTAGAATGATTGGGAAAAGTAAGTAGTTTTCAATGTTAAAACTAAGAAAAAAATTTCACACAAAAAATTAGATTTGATCAACATTTTTTGCAATGAGAATGTAGCTAGGAACGCAGGAGGTTTCTGAGCTTTGGATTGCAATAGAATTTTATACTCCAAATTTGTCTTAGATGATTGTATTATAAAGAAATATCACCAAATGATGAATGCTTTTTAGAAGTTTTTTTTCAGGAAAGCTTGAGTATTATGACTTTAGTCAAAGGTAGATGGCTTAAGAATAGCTCAACTGAGGAGACAACTAAGCCAAGGAGATCTGTGTGGGCCAGGAAGCGTCATTTTTTTATTAAAAATCATTCCTGTGAAATAATTTAATATTTTTTAATATTAGATTTCTTAGTGGTTTTTAATAGGAGAACTACTTCTCCTGAAGGCTTAAACCTCTGGACTGAAGTATGCCTCTTTGCCTGCATAACTTCTCCAAATTTATCTTCAATTCTGTAAGGAATTTCTGGAACAAAGTCAGCCTTGAATTAAATTTCCTTTACTGTTCAAGGAAAATATGGCAATGGTGATAATCTTTTCTATGAAAGCAATCATCTCCTGGTCAGTGCAATGCAGCTTTCGTGGTTTAACCCTAGTAGGCAGCCAAGCACCACACAGACACTCACTCACTCCCCCCACCCAGTGGGATGGGGGAACGCATCAGAAAGGTTTAAAGTGAGAAAACGCATGGGTTGAGATAAAGGCAGTTTAATAATTAAAAAACCCCACAACACCAAGAGCTACAAAAAAATTATAAAGAGGAAAATAAACAAAGCCAAGAAAAAACAAGTGATGCAAAACCCCCCAGTTGCTCACCACCAACTGACTGATGCCCTACCAGTCCCTGAACAGCAGCCCCAGCCAGCTTCCCTCATCTGTCAATTTTGTTGCTGAAAATGACATCGTATGGTATGAAATATCCCTTTTATTAGTTGGGGTCAGCTGTTCCAGCTGTGTCCCTTCGCAACTCCTTGTGCATTCCCGGCAGCCTACTCACTGGTAGGGCAGAATGAGAAGCAGAAAAGACCTGTTTAAGCACTGTTCAGCAATAACTAAAAAATACCTATGTTATCAACATTTTTTTGGGCACAAATCCAAAACATAGCTCATACAATCTAGTATGAAGAAAATTAACTCTATCCCAGCCAAAACCAGTACAGCATCTTATAAAATTCCTTATCAAGTTCAGTTTAAGATGGAGGGCACTTCAGTAAGAGATCTGACCTAGCATGACTCCTGGAATCCATCTTTCCTCTACATTTTACGTTCAGCTGCAGTAAAATCTTTCTAAAATACCTGCAATCTCAGTTGCCTATTTTCTCCAAGGCGTTTTACTCCTGTTTTTGAAAAGTGAGTAGGCATTCCAGTTTTTGTTGTACCTTTCAAATTGCTATGAGAGTCCAATTCCAAATGGCTTGTTTTGCATAAACCAATGTTTTATTTCCTCACAAACAAGAGACTAACCCATTCAGCATTAGTGGAGACATAAAAATGGGACTCTACTGTGGATGTAGAGTTATAGCAAATTGCTATCCATAGATAGTAATAAATGCATCACAAAGTTCCCGCATTGTCTGAGTCACCCAAGTATCTCTGAACTATATATTGTGAACTTATGCAGTAGTAGACTTCAGGGCAGTATCAGATCCACTCTTTAAGGTAAAAAAAACTTGTTTTAAAGTCAATTGAAGTCATTGCAAAATATGTCCCTTATACTTCTATGGCCTTTGTGCTATGTCACAAAAAGAACAGATGAAAATATGATTACTTATTTTATGACCATTATTATTTATTTGATTTATTGAGTGACTTATAAGGAATATTCATTTTTAGTTTTCACAAAGCTTTAAAAAGTAATATAAATACTGAATATTGCCACTGAATACAAACAATAGAATTTTTCATCATAATAGAAAATAAATTGATTGTAATACCATCATTACAGAGATAGTCTGCTTTTGCTGCCAAAAATGACATAAAGGTATTTAAACCAATAGATGTCAAGCACCATCTTAATTTGACAGAGGAAAACAAAAAGCATAAAAGCAGCCTGTTTTTGTTTCGACAGCGGGATGTGTGTGTCTGTGGGGGATGTGTGTGTGTGAACCAGTGTCCTTCCGAATTTCTGCTGTTCCTTAATACCGTTGCTGTTATTTTGGGGAAAAGAAGAATGATGCACCGGTCGGCTCTCTTCAGGCTGGTGACATTGACAAGGACCCATTCTAGGAGCTGTCCTCAGAGCTCTGGTGCTGATATTCCTTCGTCTTCTGCTCTGACACTACCTATTCCAGGAAAAAAGCCAAAAAAAGAGATTTGCCTTAAAAAGGCTGAATATCTTGTTTAATGATGAGTGGCTTCTTGGCTGACACTGTCTGCCAATAGATGATGAGCGCTGCCCTTACAAGTAGGCGCCACTGCTGAAATCTTCAGGTAACATGAAAATAGCTCTCAGCAATTCAAAAAATAATTGTCACTTCCTTCCTCTTCACAACAAAGCAGAAAGAAAAGAGAAAGCCTTACAAGGAAAAAGGAAAAAAATAGTGATAGGCTGAATTAACAAGTACCACAATGTAATAATAATCTTTTCATTGAGACTGGTTTCATGTCCAATTAATTCAAGGTTAATTTTCAGAAATACATTTTGGATAAAATCAACTTTTCTAGGAAAAAAATGCAAGATGTTCTGCCTTCCATTAAAGTGAGTGATTCTAATATTCTACTATGTTGACAAATCATCGTTACATTGATGTGTCATGCCATGTAATTGACAGTGAAATAATAATGTCACATGATTTTATAAAAAGCATAATTGAAAGATGTATAACTGACTTATAGCATTGCAACTGAGCTCAAACCAGTGTTTCGTGAAAGTCTAGTCCAGACTGCAAGCTTATTTCCAAGGAGAGTGAAAAGGCCCTGGATGCTTTTTTCCAACATGTTTATGATTAATCTGGCAAGACATATTTCTTCTGCTAGTCATATTTTTAAACCTACATACTTAAGCAATAGAAAATTGAAGTCCCATGGCTACTGAAACAAACTTCTTTTTGAGATCTTTAATCAAAAAATTATTATTAGTGTCTGTTATCTGATTTTTTTTTTTTTTTGGTATATCACAAAATACTCAAGCTAAATATAGAAGGTAGGTCTTTGAAGTGTCAAAATCCATATCCTTGGAGAGAGAGAAGAAGGGGACACATGCTGTGTGACCATGAGCAGTTTTAGACACTGATTATGCACATAAAGGCAAATAATACCTTCATGTTTTGCTAGTTCAGACACCTGTAATGGTCTGCAGGGTCATCTTTCGTAGGGATACCTGAGACTGATCCCTGTGTGGAAAGTCAATGGAGTGAAGTAAGGAATCAGGTCTAAGTGTGAGGGATGCACCTAGTATTAGTAACAACCAAATTCCAGGGAAAATTAATGCATGTCTTGCCCTATAGGTGCCTAGGCTTACGTAGATGAATGTGACTGTATCAACATGTATACATTTTGTGTGATAGGTTTTGTTGCCATAAGCAGAGGTTATCTGTGTAAAGTGAGAGGAGAGGAGATAATTTTTTGACTGCTGTGAGGGTAAGGACAGATGCCTCAATGAAGTGCTGCTCCAATGTATGTGAAAGATATGATGGAGATAACCTGCAGTCAGATTGGTACAGATGTTTTCTCACATTACGCTGCTTTCTTTGGCTGTAGGAACAATGGCAGTGGCTATATCAGGCAAGACAGTGGAAAAGGTGGAGATCCGATTCTGATGCAACATTTCTGCATTGTACAGTCCAGCAATGTCCTCACACAGGGTGTGCAATGCTGCATTTGTCAGCCAAATGCATACTTCAGGAAGATCCTGTGGATGTTAAAAACTCAGTGGAGGCATCCTTGTGGCTTGAGGTCAACTCAGAATGGCTGCATTCAAAGCAGATAGTTCCCATTTGCTGTGAACTAGAGCAGTGCTTAGAGCCCCTTCATGCTGACCCCATGGCTGCTACACATTGTGGAAATGATTTCTGTAATAGATGAGACTTGCCTGAAGCAGCTTGATGTCCACCTGCTAACCCTGCATGTGAGGTTCTTTCACCATAGTGATCGCATATAGAAGGGTGAGGTGTAGCCTGTGATGGCTAGGTGTATGTTGAAAAGCAATATGAGCTGGTTTTGATTGAAATACATCCATTCATGACAGGCTCATTTATAGAACTCATGCATAAGCATTTACATCATAATTATCATTCATTTTCTCCATCATCTTTACATCACTCTTCAGAAGTGGGAATAATATTAAACCAGACTTTAAAGAAAATTTTTCCAGGAAAGACTTACAATGTCAGAAAGAGACATTTTATTTGAGGAAAAAAAAACCCGCTCCACCCCACATTATTTTCTGCATTAATATTAATACCATTAACCTATTATGAGATCCTGTCTCATCTGTATATAACATGGGTCATAGCACATGCTTTTATCAAGATTGTACCTTGTGTTTGAGGTCCTGTATATGTCAAAGGAAGCAACTCTGCTTTGATTAAGGTCTCCAGGCAAAGGCAAACCTACTATTTGAATTACAGTTACTTACAGTCCTCAGCCTTTAAAATTGTAAGTACTAATTTTTATAATTAAGATGTACTTCATTTCATAAGAATTCAAAATAATACAGCTTCCATTGTATGAAGATTATTTTTTATTGAGTCTTTAATATTTATTTTTTAAATTAAATATTTTCCCTTTCTAGATTTCAGCTGTTAACAAGCCTAGTTAAAAGCTAGAAGTACTACTTATTGTCTGGTACAATCTGCTGCTTCTTCTTTACTGAAAAATATCCTGACATTCATATCTTTTAATCATCTGTACAATATACTTAAGAACAGTTGTTCTTTACCTATTTCCCCATAGTTTCCTTAACTTTCCTTTAGATAATTCCTTCTTTATTGTTTAAACCTTACTGAATAAAAGATACAACTAATCTTGTAATTATTTTTTATTATTTAAATCTATATGTAACCTGGATTGCCTGAAGGTGATCTCTGTCATTCAAAGGTACTTCAAGAGTGTTGAGGAAGCTAGCGGAAGAGCTTGCCAAGACACTCCCCATCATTTATCAGTGGTCCTGGACAACAGAGGAGGTCCCAGATGACTGGAGGCTTGCCAATGTGACACCCATCTACAAGAAGGGCCGGAAGGAGGATCCAGGCAACTATAGGCCTGTCAGCCTGACCTCAGTGCCAGGAAAGATCATGGAACAGTTCATTCTGAGTGCACTCATGCAGCATGTGAAGGACAACCAGGGGATCAGGCCCAGCCAGCATGGGTTCATGAAGGCAGGTCCCGTTTGACCAACCTGATCTCCTTTTATGACCAGGTGATCCACCTGGTGGATGAAGGAAAGGCTGTGGATGTCGTTCACTTGGACTTTAGTAAGGCCTTCGACACAGTCTCCCACAGCATTCTGCTAAAGAAGCTGGCAGCTCATGGCTTAGACAGGTGTACTCTTTGCTGGATTAAAAACTGGCTGGATGGCCGAGCCCAGAGAGTTGTGGTGAATGGCGTT